>BLSH010162857.1:853057-870944 GCA_018402905.1 Glandirana rugosa
TCATTGTGATGTCGGTAACGTCTCCGGACCCGTTCCGATCTAGTGTTTAAACTAGAGTACATAAGATTCTCCCGTAAACATGTGACCATGCACCCTCTCCCGTACCTCCTTCCTCTCAAGAGACTTCGTTCCCTCCTATACCGGCGAGATCTTTTTCTAATACTTCTTCACCCTTGTCTTAGACCACTACCACCTCTACTTCTCCTTCTGCTTTTGATTGGATCAAATCGAATTAAAGAACGTGTGAGAACAGATTCACAACTTGATTTAATATAAACGTATCATCGTCGGCGACAAAACGTCACCTTATGTAAAAAGGTCACTGAATAAAGGTAATTTCGTCTGGGGATTTTTACTCAAACTACATAACATACAAAGGTACAAAACATAATTAATTTTTTTTTTTTTTTTTTCTTGCTTTTTTTTTTTTTTTTTTAATTAATACAAAACATGGAAACATACAATACATCAAACTCATTTTTAGGGGTCTGCTTTAATGGAAATAAGTCACTGGAAAAATGTATTCCACTGCAAAACAGCGGCTGCTACTATGCAAATATAATTTAGTTCAACACTTAGACAAGAGTGTGCAAGAAATTAAGCTAAACTAGGTTAGTTTTCGTCTTCCTCTTCATCTCCACCATCACCAGATTCTGTTCCCACTTCTTCATAATCTTTTTCTAGAGCGGCCATATCCTCCCTTGCTTCAGAGAACTCTCCTTCCTCCATGCCCTCTCCCACGTACCAGTGTACAAATGCCCTCTTAGAATACATGAGATCAAATTTGTGATCTAGCCTTGCCCAGGCCTCTGCAATGGCTGTAGTGTTACTCAGCATACAGACGGCACGTTGGACTTTGGCCAGGTCTCCTCCCGGAACTACAGTAGGCGGCTGGTAGTTTATTCCCACCTTAAATCCAGTAGGACACCAGTCTACAAACTGTACAGATCTCCTGCTCTTAATTGCTGCTATTGCAGCATTGACATCTTTTGGCACCACATCACCTCTATACAACAGACAGCAAGCCATATATTTACCACGTCGAGGATCACATTTCACCATCTGATTTGAAAATTCAAAGCAAGCATTGGTGATCTCTGGCACTGACAATTGCTCATGGTAAGCCTTCTCTGCTGATATTATGGGTGAATACGTGACCAGTGGGAAGTGGATGCGAGGATAAGGCACCAAATTAGTCTGGAACTCTGTCAAGTCCACATTCAATGCCCCATCAAACCTCAAAGAGGCTGTGATGGAAGAAACAATCTGGGCAATTAATCTATTCAAGTTAGTATAAGTGGGCCGTTCAATATCCAGATTTCGGTTGCAAATATCATAGATGGCTTCATTGTCTACCATAAAGGCACAGTCTGAATGCTCCAGAGTTGTGTGGGTTGTCAGAATAGAATTATATGGTTCTACCACTGCAGTAGAGATCCTTGGGGCAGGATAAATTGAAAACTCCAATTTCGATTTCTTTCCATAATCCACTGACAGGCGCTCCATTAATAGAGACGTGAAACCAGAACCTGTGCCACCTCCAAAACTGTGGAAGACCAGAAATCCTTGAAGTCCATAGCATTGTTCAGACTGCAAGAGAATGCAAAAAAGTTTGTTAGAATCTTACAGCTGGACTCTGGGCACAAAAAAAACAAAACAAAAACAAAAACACACACCACATTCAATAACCAAAAAAAGGTATAAAGCCACTTTGTGTGCAACAAATGCTATTGCATAGCTCCCAACCGTCCGATTATGAGGAACTGTCCCTTATTTCAGAAGAAAGTTCCTCTGTCCCTCCTCATTTGTCCCTCATTTTGGTCTGATCTATATAGCTGTATATAAAATTTACTATTTTTCAAAAAGTGTGTTTCGCAATGCTAAACCTTTCATCCAATTTCTAAATGGCTACATTTGTAAATTCCAAACGCCAATATAAAAAGGAATAGTAGTGGTAAAAAAGCACTTGTGGGTTTAACCAATTAATGTTTTTTTTTTGCTTTAAGGGGGCGTGTCCTATGCCTACATACTTTTACCAAGAAGTGTCCATCATTCCCATCTCAAAAAGTTGGGAGGTATGCATTAGTAAATCCCAATTTTACGATCAATGTAGCAGTGACATCACTATGCTTCACATAGCCTGTGCAGAGATAGGAGATATGGAGGGAAGGTCCACTTATTACAGTCTGCCTGCAGAAAAAAAAAAGCCCCTTCAGGAGGGGGCGACTACAAGGCCAGTTACCCTGTGCAAGGAGAGAGCAGCAGCCGCTTGCTGTGCCAATGCTGTATCAGACCTCTGCCCTTCTTAGCAACTTGTAAAGGACTGGCCAATCTAACCGCGCCATCACTTAGTAACATGGCCAGTCTTTGTTGGCACCTAGATTGTGGTTCCAGCAAGCTGGAAAATCATTGTGCAAGATGCAGATGTCTGATATTGTCACTGGGTCAGTTAATTAAGCAATTAACTCTCTAAAAACTACCACTGAATAAAATTTACAGAAAAAGGGCGACAATACAGCAACAGAGGGGGAAAAAAATAAGTTGAACGAGAATAGTTGAGCAAGATCGTAAATTGGCTCTCATAACTTGACAGGTCTTTTAGTTGCTTGATGGTACATGAGAGCTGCCAAGCTGTCCTGGCATCCCCCTTTTCTCTGGTACCAAAGGGGTGTTAACAGAGGCAATCTGACCAATTAAGTGTCAGAGGTGGTTTCTGGGAGGTCACTCGGTTTAAGACTACGCCCCTGATAGTTTTCTATAGGAAAGAAACCAGTAGTGACCAAACTGGTTGGGTTATGGCTCCATCCCAATACACCGCACATTTGTAGAATCTGGAATGCTGCAGGATGGTTTTATGATTGATATGCGAGTTTTCTCCATATAACTGCGTGCAATACCTTTATTAAAATACATGTTTTGATGGTGTTACGCTATGGGAGCCTTCTTTTTCTTTTGATACACGCCATACTCCTGATCAGAGAGACCGGAACAGACACATCGGGACATAACCATGGAAGTCCTGTGGCTCCATGCAGGTAACATGCTGTTTATGTAGGACGATTTGCACACAGGCTCTTTTGATCGCCTATAATAAGAGATTAACACCTAGGGGTAAGCGCAATATTGATCTGGTGGTGGGATTCATCACGCAACTTTTTTCGGCACGGTGGCACTTTAAAAAAGGTGTCCTGTGCAAACATATTATAAAAGAATTCGGGTTGACATGTGCACTTTTTGCTGGTCATATACTCACTGTGGAATTGTCCACAAAGGACTGGAATTAACTATTTGATATACTTCACGAATTAGTAGAGCACTGAGTATTTTTAGCGCAACACTTTCATTGCAGTACAATTTCAAGTGTTTACATCTCACTTTGTGTTTCAGCTGTTTAAATATTTTAGTTATTGGTGATCATTTATATTTCACGAGCGCAATATAGCCCTAATTTTTTATTTTTTTTATTTACAGTTTTCTATAGGCTTTCAGATCTCTGAATACCTACCGGGTACAGTCTGCTAACATGCAGATTGTCAGCCTGAATTTAGCTTCAAAATGAATATAAAATTTGACATGTCTTGGACGCCCAGTTCACCTAGGAGAGAAATTGGGCTGCTTCTGCTCCCAGACTCCTAGGGTAGCAGCGATTGGGAGGTAAATATGTCCATATGCTGGCTGTGCTATTTCACAAGTTCTGAAATATGCTGAAGGGTTAGCGGTTTTGGCTGCTAACCAGTCTCAGATGTGTATTGCTACAGAATTTATGATTTGGGGGGGGAGCTGCAAGGGTCTGGTAGAACACCAGTCACTCAAGCTTGCGAGGGTTACGGTCTCATTAGCGTTTGCAAACAGGAATGGGGATTGGTTAATGGACATGGACTGTGTCTAATCAATAAGGTCCTGGCATTAGTTATCAGTGTAACGTATAATGTGAAGGAAGGGGGGGGGGGTCACTGTAGCTATGCATTACGACAGAATGGCTGGGCAGACTTGTGAGGTGACAAACAATGGCCGCCACACACACCTCTATTTGGGTGCCCGGTATGCATGACCATTACAGCTGTGACTTTAAGCGGAACTTCACCTAAAAAATGGATTTTTTGTATAACTTACCGTAAAATCCTTTTCTCTGAGTTCGCTGACAGACGCAGCATTCTTATGACACATGGGGTTATGCTCATCCTACTAGGAGTAGACTAGGCAAAACAAACAAAAGCGTAGGTTGGCCCCTCCCAGGGGGCCGTCCTCACCTCAGCATATAATCCCCCTGCCCTGTACAACACATCAGTTCGTAACAAGCCGTACAAAACCAACGCAGAGGGGTGGGTGCTGCGTCTGTCAGTGAACTCAGAGAAAAGGATTTTACGGTTATACAAAAAAAATCCATTTTTCTCTTCCGTTCACTGACAGACGCAGCATTCTTATGACACATGGGGACGTCCCAAAGCTGTGCCAATCAAGAGGGGTGGGCAAAAACCATAACTGTACCAAACAGAAAAGACGCCCTCTCAGGCGGCGCTAACCGTGCCTATACTGCCGCTTGTAATACCTTGCGGCCAAAAGCAGCATCCGAGGATGCTAAAACATCAACCTTGTAAAACTTAGTAAACGTGTGCACTGAGGCCCAAGTAGCTGCCTTGCACACCTGAGACACCGAAGCTTTGTGTCTAAACGCCCAGGAAGTACTAACTGCCCTGGTGGAGTGCGCCGTGACTGGAAACGGGGGAACCTTGCCCCGAATCTCATATGCATGAGTCACGGTCCTCCGTATCCAACGCGATACGGTAGCAGACGAGGCCGCCAAACCTTTGCGCGATCCTTCCGTCAGCAAAAATAAAGAATCAGACTTCCTAAAAGAAGCTGTAGAACTTAAAATATACCCGCAACGCCCTCACCACATCCAGAGCATGTAGCTCGACCTCTTTAGGATGTGACGGGTGCGGGCATAATGAGGGGAGAACAATATCCTCATTTAAATGAAAAGAAACCACCTTCGGAAGAATTGAAGGTGAAGGCCGCAGAACTGCCTTGTCCTTATGGAGGACCAAGTAGGGTGACCTGCAGGATAATGCTGTCAGCTCCGACACCCGCCTGGCGGATGTGATAGCCACCAGAAAAGCCACCTTCTGCGACAATAAGCGTAAGGGAATGTCCCTGATCTTTTCATATGGCGGTTTCTGTAACACAGAAAGCACCAGATTCAAATCCCACGGTGCCAAGGGTGACCGTATCCGAGGGGCCACATGACGTACTCCTTGTACAAATGTACGGATCAATGAGTGAGACGCCAAGGGTCGTTGAAAAAGAACCGCCAGAGCCGAAATCTGCCCTTTAAGCATACTTAACGCCAGGTTCTTGTCCAGTCCTTGCTGCAAGAATGACAGTACTCTGGATACTCCAAGAGCGGGGATTCCATCCTCCCGCCTCGCACCAGGTGATCTAGGCCTTCCAGGTCCTATGATAGATCTTACGTGAGGTACTCTTACGTGCTTTTACCATAGTAGGGATTACAGAGTCCGAGACTCCCCTATCCCTCAATACCTGGGATTCAATAGCCAAGCTGTCAAAGCCAGCGAGGGTAAAGCAGGGTGCAAGATGGGCCCGAGACAGCAGGTCTTCGCGAAGTGGAAGACGCCATGGAACATCTGCCACCATCCGTACTACGTCGGCGTACCACGGACGCCGTGGCCAATCCGGAGCCACCAGGATTGTCGTGATTCCCTCTGCTTCTATCCTGCGCAAAACGCACGGTAGAATCTTCAGAGGATGAAAGATGTACAGTAGCCGATACTGACCCCAGGGCGTTACCAGTGCTTCCGAGGCGACCGCCAACGGATCCTTTGTTCTGCACACAAAGGTCTGTACATTGTGATTGTACCTGGAGGCCATCAGGTCCACCTCTGGAGTGCCCCATTTGCAGCAAATCTGGTGGAACACCTCTGGATGTAGGGACCACTCTCCCTGATCCAGGGTCCGGCGGCTGAGAAAGTCCGCCTGCCAATTTTCCACGCCCGGGATGTAGATTGCAGAGTGAGCTGGCACGTGAAGCTCTGCCCACCGAAGGATCAGAGCCGCCTCCGCGGCTGCGCTTCTTGTTCCGCCCTGATGGTTCACATACGCCACCGCCGTGGCATTGTCCGACTGGACCCGAACAGGGCGGCCTCGCAGCCTTTCTGTCCAATGGGACAGGCAAAGCCTGATCGCTCTCAGTTCCAGCACATTTATCTGAAGACGAGCTTCCCGTACTGACCAATGACCCTGGACGGAGGATTGTCCCAGGACTCCTCCCCACCCTGACAGGCTGGCATCCGTTGTCACTATCGACCAATTGAGGGGAGGAAAACTCTTCCAACCCTACAGCCAGAGCCCAAATCCACCAAATCAGAGACCCTCGAGACTGATGATCCAACCTGATCAGTCTGTCTAGGGATAGGGGAGACTTGTCCCACTGAGACAGAATTGTCTTCTGTAGGAGTCGGATATGACTCTGGGCATAAGGCACCGCTTCGAACGTCGACACCATGAGACCCAACACTCGCATAAAGAACCGTAAAGAGAACCACTGGCATGACAACAGGGTTCGCAGTGCTGCCTGAAGAGTCAGTAGCTTGCCCGGTGTTAGAAACACCCTTGCCTGTACCGTGTCCAGAATCAGACCCAGGTACTCCAGCCTGCAAGTCGGAGTCAATGATGACTTCTGTAGGTTGATCAGCCAACCAAACTCCTCTAACGTGGCTACCGTGATTGTCACGTTCTCCTCCAGAGCTGTAGCCGACTCTGCCCTCAGCAGTAAATAGTCGAGGTACGCTACCACCGCGATACCTCTGTCTCAGTAATGCCAGCATCGGGGCCACCACCTTGGTGAACACCCGGGGAGACGAGGCCAGCCCGAAGGGAAATGCCACAAACTGGTAATGCAGATCTCCCACTGCGAAACGCAGAAAACGCTGATGACTGAGACAAATCGGAACGTGGAGATATGCGCCCTTGATATCCAAGGACGCCAGAAATTCCCCTTGGCGTAGGGCGACCACGACCGAGCAGATGGATTCCATCCTGAAACTCTTCGACTTCACGAAGGGATTCAATGCTCTTAGATCCAAAACTGGTCTGACCCCGCCCTTTTTGGGTACCACAAAAAGGTTTGAATAAAATCCGTGAAATCTCTCCATCCTGGGTACCGGTATGATCACCCCCTGTTCGGCGAGAGCTCGGACAGCGCCTAGAAGCGCCTGGTGGCGTTCCTGCTCGAGCCTCAGGTTTGAGGGGAAGAATCTTTCTGGGGGCAGAGAGCTGAATTCTATCCTGTACCCGGAAGACACCACCTCCAGGACCCACCGATCGGTGATGTGGGCAGCCCATCTGTCTGCAAACCCCAGTAACCGGCCCCCCACCCGTGAAGCGGGTGGGGGCAACCCATCATGGAGGCGGATTTATCCTTCGCTTTTTTGGACTTATGCTGCCAGGGCCTTTTACTGTGCCCTGCGAAAGCTTTTCCGGTCTTGAAGCCTTTACCTGCTGAGCCGGATGCCTGAAAAAAAAAAAAACTTCTGACCTGACCCTGTCTGCGCCGCAACTCACGCCGTTTAGGCTCCGGGAGAAAAGCACTTTTCCCTCCCGTGAAATCCTTAATGATTTCATCCAACCGTGGGCCAAACAGACGCTCTCCCTGAAAAGGGAAGGTCTGCCAGCGCTTTCTTTGAAGCCTGGTCGCCCGGCCAAGATCGGAGCCATAGCACCCGTCTGATAACAATTGAAAAACAGACATTTTTGACAAGATAGGAAGGAGGTCCAAAGCAGCATGACCTATGTAGCAGAGCCCCTCTTCCAAATGTTGTGCCCGCTGTACCTCAGCCTGTGCACAATCACAAGTTAAATTAGTGCATAGAGCGGTAGCATGCTCCCGCAGAGACTGTGCCGCCACTGCAGTTGCTAGCGCCGGCCGCATGGCTGACCCAGCCAACAAGAACAGTGCTTTAGACACTGTCTCTGTGCGGCGATCGGCCGCTTCCTTAAACTATGGCGACCCCTCCAAGGGAATGGTGGTCGCTTTATTCACCCGAGCCACGGCAGGGTCCACCACCGGCGAGGCCCATCTCTTAGTAAAGCTCTCCTCAAAGGGGTAGCGCACCGCAAAGTTTTTAGGCAAAGCAAAGGAACTTGGTGGCCTACGCCACTCCTTAAACACCGCCTGTTCAAATACTTGGTCATAAGGGTAAGCCCTAGGCGGTTTAAGTGGGCCACAAACATAAGCGGACTCATGAGACTCCCCTGCTGGATCCAGGCGCATGGAATTGCGGATATCAGTGATCAGTGCTTCCACTATCGCTTTATCACGCGAAGACAGAGTCTGACTCTCCTCACCCTCTGAAAGATCCACAGGTGTGACCATAGAGGTGCTTTCCAGATCAGAATCCTCCCCTGAGGAAAGAGGGGGGGGGTGGGCGTTTCTGAGGAACCCTAGGAACGGGTACCTCCGCCTGGGGAAAGAACTCCCCAAACACCGCCCTCAGCTGTTCCAAAGACACTAGTGTTCCTGGGGTGGACTGTAGATCCGCAGGTACTCCTGCCATAGTATTGCCGGCCTCTGACATTACAGCCTTCCGGCACCCCCACTGTGTAACCACCACCTCTATTCCACCAATCAACCAGGGAGACCTGGGAGGATTGCCCCCACCGCTACCAGCACCCAGGAAGGGCCAGCTATACTTGCTGTTTAGATGCCTCAGCACTCCGACCGGAAGAGCAATGCCCACAAACTACTGCATGCCAGGAGCCTGCTGCTGTGTCAGCCACGCTGTACAAGCGAAAAACTGGAAGCCCCCTTCCGTTTTTAAACACTTCCTGTACCAGGACTGCACTTCCTTCAAGCTACCGCTGGGGGCCGCCAGAGCGCAGGTTGAAAACCGCATGGTTTCACAAACAATGGACGCTGCCATTATACCCGCGTGGTCGGCCACGAACGAGCGGTGCTCCATACTCCAATGGCGGTGACCCACCAAACACAGCGCTCCGGACGGTCGGTGCAGAGTCGAACGGTCAGTGAAAAAGTGCCTATTGCGGAATGGTGGGGAGAAGGAGGATTAACCTCCTAAGGGTATTACCCAAAATGTCCCTCTAATGGACCCCCACCGGCCGGCTTACCACCAGAGCTGCCCCGACGCCCACTCTCCACGCCCTAAGGCGGCAGAGGGGTCCACTCACCAATCCTTGACTGGCGCAGCGGGAAGCCACCGGAGCAGACCTACCATCCCCTAGGGGAGGCATGCTGCTGGCCAGGCCCCTGGACAGGCGTACCAGTCACTGGGCTCTAGTGGGTTTTAGCCACTGGCTGCCCGCACGGAACGGGCGCTATGCGGTGGGCACCCCGAAGGGCGTTCGCATAGTGTCGGCTGGACTGGGGAAAGATTAGGATTCAAGATATCCTCTATACCACCAGCCAGCTTCTTGATAGCAGTCTTCATCAGATGAATCTTCAGGAGACCGCAGATCCCAAAAGGGAACCAGGTCTACTCCTTGCACTAGGCAAATAAAAGCTGATGTGCTGTACAGGGCAGGGGGATTATATGCTGAGGTGAGGACGGCCCCCTGGGAGGGGCCAACCTACGCTTCTGTTTGTTTTGCCTAGTCTACTCCTAGTAGGATGAGCATAACCCCATGTGTCATAAGAATGCTGCGTCTGTCCGTGAACGGAAGAGAAAGGGGAATTTCCATTGGTTTGCATCCTCCCCGTCCTGGTTTTGCCAAGTACACACTCCCACTTAATCAGATCGCCATGGCAACATTCAGTCCTCCCCCCGCTGCGTTCTGGAACACATCACAGAAGACTGCAGGACCATTCAAAGCAGTGTGACTCACGCATGCGCAGTAAGAAACTGGCTGTGAAGCTTCACTGCTGGTTTCCCTTACCCAAGATGCTAGCATCTGCACCCCGAAGCAGACTGAAAAATCAGCTCGGGTGAGGTCTCCACTGGATCCCTGGACAGGTAAGAGTCCTCCTATTAAAATTCCGCAGCTACAGTATTTGTAGCTGCTGAATTAATTTTTTTTTTTGGGGGGGGGGGTTGACTGGCACTCCTCTAATCATTCACACCTGTGCACCTGTGTTTAGATTTTCAAAAATTCAGTCACCTGGGAAGCGTAAACAACTTTGGGGTCTACAAGATCACTTTCTTGCATTAATAGGTTTCCTGCTTTAGGTCTGAGTTAACATGCATTCAGAATGCATGTACAGTAAATTACCATGTATTCCAATGGTCCTAGTTCACGCCAGTGCGGTCAGACATGCGAGATTAGTTTTATTACAAAAAAACGAAATTGACACATTTTTAGTTATTCCGATGTATCCAAATCACAATAGTACGGTTTTAAATGAATCCAAAATAAATTAGGACCAACCAACGAATGTGTTTTTAATCAGATGACATTTGATAGTGTGGGAATTTCGATCCATTTAGTTATGCTGCAGTAACATTTTTCATTATAACATACACTACTTACGAAATGGAAACCTATCGCAATAAATACAGTAAGGTAAAAAACGTGAAATAAAATGCCTATGTAGCACCCTGGTCCTAAACAGGGATGCTCACAAATTTAGTTCTGCTAGGTGGTAACTAACCTGGCTAATTGTTAAGGTGATCCACTTACTCCCCAAACCTGAATTTGGTGCACCACTCTGTCACTAGGTGGCATTGCTGCCTGTGGCATTGGCATGACAGGGGCATAGTGAATTCAGGATAGGGGGTGGATAGGTTGTCCCAGCCAATTTGTATTAGTAGAAGTCTTTGGCCCCATGGCCTGCTGGAAGAGCCTATTTCGGAGGAGTCAGGTGATCAGGGTTCAATGCCACCTGGACGCATGTAGTGCTCCCAGTTGCTAGGCCAGAAGCCTGAGGCTTATCCGGGAGCACCTGGCTGCTAGGCTGTCTGAAGCCTATACAGGACTAAGGAGCAGTGCGGGGTTGGGACTTCAGGGTCGGGAGCTCAGCCAAGTTGCAGAGGTTCAGCCAGAGGGGGAACAAATTTGATGCCAGAGGCGAAGGAGAAGCAGTTGCCATAAGGGACAACACTCATGTTGTCAGAGGCAAGAGAGGACCAAGGCCAGAGGTAAAGGGGAAGCAGTTGCCACCAAGGGACAACCACTCCTCTTATCAGAGGCCAGTGTATGGAAATCTGAAGAAGTACCAGGAGCACCCTTTTTCACTAGCAGGGGACGGGGAAGAAGTGGGAAAGCTTCAGAGTCAAGTTAGGTAGCATGGGTGAAGCTTGAGAAGTATACAGCAGGTTAGCTGTGGAATAGCTCAGGGGATCCAGTGATAGCTGGGATCTTGAAAGTGTAGCCATGTGCTGCCTTGGGAGTGGTTGATCGTTGTGGTTCACCTTATAGCTGCCCTCGATCCCACCATATCTCACACATCCGAAGTCACTGCACAGGCCGGCGTTTGTTTTTTTGTTTTATTTAGGGGGTTTAACTTGGATTCAGGAAAAGGGGCAACTGTGGGATGCCCAAAGAATTGGTTACAGGACCTCCTACATACACGACAGTATAAACACTTTACTTCCTCCAGCACATCTCTTCTGCAGACTATTGCTCCTTCACATCACTTACTCCCTGACCTGAAAGGAAATTTATCAGGCTCACATAACTTTTCACTGCAACCAGCACATGGTGAGGCCTGCAAACTGTCACCAGGCCCCCCGGACCTCCCGTTACAGGCCAGGGTCTTGGACCCCTCAAAGTATAGCTTAGTACGTTGGTGCTAGCCGGGCCTTTGATGGGCTACAACTCCCAGCCCATCCCTCTTCCAGGTCCCACTGACCTACTTTCCTTACAGTGACACCCCTTCCCGACTGGCTCCCATGGCTTCACAGACAGTCCACTATTACACTCCCAGACTGCTCTGGCCCCTCTTCCAGCTCAAAAGGGTCTGTCACTCACCAACTGCAGTGGATCCTTTAAAAAGTGTTCACAGTAGCACCTCTGCTGTTCTACTCCATTGTGCTGCTCCAGAAATCACTTCCTCTCCTGGCTGCACCAGAGTCTGCAGGTCACTACCTACCCCCCACACACAGACTGAGGGCTCGCTTTCTCCTGGGTAGAGGCCTCCTTAGCACCAGCACATGTTCTACTCCTGACTTCTCCTCCTCCCTGTTGGCAGATAGCTGTATTCAAGAAGGCCTGCCCCCTGCCAATCCAGACTGTAGATTGACAAGGAGCCCTGACCATACATCAGGAAGTGGCACCTCCTCATTCGTCCCTTTCTAGAACCTTCTCTGCTCAAGGGGGAGGAAACTCTAAAATGGGTGTTCCTTAATTCTGTCTGCAGCCACTCCGAGCCACCCCCAGCTCAGATCAAAACATTCTGGCCTGTACTTAATCAGGCCTGACTAAATTTTGCCTCTAGCAAAAAAAACACACTACAAAAACACATCTATCACTATGGGGGCACTACAGAAGTCTAATGAGAGACTGGGAGCCCAGTGTAAAGATTTACAGTAGGATACTGTGAGATGCGAGAGAAGACCTAAAAAACGGGATACTGTAACGTGTGCAGATATCTGTTGACAGTTCTGTTTCTATAAGAGACAGCAGTTCTACAGGATACAGTGTGTTGCATCCAGCTTAACCACTTGCCGACCAGCCACCGTCTTATGGCCGGCTCTATTGTGCAAATCGCCGTAGCTGTACAGCAGCGCTTTAAGAGATTGTAGGCTACCCACGATCACTCCTCACAGAGCCAGAACGGGAATCTGTTCATGTTAACAAATGGATCACTGTTCTGACAGGGTAGTGGAGAGAGATCTGCTGTTCAGAGTACTCGGGAGCAGCTTTCTCTCAAAAAAAAAAAAAAAAAAAAAAAAATTAATAAGATATGACAGAAAAAAAAAAACAAAAAAAAAACAAAATGCGCTCCTAGAAGGGACTGCCACTAAAGAAAACTACCAGTTACTTACCGGTAGCTCTTTCTAGGAATCTTCCAGGACAGCACACCTGAGGAGATGAGAGGCTCCTCCCCACAAGAAACACAATCAATTGACAGCTGTTTTAAGTCCCCACCTTCCCCTTGATCCTCAGTTTGTAGATAAATCCTGAACTCTGTTCATAAGGGAAATGATTTCTCATAGGTGCTCACCTTCTCGTGTTCTACCATTTTCCCTCCACCAATGGGCAGGAAGTAGGCCTGCCATCCTGGAAGATTCCTAGAAAAACAGTTACCAGTAAGTAACTGGTAGTTTTCTTTATTCATCTTCCAGGATGGCACACCTGAGAGGATAAACAAGTGACCTCAGGCCTACCTTAGGGTGGGACCATTGTCTGCAAGACCTTCTTGGCGAACACTCGGTTCAGCCGTGAGCTTTACCTCCACTCCATGATGCCTGATGAAATTATTTCAGCTGGATCATTTGGCTGATCTGCAGGTCTGTTCCACCGATGTCCCTGCCTTCTCCACCTCGGATGCAGGATCTAGGTAAACTCTTAAAGATGGAATCAGAAAACCGGTTAAACTTGTAGGTTGCCTGTCTCAATCATCTAACACCTATGGCCTATTGTGCCTGTAGATGCCATTTAGAGCCACTAGCAGGACTAAATCTGATACTTGTCTTGTAAGGTGGGGGTCTAAAAGAGCCCCCATCCCTCCTTTGCACTTCACAGTATTCAGAATACCGTCATTTTTTAAAATTTGGTGCCGTTAGCCGCCGAGTAAACCGGAAGTGACGTTCTGACGTCGCTTCCGGAATTTGGCAAAGGAGACCCGATCGGAGCCGATTACGGCCTCTGTCAGGTCTCCTAGCCAACGGAGGCACCGGATCGTCGCTCTGGTATCTCGGTGGGACGGGAGACCTGAGAAGAGTGGTGGAAGGGGAGGGGTTTTGGGATGTCCCCTCCTGCCCCCTGGGATAAAGACCGAGTGGCTCCCAAGCCGGATCGGTCGTTATCCCTGGATAGCCGACCGTCCGCTCTAAAAAAACGATACCGGGATATAGCCTGCAGCTGCATGCTATGTCCCAGTACAACCGCTCAAAACCAGCCGCCACCTATTTACGGTGCTGGGGCTGAACCGGTTAAGGCCCCTTACACCCACGCACGACCTGTCCTGCGACTTGAGACTAAGACGCATGAGAAGTCATTCCAATGCCTACAATGGGTAACATACATGTCTGTGCGACACCAGTTTTAGCGTCTTCAAGCAGTCCCTGCACCACTCCGATTCGACCTGAAGTCCACAGACCTCAAGACTACGCAGGCACCACTTGAAGTTGCAGGAACAGGCTGCTTAGGTGAGCAAGGACCCCATTGCCCTGTCTCCTTGGGGTGCAGCCAACACCCCCTGCTGTGTATCCCTCAGGAGCAGCAAGGTAAAAAACAGACAGAAAAAACAGCCCTCACTGCTTGATATACAGACAATGAGGTAGCAATATAGGACACCATCTTCATTTCTATGTCTGATGTGTAGTAATAGAAAAAATCTGAGCAGAGATACACCTCCATCAATGCATATCGGTGTCCTGTTTTTTTTTTTTTTGTGGCAACCAACTCACTACTGTGTCCCTTCTGATATGCAGTCACCAAGGCAGCAATAGTAATAAGATCAATAGAAAAACACAGAAAAGACACCAACTCCCATGTTGTGCATTTTTGATGTGCCCCAGAATAACATATGGAACCTAAAGACACAGATTGTCTTTAATTCTGTGTATGTCTGATGTGCAGCAATCTAAAAATTCTCAGAGATACCACAGCCCCAAGCCTAGGTTCCTATCGCCGCAACCTGGCACACGACTCGACATGCCAATATAGCACAGTCCGAATCGGCATGACGCCGACTTTGCGATGCTGCACTGATTCCTAGAGGCAGTTTCTGTACTATACCTGGCCCAGGCTTAAGGTGTATTTCTGCTGTGCAGAAAGCCACCCCAGGATGTCCATCAACCTTCACTGCTGCTGTGACCGTGCGATATCCAAGTCCCCAATACCGCGTCTCCCTGGCGTGCAGCCAACAACCCCGTTGTGGTGTATCCTTAAGGAGCAGCACGGAAGACAGACGGAGACACGGAACAAAACAAAAACAGCCCTCACTGCTGTGTTTTTCTGATATGCAGACAAGACAGTAAATATAGGACATAAAGAGTCTTCCATTATGTGTATGTCAGATGTGCGGAAATATAACAATTATGAGCAGAGATGTCACAAATCGCAATGATGTGCATATCTGCAGTGCAGCACAAAACCAGAAAATGACAGACCACCTTTGTTGCATTTTTTCTGATCTGTATCCACTTAAGGCAGTAAATTTAGGATATAAAAAAGGACACCAAACACTCCTCAGTGTTGCCTTCTCTCTGAAGCAACATACCCCCTATGAGCAGAGATGTCACAATTCTCAATGTGTATTTCTGCTATGCAGCAACCATCCCAGAAAAGACAAAACCCCTTCATTATTTAATGAGTCTTTCTGGTGTCCAGCTAAGAAGGAATCATGGTGTATTCCTCTTTAAGAGTCCAGGCTATGGAATATCTTGCCATAGCTAGGTACGTCAAAGTTAAATCCAAGTATGGTTAACAATCCACTACTATAGTAGCTGTGGTCCTACCTTTTACCTCCACACCCTAGTCCAGGGATATGCAATTAGAAGACCTCCGGCTGTTGCAAAACTACAAGTCCCATCATGCCTCTGGTGCCATGCTTGTGGCTGTCAGAGTCTTGCTATGTCTCATGGGATTTGTAGTTTTGCAACATCTGGGAGGTCTGCTAATTGCATATCCCTGCCCTAGTCTGAGCAGACATAGCTAGCCCATACACAGGTTGGAGCTAGTCCAACCCAAGAGACCAAATTAAGGCAGCTTCTAGAAGAGGTGGTCACCAAATTAGCCTGGAGGTAATCGGCCACCTGCCAATCATTAACTACTGATTTTCATATGTAGCTTTTGTAGAGATTTGTATAGAAAACCTCCATCTAAAAAAAGGTTTGTAAGGATCGATTTATGCTTCTAGTTCTGCCACTGGGTGGACTGTAGTCCAAACCAACAAAGGTTCTGCTAACCTCCTGCACTGCGATATAACCTCAGTGTAAAGGTGGAGTGGCAAGTTTGAGCTTCTGTAACGCTATTCATAGTGAACAACCCTCTTGGAGCTACTCCAAATTCCTTGCAGCTGGGCTAATAAGCTCAGATTATCTGGCGCACCCTGCTGACCAGGGAAGCCTACACGTGAAACCTCTGGGTTCTTGCGAACCACTGCACATACAACCTCCTTGAAGGATTTGTTCAGTGGTATACATGACCTGTAAAACTCCTTGCATCTCCAGGTCTCCCCTCTTTACTACAGTCACCCTATTAATGTAATACAATAGGGCTTCTAGAGAGGCTGCCAACCTACTGTTGCCAAAAACCACAGCGACCGCCCGTAAGAGGAAGCTGTGGAAGGTGGTTGGCAGAGGCTGCTGGGCTATTTGTTTCCAGACCCCAGGGGAAATTTCTCAAATGCCCAGAAATCTGGCCTGGCTGTTTAGGAATTTTGCTGCTAAATTCCCAAGGCAAAAAGGGAAATACTCACTGTTGTCTTCCCCCTTTGCCACAGCACCCAGCCTCACTTTTCCATCCTTAAGGTCCACACGCAAGGAGGATAGCCGCCAAAGTTGACCCCCCACCCCCTCATAGGGAGCCAAGTTGGGCACACACACACACACCTTTCCCAGGTGGTTTAGGCAGACACTCGCTCCTCTGCCCCTCCTGTACCATAATAGCGAACTGGTGACCCTTTGGTCTCTCTTCAGCAGCCACGTTGAGAAGTGTCTCCTCCAGCGCTTCCCCTTCCCCGGGGGTCACACTGCAATCTTCCATTAGGGAAATAGACAGCTGAGGGGCAGAGACTGTTGAGGGGTGTTTAACAGCGGCCGTGCACATCTGTGACCGGATCGCTGGTACAGTTTTCTTGGGCGACCTGTGAGCAGCTCTAAAGTGGCAGGTTAGTGCGGCCCTCCACGGCATTTGCTAAACCTGGCTCACAGGGGGACCAGACCCGGTCTTCCAATCCAAAAAAAAAAAACCACACTAAGAAACGTTTTGCTGTGTAAGGGAGAAACACAATCAAAAACTGAGGATCAAGGGGGAAGGGTGGGGACTTAAAACTGCTGTCAACTGATTGAGTTTCCTGTGGGGAGGAGCCTCATCTCAGGTGTGCCATCCTGGAAGATGAATAGAGAAAAATGTCCTGAATTGAATCTATAGATTATACTTTATCATTAAGACTTACTAAAATTAAAGAGTTGCAGAACCACCTAACGGCCACTACACACAAAACTGGAGATGCAAAGTGACAGTACAGAAAGTTAAAATCTGCCAACACTTTTGCCAAAATGAAAGGCAGATCCATCTTTTCCATAGCACTTATTGAGGGTGCAGGCCAGGGTTTAGAGACTCTTGGATTAAAAAGTTATCAGGGAGAATCTACTGGAGGAGATGTAGCATCTTAGAACAGAACCGCCAATAGCTTTTCTGAATAATAGTAAAATATACTTGCCAGTTTTCGTATTCTATCAAGCGTTTGATCTATTAACTCCTTGCCAACTGTGTAGTGCCCACGAGCATAATTATTTGCAGCATCTTCTTTTCCTGATATAAGTTGCTCTGGATGGAACAGCTGTCTATATGCTCCAGATCTAATTTCATCTGTAAAAATAAGGCATACAACATTGACACGCAAGCTTGAGACCGCCCTTCATTTTCAAAAAGACATATTTCATAATAGTAAACTCTTGTATATTTCTCTGCTTTTCCTAAACCTTTACACACACACACACACACACACACACACACACACACACACACACACACACACACACACAATAAATTAAAAAAAAAAAAAAAAAGGGGGGGGGGGGGA
>BLSH010162857.1:884179-900278 GCA_018402905.1 Glandirana rugosa
GCAGGCCGCGGGGTGTGTATCTTATCCCCCACCATGGGGACGCGGGGATTACCTACCCGACGACGACAAACCTTCGTACATTGGTGAGAATGATATAGACGATTGAACATACATTTTGGGCTATTGTCTTCTTATTCAACTAGTCATCTTAGAAAAGTTTTTCACTGTGTAAATATATTTAAATGGTAAAGATTCTGAAATCTCGACTACGGCAGATCGGGTACGTTAAAAGACTTAGACGTGGGATTTGAGGTTCTTGTCCAGAGTTTTTGTTCCGTGGTTGGGGAAGAAAAAAAAAAAAAGAACAACAACAAACAGAAAATGTCCGTAGTTCGGACTGAGTAATTGTCATTCAAAGTGTGATAGCGCTGAAAGCTGAAAAATGGCCTGGACAGGAAGGGGGTTTTCGTGCCAGGTACTGTTGTGGTTAAATAACGAATCGAAACTAAAGAAAGGTTTTCTTCCTGCACATGTCTAATTGCAATGGCCAGAAGAAATGAATGCCCAAGTGCTTGATGCCTGTAAAAGACAAACAACAACAAGAAAAAAAAAAAAAGAAGGGGTTGGTGCCTTGTTTTTGAGACCTGTTCTTGGAGTTTAGGGTGCAGATTCAGAAAATTGCATGGGCTAGACGGCATCAGCTCTAAAGTCTTAGAAATGGTAAATTTATATAAATGTGTCACTTTTTGAAAAGATTCTACTGATCAACTTATTCTTCTGTTATCGGGTTTTACATACAAGTTAGCAGATATAGTAAGAGTGGTTACATGCTTCCAAACAGCAGCAGCCCATCCATTAGGGGCGCAGGGGTACCACCCCCTATTCTATGTGTGGGGCGCCGGACGCATGGATTCCAATTTTTTTTTTGAAGCATGCGCTTAGGGCCAGAGGCTGTAATAGGCTTCAAAAAAGGATGGGTTTGGGGCACAGAGTGCTGTAGCATTCGCCACTGCCACACTGATTCTCCTCCTGGCTAATTAGGGGGGGGGGGGGGGCTGCTGGTGCACCAGCCACCACTGCTTCCAACTGTAATTTTATATCAAAAATATTGGATACCAAAGTGTAAGTTATAACTGTATTCTAGTTATGATCGTATAGGAGGTGTGTGCATGATTCCATTCATAGTTCGTTTTCGCAGATTAAGCACTGTAGAGGTTATGGCTACTTCATGACAGTGCTGCCTGGTTCATTTTGTTAGATTTAAACCTAGATTTTTGTCGGGAAACCAGAGTGAAGAGTGGTATATGGCATTTATGTTGGATCACAAAAAAAAAAAAAAAAAAATAGTTGATTGTGAAAAATGTGTGCAATTTTTTGGAATGAGCGTGTCAAATAGACCCAGGAACAGGTCTAAAGCCTCGTACACATGTTGTATGCGATATCGATCGTTTGTATGCGCGATTAGAACAGTCGAACATACGACGGTCGTACAAGGGAGTTGTATGAGCAGACTAGAAAAATTGGTCGTACCAACAAGTGCTCATACGACCGTTGTATCGTGTGTACAGAGCAGTTAGTACAACAAGTTGTATTGTGCAAAACGCGCATGCTCATAAGTCAGAAACGGCCGGATGCTAATTACATGCACCTGAACGTTCTTCTGCGCTCGTACGATCGTGTAGTGCAGTCAGTATGCAAGTTACATTATCCAACATACGATTTTACATACGATCGTCGTCCCGTGTGTACAAGGCTTAACATTCCAGGCACCAGTATGTGTTGGCCAGTGTAATGGTTTCTTAGAGTTCACAGATGCCAGATTAAATATCTGAATGCTTCTAATTACCTAGATGAGTAATTCTGATTCAGGCCATGCATGCAGCAAGGAAAATGTTTCAGGTCACCCAACCATCCCCCCATATCTATATACAACCCTGGGCAATGATATTCCCACACTATCAATATCAATTTTATATCTGCATTTCTGACAAGGAATAATAAGAAGAGTCTGAAAGCATTAGAGATTTTCCAATTGAGATTCACAATGGAGGTTATAGTGCAAGGCAGCAATCAATTCATTGTATAAAAACTTCATAGATGAAAACGCTCACTTGTTTTACAATATGCATTTCAATATTAAAAACAAAAATAAACCTATTTCAATAGTTACCAACAACGCTAATCATAGCCAACATAACCTTCAATAAATGCTAGTGGCCTGCATGAAGCAATTGAAAAAGCCAAGTTCTTACCATGGTTGCCCTCTGGGAAGTGAGCACAATGCCTTAGCTATAGAGCACAAAGCAGGTGTTCCTTGCTCTCCACCATTAAGTAGCCTTGCTATGCCACCTGAGAGGAAGTATTAGGGGGAGATGGAAAGGAAACTTTAACCCCTTTATAACTGGTGGTTAAAAAAAAAAAAAAAAAAAAAAAGGTAAAGACCTACACATAGGGGAGTTTAAACTGATTCCTACAAATCAGAAGATATAATTGTGGATCTATACAAGAATGGAACCGATGCTCAAAGCATTCAAGCAGCTTTCATCATTCATTTGATGGGAAATGAGGAATCTGATTTGTTGCTAGGGCTCATTTTTTCTAGTTTGTTATGTAACATTTATAAAAAATTAGGGTAGACAATTCTTCCACAGTGAAGAGGACATTAAACTATACCAGTGGTCTCCAGATGTGGCCCTTTGCTTGCCTTTATCTGGCCCTTGGGCACTATTCCACCAACTGACACCAGTGATGGGGCACCATTCCCCTACTGGGATGTGAGAAGATGGAAGCGTTTACATACCTGTATTCATTCCCCTTACTGATGCCACGAATGGGGCACTATTCCTCCCATTAAAACCAATGATAGGGCACTGATGCTGGCACATTTTCTACCTCCAATGGCCACAGTCTGGCCCCCTAAAGCCTGAAGGCCCCTTGCTTAGAATGTTTGGAGACCCCTGAACTATACCATCCACATCAGTTCCTGGCCTCAAAGAAACTTGCAATATAAATTCCCTACCATACTGACATAATAAACAATATTTTTTTCTATTTTGGGCAAATAGGAGCACTTGGGGGAAACCTGTGCAAAGGTGGATAGAACATACAAACATACAGCCAGGAAGCTGACACTGCACAGTGCTAATCACAGGTAGTGAGACATTTCCCGATCCGCGGCTGCACAGATCAGGAAATGTCTCACTGCCTGCGATTAGTGCTGCGCAGGGTCAGCTTCCTGGTGGGCTCGGGCATGTGCGGTTGCGAACACACCCAAGCCCATCCTTACTATCCACCATGCTGCCCAATGGTGATATTTCACTTACTAGTGGAGAGTGTTTGAGATGTCAGTGTCAAAAATCTCTCCTGAGGCCCCTTTCACACTGAGGTGCTTTCCTAGCGTTTTTGTGCTAAAAATAGCGCTTCCAAAACACTTCTAAAACGCTGCCCATTAATTCCAATGTACCTATTTACACTGGGGCATCGCGCTGGCACCACGTTTAAAAAAGTACTGCAAGCATGATTTTTTGTGCTGATTCTGAGCGCTAAAAATAGCGCATTGAAAACGCCCATATACATTGAAATGAATGTAAAACTCTTTAAAAGCGTGTTAAAGGCGCATTAAAAGCGCCAGCAAAACGCCCAGACGTTGTGGAAAGGTCAAAATACCAGGAAGTAAACAGGATGTAATGTAGGGGAATGTGCTATTTATTTAATGCTGGCGCTTCAAAAGCGATTGAAAAACGCCTGGGCATTAGCGCTAATTATAGCGATAACGCGGCAAAAACGCGGTAATAACGCTTGATGTTTTTCAAACACCTCAGTGTGAAAGTAGCCTTACTCTTGAAAAAAAGGAGGTATGCTCTTTTTTAAGGCTGGGTTCACATTGATGCCGGACGCAGCTCTCAGAAGGGGTAGGTTAGGGTTGCCACATAATCCCTTTAATCCAGGACACATATTAATTACACAGGTTCTGTGGCTGATTAAGTTGGCAATTAAACTCACTTGGTGCCTTATCTGCATTAAATTAGCCTCAGAACCTGTGTAATTCATATGTGTCCTGGATTAAAGGGATGATGTGGCAAACCTACAATGCGTCCCTGTTCTCCATTTCAGCCAGGGTTCACACTTGTGTGATGATCAGACATCGCATGTGATTCGCACCTGCACTGCGGTGCCAATCACATGAGATGTCTATTACGTGGGAGTTCAGCCATACAGTTGTATGGCTGGACTTGCATTGGATTCACACAGAAAAAGGTGCAGGGACTTTTTTTTTTGCTGCACTGGAATAGGATCGCATGGGTGTTGTCACCCATGCGATCCGATTCCTGTCCGAATCCACAGTTCACATTGCAATCTGTGAACCAGCCAAAGACGCACAGGACCCCTGTGCAATTCGCTCCAGTGCCGCCATGGAGATGTGTGAACCGGCTCCATAGAGAGCTGGTCACAATCTCCTGTTATGCGATTTGGATGTGGATAAATCCACATCCAATTCACACTAGTGTGAACACTAGTGTGAACTCCTGAGAAACACATGCAAATGTTTAAATGTCAGTTTAGGGTGGACTGAGCCTTTAACAAAGGAATTCACTAATGTGAATAGCACTGCTGAGGTTTAGGCTGGGCTCACACATATTCGGTCATGGTTTCAGTGCAGCAGTCCAATGCGTTTCTGTTCATCGGATCAGGTGCGATTCATGTGTGAATTTTTATATGAAATCGCACCTGAACCAGACCCAAAAACGCACAGGACCCTTTTTAAAACCATGGACGTCCCCACACATGTGTGAAGCGTCTCCAATTCACATGTTATGCGAATTGCATGCAGTTAAAAATGCATCCAACTCGCATATATGTGAACCGAGCCTAACTCAAAAACCATAAAAAATGGGGCAAGACTTTGCACTGAAGCCTTGCTTCTTACAGCGGGCTGGCTGCTAAAGACAACTTTTGTGTTTTTGCTCCAATTTTCAGCCCTCGTTCACACTGAGGGCGGGTTTGAATTTGTGCGAGTTCAGCTGAACTCGCACTATTTCCAATCCGCATTTCAGTGCGAGTTCGGGGGCGATTTGAAAGACATCTGTGCGGGTTCATGCACAGATGTCTATTGAAATCGCCCCTGAAGTCGGCAAAAGTAGTGCAGGAACTGCTTTTGGGAATAGGTGCAACGCCGGCAATAGACTCCAAATTGGTATGCGATTTGACATGTTAAATCGCATGTCAAATCGGCCCTATGTGAACGGGGGCTCAGTCCCAGAGAATAGCACCAGAGCAATTCTTATCCAATTACCTGTTGTGAATGGTTCATGCTGATTCCCGCTGAGCAGGCGGATGACAGGTCCGTCTCCGCTCACTGTGCTGAGACGGACCTGTCTGAGTCCCATTCTCCTCTATGGGGAGATCAGATGAAAATGGACCGCCTGTCCATTTTCATCCGATCCCATCCGATCCGACCCACCAGACGGATGGAAAATAGGGTCTCCATCCATCTGGATTGCACGGACAGGATCGGATCGGATATCAGCAGATGTCAGCGGACATGTCACCCCTGACATCCACTGCTCCACAGGAGTGAATGGAGGCTTCAATCAGGTCCGCCTGAAAGACTGACAGACGAACCTCATCGGAAAGCACATGTGAAAGGGCCCTAAGAGCTCATTGTGTGTTGCATCATGGCAGCCCAATCATTTAAAAGGGTTGCTAATGCACCAAAACAGGTACATGCCTGATTTCAGCAATCCAGCTCACCGGGCACACATAGTGGTGCATTACTGTGCCCTGTGGTGTGCTGCAAGGCAGATGAGTTGGGGTTCTAATGTACATAATGCACATTACCCCAATGCAGTGTGAATTTGGTCCTAGAGTCTTCAATTTCAGGTGAGTTGCACTTTAATTATTTGAGACCTCCCACTTCCCAAAGCTGGAATGGTTTAAATGCTGATGGGGTGAGCTAGCTTGTAATGTCTGGTTTCTTTCCAGCTACTTTGCAGGCACACAAAGGTGAAAATGGTGAGTATGGAAGGAGTTGGGCAGAGGTGGAGGGTTTTTCTGGGGAAAATTAGGATTTTGAAGATTAGTCTAAGAAAATGTATATTATGAATAGGCCACATAGAATTTATTTATTTTTTTGTGCCCTGTATACACCATATATGTGATGGGAGCACTGTATAAACTGAATGAGGCATCCGCCACACAAAGTATACAGAGCTGTGTTCTGGCAGTAGTCCCCATCCTACAGGGGGAGTAAAAATGCCAGTGCTCCCAGCATCTATAGTATTTGTGGATAGAGTAAGGCAGGGTTATATTTTTGTTGTGTCCCATTGGGGAGGTTTACCTTTTGCTCACCTCTATCCAAAACTAAAAAAAATTTGTGTAGTTATACTTTAACATTCAAAAACTAGAGCGGAATTGGTGGCTTAAAAAATGTAACAATCTTTTGACAGCTCATCACGGTTTGCTAAAGCTTTTAAAGCCCCAAATGCTCTACAAAAGCCTGACATGCATGCTGCTCTGTGAAGCCTGTGTGAACATGCCTAATGTAAGGAACCGCACACGAGCGTCAGTGAAATTTTATATTGTAGTACCGACCACCAAACATGATCTATTCACGTTTATGGGACTGAGCTGTAAATGTTATGGTGCTTTTTGCTTCGTTCTGAATGAATATGCGGACAAATTTTTGTTCGCATATATTTGAATACCTGAATTACAATATAAACTTTTCTGAATGATTAAAACGTCAAACTCCAGTCGCATTCTAACTGTATCCATATTTTTTTTTTTTTTTTTAATGCAGTTTTTTTGAGCCAAGGGTGATTGTTTTGAAGACTTTTCTTGCTTGTTCACTTTGCCACATTTGAATCAAGAGAAAAAAATCTAAAGTTCTCAATTTGACCGTTTCAAAATGTATCAATTCAAATGTTTCCAAAATAATCAGTAAATTTGAAGAAAATCAGACTTAATACAAATCCTGAATATGAATGGACTGAAGTTAATGAAATAACTAGATTAATAAAACCAATTTTTTTTCGTCATGCACATGTCTGAGAATCCATTGGGGCAGTTGCGTATGACCCACCTACATGACTGCCAACCTCGTACATCGCCATTATGATTAAATTTTTTTATTTCTTCTATTATGGCCAATAAGTGCCTGTTACACTTTATGTGGGCTATTTATGGCTGGATCTGTTCTGGCTCTTTTAAGCATAGCTTCAGCCCAAAATAAGGTTAAAACTAAAATGTACCCTGAAAAGCTCAGATTTGTTCCACGGTTAGCTACCATTAATGTAGTTCTCATGCTCCTCACGATAAAACTTGACTCTTCTGGGAAGGCCATCCACAAGGTTTAGGAGTATCTATGGGAATGTTTGACCAGTCTTCCAGAAGCGCATTTGTGAGGTCAGGCATGATGTTGGACAAGAAGGCCTGGCTCGCAGTCTCTTCAGTCTCTATCCCAAAGGTGTCCTATATGGTTGGGTTCAGGAGTCTGTGCAGGCCAGTTAAGTTCCTCCACCCCAAACTCTCTTATCCATTTCTTTATGGACCTTGCTTTGCACACTGGAGTGCAGTCATGTTGGAACAGGAAGGGGCCATCCCCAAACTGTTCTCACAAAGTTGGGAGCATGAAATTTTGTCCAAAATGTCTTTGTATGCTTTAAGAGTTCCCTTTGCTGAAACGAAGGGGTCAAGCCCAACCCTTGAGAAACAACCCCACACCATAACCCCCCCCCCCCACCAAATGATTTGGACCAGTGCACAAAGCAAGGTTTGAGCTAGTTTGGGGAGGAGTAACTTAATTGGCCTGCACAGATTCCTGACCTCAACCTGATGGAACACCTTTGGGATGGATAAGAGTGGAGACTGCGAGCCAGGCCTTCTCTTCTACAACAGTGCCTGACTTCACAAATGCACTTCTGGAAGAATGGTCGAACATTCCCATACACACACACCTAAATCTTGTGGACAGCCTTCCCAGAATAGTTGAAGCTGTTATAGCTGCAAAGGGTGGGCCAAGTCAATGTTGAACCCTACAGACTAAGACCCCATTAAAGTTTATGCATGTATAGGCAGGTGTCCCAATAATTTTGACAATATAGTGTATAAGCGATGTGGTAAATGCAGCAAATCATGTGTTTATAGCACTGCATTGAAATCGCACAGCATTCATGCGATTGGCTAAGGGTGTCGATGTTAAATTTTGTACACCTCCAAAACCGCTTGCAAACTGCACTGCAATTGACTGAGTTGGATTGTATAGCTGTGAACGAATGTGGTACTATTCCTGTGTGAATCACATGCCATGTGCTGCATTGCAGCAGTGTGAACCTAGGTTAAAAGGAGAAGCAGCACAGCTATGAGCTTATCTTTCACTACCTATCGGCATGCTTCTTGTGCTGCTACATCCTCTTACCCTCCAGCCCTGCTATACAGTGACAATACCAGGTCAAATTCAGGTATTTGCACTGCATGCATATAAAATAAAATACAGGGCTGCGTTATTTTCTTTTGTATCTACCTAGACTTCGGCTTTTTTTGACCACTTCAGACTTTTTTTTTTTTTTTTTTTTTTTTTTTTTTTTTTTTTTTTTCCCCTGTGGAAATGTCTACATAAACCTATGCTTCTTTGATAGTGTGGCAGAATTCAAGGCCAAATGGCAGCAGGATAATGAATGCCCAAGGTGTGAGATGTCACTGATGGACATAAATGCGTTCTCAGTGAGCCATAACTGTCTAATGGGTTAATTTGTGTGTGTGTGTGTGTGTGTGTGTGTGTGTGTGTGTGTGTGTGTCCCCATCAGTCAGCTAGCTGTATTTAGAAGTTTGTCATTGGGCCTATGTCTAAATCATATTTTTTACCTTTCAGAGGGAGTGTATCTCTATACATATTGGCCAAGCAGGTGTTCAAATGGGGAATGCCTGCTGGGAGCTTTACTGTCTAGAGCATGGAATCCAGCCTGATGGGGTCGTTAATAAAGATAACATTGCTCCAGCAGATTCATCCTTTGGAACATTCTTCAATGAGACTGGTTCAGGCAAACATGTTCCCCGAGCAATATTTGTTGATCTTGAACCAACTGTAATTGGTAAGCAGCAGTTATGTACGTGTGCATAAATGCCTTTGGATATAAAAATGATTTCTTTGTTAGACCTTGTTGTATTAAGTTCTTAATATATTGGGTGCCCTCATGCCATATTAAATAACAGCTATAAAGATAAAGCAAATGCACTAATGTGACAAAGTCAGATAATACATGTACTTGGCTTGCCCCCAGCTTCATTTAGATCACTATAGGGGGTGATCACTATCCTTCCAGCAGCATCTCTGGAAATGCTGAGTAGCACATTACAGGAACGTTGTCATGTGATCTTGCCTAAAAGATGCTCTCCTTTGCATATGCTGCATGGACAGCGGGGTAAGGGGTAGTATGGAAAGTATATTTATATGCACTAAGGGCCGGTTCACACCTAGGTGACTTGTGTTGCCTCACGTCACTTGACATGAGAAATCCCATTGAAATGAATTGGAGCCGTCTTAATATATACTACTCAAGTCGCTCCGACTTCAAGGCGACTTTGTTAAAGGTTACTGTATTACTTCAATGCGACTTCTAGGAGATTTGAACCCATAGAATTCAATGGAAGTCGCTTCCAAGTCAGAGCCCCCCCATATATAAAGAAGCAACTTTACAGGAAAAAGAAAACATTTTTAAGGCAAACCCCCCCCCCCCCCCCTCCCTCTCTTCTCTGGCCACAGGCAGTCGCCTAGCATGGAGGTCCCGTTCAAATTGCCTAGCAGAATCTCCTCCTCTGAAGTCGGATCGCCTAGGTGTCAACTGGCCCTTCAGGGTTTTTTGTACCAGGATAGAAGCCTTAAGCAGACATGGACCCCTCGGAAAAGTAATACACTGGGGCCCCTACCAGCCTGCCCCAATTTATGCACCTACACTCAAAAACTAAAGTATAAATAGTTGATAGTACTAATCAATATATTATTAATTCTATTAATGAAATCAATTTTACACAATGAGAAAACCAATGCCATAAATCAGACTAATCAACACAAAGGGCGTAGTACAGGGGAGGTCAGGAGGGCACAGTACTGGTTCCGGGACATGGCCATCCTGGGAAGATGCGTACCTAGAGCATTTAGCACCCAGGGCGGATCCCATATCTGGCACCACCCAGGTGGGCAGGCAGCGTACCGCATGTCGGTGTCAAGTGATAGGGTAGTATAGAGCCAGGTTGGAGGTGTGTGTATAGACAGGTTAGGGAGATGTATAGTGCCAGGTTAGAGGTGTGTGTGGTTATATATAGACAGGTTAGAGGTGTGTATAGACAAGCTATGTCTGCATGTAGTGACAGTGTAGTTTGCTCAGCCTCAGTCACTGATAGCATGGAGATGAGTGAGATGAAGATTCCCGGGCTGCTGTTCTCTCCTCCTGTAGGAGTAGAGGAGGCAGCCACACCCTGACCCCACCCACCAACTCTGGCTGCCCCGGGAGATGGTGAACATCCCCGAGGGACAGTCTTGTACGTATGACAGGGATGTTGGACAACATCCCCCCACACTGCTGGGCACTGTGCTGACCGGTTTAGCTTTTTTACAAAGCTGCAATGGGGACAGTGCAGGAGCCCCACATGCATCCGGGGCCCCTGGGCAGTGCCGGGGGTGCCCGCTCATGAAGATGGCCCTGGACGTGGTGGGATTTTATTATGTTTACCAAAACTCCTAAACTCAACTCCATAAAAGCCTATGTGGCCATGTACACATGGGCTTTTACAAGAGTTTAGAATCTGCTGCAGTTATGGGATGTTCAACATCCTTTGCCTGAATGCAAAAGAATTCTGTTCAGAATAGGAATCTGCCCCTAAAGTGAAAAAAAAAATGCAAACCACATAAACCTATCAATTACACGATTCCCTTCAATTGTGCCTTCAAAGTGGTGGAAATTTCTACTTTAATCCTTCACATTAATCAACAGTACAAGTGAGTCTCATCACCATTCATCATGTCCTCTCATCTGAACTTGGTGGACCCATTAGTGTAAGCAATAGGTCAAATGTGCCTTCACCTTTACGGGGTCTATTCCCAGAGCTTCACTGCTCTCTCCTGAGAATCTCTCCAGTGGCTCCTGTATGAATCGCCACAAATATGCAGCCTCCACTTGCTCCTCCACTCAAAAGCATTTTGCTTTACTGTTGTAGCACAATCCCTTTATTAAAATATGACAGCAGTGCACCACTTTAAATGTTTGCCTCAATATCTGGGTACAATGTCCTCTTGGAGCTAAACCTCAACACCCATTTCCAGCTAGACGCGATGACATCATAGGCCCCACCCTGACATGTTTCAGCACACCCTTGTGACTTTATCAAAAGGGTATTGGAGCACTCACAATAATCATGTAGGAGCAATAACATTAAGACACAAAGGTGTTGCACAGTACTGTTAGCAATTACTCTTCTATGGCTGGGAACACTTCTCGCACCAGGCCTGATTTCCACGTGGTAACAGGATAGGTCTCCTCTATCCACCACTAGTGCGAGGTGCGTTCTTTCAAATCAACGGTAACTGGATTCCACTTCAGACACTTGAAGCAGCCACAGGGTCAGTAAAACCAAATTTTATTGAGGTAGTCCATGATTCTATTGTCTGGGTTCTATTTAGTGAATCCTTTCTCCCAAAGAATGCCAAGTCCTCTTTGTGCCAGTGTACCTTCTATTCCATGTAGCAGGTGTCCCCATTCTTTACTCCACCCATTTTTTAGGCTCCATTCTTCCCATCAGCTGGCTACATCTGCCCTGATATGAGCTCCACTCTGTTTTAACGAGATCCTTCTAGGAAGGCTATGAACCTGCCTCCCATTTTGTTGAAGGATTTAAAGGGGCAACCAAACAACCACTGCCTACAGACTGAACCCTTCTAATATCTTGTGATGCTGCCTAGCTTGATTTTTGACCTCTTACTACAGCAAATTGAGATAAATCACCTCCCTTGTATCCTAGCAGAATGTAAGTTGACTGTAATTCCCCAGGATGAGATTGGGGCGGGGGGGAGAGAGAAGTTTGTGTGTGTGTGTGTGTGTGTGGTGTCATATTTTCAAAGCCTGGTCCTTTCAGTGGCTAGGCCAGGAGCTGTCTTCACTCACGCTTTTGCAGGGAGAATATTGATCCCCCGCCTCCGCCCTACAATGATACCCTACTTCTGGCGCTTTTTTTTATTTATTTTTTTACTATGCCCAACTTTAGCTAGGTACGTTGCAGCTTCATAAAACTGTCAAAGATTGGGGAGGAGGGATTAAAAAGCAGTAGGACAAAGTCAAAGATTTGAAAGTTCAACTACTTTTTTACTCAACCTTTTCAAGGTTTTTATAAACAAATTTTTAATCAAGTGCACCCTTTTGAAATATTTTTAGGTGAGATCAAAAATGGAATATATCGTACCCTCTTTCATCCTGAACAGCTCATTAGTGGCAAGGAAGATGCAGCAAATAATTATGCCAGAGGTCACTATACTGTGGGAAAGGAGTTAATTGATACAGTTTTGGACAAAATGCGTAAAATGGTAAGATTTTTTTTTTTTTTTTTTAATGCTGAAATGTCTGTACAGGTTTAGCGCCAAGGAGGTCTGGCTGTGGAAATGATGGTCCTAGCAAATCTCTGTGCAAGAAACTGCAAGGCTCGGTGACTGGGTTATATGGAGGGTTTTAAGTGCAAAAGCTTGTAGTTAGTTTTGTGTAATTTCTTCCTACTGGTGGTTTTGTATGATTGTGCATTCACCCTCTGGAAGAATCAGACTTGCAGGGCAAACAGAACGATCGATCACTTAGACTGGCTTTAACTTGACTGTGCTCACAGGAAGAGGTGGGGGGCCAGGTCCAGCAAGGGTGCAAACTAATGACTCCCACAGTAGAGAAGGCAGTGGTATAGTTTCCTAACTTGTGCAGGCTTCTTTCTACAGACCCATCTGCTAATACAAGGCACCTAATTTGCTAGCCATCTTTGCTGGATTCATGTATTGCTTAATTACCAGGATACTGCTGTTGAGAATCCAGCTCCTGTCTCGTTACATATGGTATCCCTACTATAATAGTGTCTGGTATTTCTGCTAGGGATTTCTTGCAACAAACTAGGGCATCTACTGAACTCTAAATTTGTTTTTCGGATTCCACTTTACATTTACATACCTCCTTAGACCATCTGTCCAGATAGTATGATCACCTGCTGACTTGGCACAATCCACAGGCAGATTATTCAATAAGACAAAAGTTGCATTTATTGCAGTTTACTTCAGCTAATTGCAGTACAGATCTTTTACAGTCATTTGAGTGCAAGACTGAATTTCCTAAGCCCTGCCTCTGTGAATCGCTTAACACTGAGAAAACAGAAGAACGTAGGTCTAGCTGGGACAAGGTGGGGGGGGGTTTGTGAGTGGTGCAAAAGGGGAATGTGATGTGGTAAAGGGTCATGTGCCCTAGGTGCTGTGGTGGTGGTGGGGGGGGGAGTCGTGGTGCACTGGGAGCTTCTGCTATTGCCTGACATACTGCCATTCTACCTCACGTTTCTGCACAATGTATGGATTTTCTAACCCTGTCGTTCCAGCCACACCAATGCTGCCTTCTATCCTTTACTGCAACTATTTTGTCTCCTCCAAGCTCCACTCCTGCCCTCAACTTGTTCTCCTCCTTCCTGGTCACCAGGCTTATGTCAACCCCAGCTGTCTGCACATCTCTACCTTTCATGAACAATCATGCAGTAAGCTGGCGCTGATCTTTCTGCTCCTCTTGACTTTAACCCTTCTGTCTGCTCTCTCCTCCATAAATATTCACTGCACACATCGCTGAAGTCTGTTCTGGACTTTCCACACACCCAACTGATACCTTTTCTATCCTGGTTTACTTTTTAACTCTGTCTGTCTCTATAATGCAGCCTAGCCAGGGCTGTCTTTAAGGCAGGGCAAAAGGGACAGCTGCCCTGGGCCCTGTCATTGTTGTGGGGCCCAAAGCAGCTGCCTCATACTTGCCAATAATCCTCGTTTAAATTCCCGTGTCTCAAAGTTTTAGTCCTGTGTCCTGATTTCTCAGTGTGAAGTGCTGCTACTAATACTGCCCAGCTCTGCCCTATTGTGTACAGATGACTTAACTACAGACCCTGTGTTTACATGTACATATAAATAATGGCGGACGGCTGCATTGATATGTAAATAGAGGCAGCATTCATATGTATATCATGCCCCCCTGAGGTCACATTCACCATCACATCTGTTGAATGCTGCCCACTGGGGAGACAAAGGGGGCATGCTTGAAAGTCCTGCCTACAACTGTGGTCATTAAGCTTAACATCAGCCTGTTCTGCAAAGGTAAGCAAATTAGTGCGGGGAGGCTAGTGTCGGCTGTGCAGAGGTAGGCAGAGAAGGGATTAGTTTGGGGTGCACTGGTGAGCAAGGATGGGATGTATAGAGGCAAGGAAGATGAGCAGAGGAGGCAGGTAGAGTTAAAGGGGAGGCTTGGGATGCAGGGTTTTTAGGATGCAAAGGTGTACTGACTGGGTGGGTAAAGATTAGGTTGTGTAGGGCAGCCCATTCATTTCAATGGGCTGCTCTGTGCTAGAAATGTGGAAGAAATCACATGCCACAGCACATTTCTGTGTTAGGAAAGCTATTTTTTGCATTCCTGATGCGCACAAATGTGAACGCAGGCTAAATGTCTCAATTACATTAGTGGTCAGTGTAAATCTTATTAAATTGGGGCTTGGTGTAGAATCCTTTCATTCACACTAGTGGCCAGTGTGAAGGTCCCCCTTATATTGGTGGTCTGTATAAATCCCTCCTTACATTGTTGGTTACTGTGAATGTTTGTTTCTATTACATTAGTGGTCAGTGTAAACCCCTATTACATTGGTGACTAGTGTTGAAACTCCTTTTTATATTGGTAGTCTGTAAAAAAATCGGCATTGCCAATGATCCCAGGAGTTCTAGGATCCCTAGGAGTTTTGTCTTTTTGATGGGTCTGCTCACCTCCCCAGTCCATGATGTGCTGTAACTTCTAGCAACCAATCAGTGAGCAGTATTGATGTACAGTAATTTCTAGCAGCCAATCGAGCATAAATCATGTGCTGTAACCTCTAGCAACTAATCAGTGAGCCATAATGTATGCTGTAACCTCTAACAACCAGTCAGTAAGTGGTAATGATATGCTGTAACCTCTGGCAGTCGATCACAATGGCTGCCTGATCTGATTCAGTAAACTGACTGAGTCTAGCTGTTATTTATTGTATGTCTCCGAGCAGGTGGAGAGTGAAATTGTATGGTGGCAAGAAAATGTTTGCCCAGGGTCCAATCAATATTAAAGACTGCCTTGAGCCTAGCACATTCTCTTCACGCTTTGCTCCCACTCTTCAATAACCCATACTCTTGCTACCCAGACCCCCACCTATTCCACCTTTTCTTATCCCCACTAGTGGGTTCACAACGTTGTGCTGCGGTTTGGCTGCAGAGCAGTTGCGCAGTTTAAATGTGGTTATAGGTGTGCTCCTATTTTAATTCTATTAGACTGTATGTTTTCATGAAAGAGCATCAAACTTCTGCATACTTTTTTAGATGTGCTAACGCACACAATTGTAAAAAAATAAATAAGGGTTTGTTCACACGTGTTTTGGTCTCTGATTAGCGATTAGCTTTTAGATTGCTCTTCAGGTAACATTTGAGATGGTAAGCAGGTGTATCACCTCAACGCCTGCCTTAAACCCTGCACTAGCATGCCACTACAATGTACATTGCACATAGTTGTTGGACGCCTGCAGAGCAGCACCAATCACTTGAATGGGTCAAATTCAACATGGGGTATAAATCATGCTGTGGCTGTGAAGCAAAGCATCATGGTCACAGCATGTGTACATCCCACAGATGCTCCCTCTGCAGCTAAAGGGGGTAGCAGTTGGAGGCAGGGGATGCAACATTGTCCTCTCCCAGCCATCATAATTTAACCATATCCAGCTTTTAGCCACACACTATGCACTCTGTAGGTCACAAACTCCCTGATTCACCCTCCTTTTCGACTTCAAAAGTTTGGGTGTAAGTTCATACTATTTCAGTGCATTTCACAAACCTTACGCCACTATTGTCCCAATCTGGGGGGGGGGGGGGGGGGGGGGG
>BLSH010162857.1:908885-921407 GCA_018402905.1 Glandirana rugosa
GGTATACAGTATCTGTTCAACTAGTAATTCCCCCCCCCTTAACCTCGGCAGGACCTTCTAAGGACTTTTCACTCAATAGTCCATTATTGAGACAAAAAGGTTCAGTAGAAGGTCCTGCCGAATGTCTCTCCTATTGTATCTTGATGTACTAATCCCACCCTGGTGTCGAAATTCGTTGGAGGAGGGTTGTTAGACAAGGACCAATCTCTTGTCTGGGACAGCCTTTCCAAAGTGTTTCCAAACTTTCGACCTGGACCAATGACTGAACGTCTAGACCCCTCCTCTGAACTACTGCGACAGTCGGGTTCTTTACCGGGTACGAGACAACCTTTCTCGAAACTACAAAAGATCTCTTTTGTCACTACTACGGACCATTCGAAGGTAGTGACCAACAGAGCATGGGCCATTTCTTGGGCTGACAGCGTCATCAAGTCTCCTCCCCAGATCTGCAAGTCAGTAACCAGGTCCAGCTTTCAAACCTTTGTGAAACCTTTCCGACAGGGTCTGTTCTCTAACCAGGAACAGATTGTTGGGAGGAGGTTGCTTAAAGCTGTGGTCCCACCCTAATCATGTAGTTCTATGTTATCCTCTCTGTAAGCCGTCCTGGAAGATGACTTGGAAAAACAGAGTTATTACCTGATAACTCACTTTTCAGGAATCTTCCAGGACGGCTCCAATTCCCCCCCCCTTAATGATCAACTTGTCTATGACATATGGTTATGGGGGTATAACTCTCATTTAAGTTGATGGTTTACCAATAGAGTAATACTGTATGTATATCAGAGCCTTCGGTTATTTAATACTGAGGTACTACTGGTGAGCAGTCTTTTTATAATGTGGATCATGTGTTTCCTGTTAGGTGGGAGGAGCCTCTCTCTCTGTAAGCCGTCCTGGAAGATTAGTGAAAAGTGAGTTATCAGGTAATAACTCTGTTTTCTTTTTTCTAATGAATTCCAAATTTTGGGGACTATTTGGATCAGTCAAATCAACAGATTTAGAAACTGACAAATTTGCATTCTGTGTTAATAGCTGGTTAACCACTTCAGCCCCAGAAAGATTTCCCACTTTAGGACCAGAGCACTTTTAACGATGCGTCGCTTTAACTGCCAATTGAGCGGTCCGTGTGACGTTGTACCCAAACAAAATTTGCTGTTCTATTGTGTTCTGACAGAACACTCTGGTCAGTGCTTTCAGCCAATGGCTGGCTTGTTGGACTGACTCCACTACACATAGGCCGAATGTTGGGTTTCTATTGAACCAGCCAATGCCGCCCAACATTGGACCTGTGCGTACTCGTGTAACACCACCAGTTTTTGACCATCCTTTTATTAAATAATGTTCCAGATTCCAATAAATCGCCACCAGGCCAGGGTTGTGGGGGAAGAGGCCCTTGTCGCCATGTTGGGGGCATGTGGCCTGGTATGATTCAGGAGAGGGCTCACTCATCCTGACAGCTGATGAGGGATTGGTTGTTAAAGAGGTAGTGGCTGGCTGCCATAGCACACTCCTTTTTAACCAGCTTTTCTTCACACAATTCAAATCGGTTCCTTTTTTTTTTTTTTTTTTTTTTACCGATCCAAAACATTCTGAAAATTGGTAATTTGGAAATTAAATGAAACTAAAGGAATTCCAAAATGAAATCTAACATCTATAGACCAGAATTGGTCAAGGCTTACCATTCTCATCAGCATGTGTGATGGTCTGTTGGTTAAATGTTTTGTGTTGATAGGGGCCTTTTAAACTTGGCGTTTGTCTTTCAAAACTTTTGCCACTACATCGTTTAGAAAATCCATGTTTATATCCATGGAAAGTTTCTTCTGTCAAGAATCTGGAAGAAAAATTATATTCTTTTAAAAAAAAGCTAAAATTGCTGAGTCTGGCCCAAATGATCAGAAGCTTTGTAGTTTAAAACTAAAATATCTACATTTTTCCCTTTTTAAAGACCTGTTTGCCATCCAAAATTAGCCTGGCATGCTAAGCAATCTGATTATTCAATCTATTTTTGTTTTGTATATTGATCCACTCAGATGAGAGCCCACAACGTGTTAATGTTCCCTTTAATTTTGATGATTTGCAAGAGCCATATTTAGCCTTTTTAAAGTAGCAAAAGGGCTGCCTATTGGGTACTTCAGGAGGGAACTGATGGTTCATTGGGTTTCCACAGCCCATCTTAAAGGTTTTTGTGAAATACAATAGGTTTCCTGGTAAATTACTAGAATGTTTTTACCAGATAATACTGGTATTTTTGACCCAATTGTGGATTTTTTATGGGAGTTTATGGAGAATGCAAAATGTTTAGCTCCCTGCAGAGCCTGCATACCCCAATGGGACTGGGTCATAATCAGTAATTAGAAGGCCAAAAACGAACTTGACTCAAAAGGAAATGATACAGTTCAACTTTTTTTAAATATAGGACTAGTTATAGCAGGAAGGTCTCCACTACCTCAGTCACTGTTTAATTGTTGCTTACATTATATATAAAGGGGTAAGGTGCTAGCAAAAACAGACATACTGTGCAATACAACTTAAAATATGCAGTGTTAATAGTAATATCTGTACATTAAGTGCCAAGGATGTGCAATAATTCAAAACCCTCCAAATATGTGACCATGGTTCTGATCATAGAAATAGTGATCCAATTCCACCACCAATGTAAGATGAACTCTTACCAGAGTTGAGGGACTCTATTATGGAGTCAAATGTGCCTAGTATAGTGTCTGCATGGATCAAGCATCTAGGAATCGTATGCCATCCAGGAACATCTTAATGAATCACAAAGTCCAGGTACATCTCAATGGATATGATGAAATGGGTTATCATTGATTTGAAACAAAGGCATTAACATAGTGCAAAGGAGCTTTATTTTAAGTAAATGGATTAAAAATACACAGTGTGTAATGTAATAAGCATGATATATCAATCCAAGGCAAAAAAAACTATGCATAGAGAAAATCCTTAACTGTGTGTACATTGGCTCCGCCCTACATGTTTCGTCCCAACATACCCTGAATTATGTCAATTGTCAGGGTGGAGCTAATGTACATGCCGTCGCCACACTTGTCTTGCTGTGTACATGATCAGGATTTTCTTCATCCATGGTTTGTTTGCTTTGGATTGATATATCATGCTTATTGTATCACACACACTATTTGAGTATTTTTAATCCCTTTTAAACAAAGCTCCTTTATGGTTTTACATTATGTAGATGTCTTCATTGTTTCATATCCATGATAACCCATTTCATCATATTCATTTAGCTGTAACTGGACTTTGTGATTCATTAAAGTGATTGTAAAGGTTTTTTTTTTTTTTTTTTCATAAACTGTTATACTTGCCTGCTTTGTACAAGGGTTTTGCACAGAGCAGCCCTGATCCTCCTGGGGTGCCCCAGCAGTGCTCCTGGCTCCTCATCTTCATCGGGTGCCCCCTAAGATACGATTTCCATGGAGGCTCACGAGTCCCGCTGCTGTGTCCATTGACACAGACAGCAGGACTCAGCCCTGCTGCTGTCACTGGATTTGATTGACCGCAGTGGGAGCCAATGGCTTCTGCTGCTTTCAATCTATTCAAGGAGGACAGAGGCAGCGGCTGGAATCATTAAGGTGAAAAACCTGGAGATTTTACAACCACTTAAGGACCAGAAGGATTTACCCCCTTAATGACCAGGCCATTTTTGCAATACGGCACTGCGTCGATTTAACTGACAATTGCACGGTCATGCGATGTTGTACCCAAACAAAATGTATGTCCTTTTTTCTCACAAATAGAGCTTTCTTTCTGTGGTATTTGATCACCTCTGCGCTTTTTATTTTTCGCACTAAACAAAACAATCTGACAATTTTGAAAGAAAAAATTTACTTTTTTCTATAAAAATCCAAAAAAAAAATAATTTCTTCATCAGTTAAGGCCAATATGTATTTTAAATATTTTTGATAAAAAAATTGCAATAAGCTTATATTGATTTGCACAAAAGTTATAACGTCTATAATATAGGGAATAGATTTATAGCATTTTTATTTATTTTTTATTCTTCTAGTAATGGCGGTGATCAGCTTTTTTTTTTTTTTTGCAGAACTGCAACATTGCGGCGGACAGACCGGACACTTTTGACACTGTATTAATGACTCTGGCAGGGAAGGGGTTAACACTAGGAGGCGATCAAGGCTTTAAATTAGTTCTTTGAGAGGTGTTTCTAACCATGGGGGGAGTAGACTAACTGGGAGTAGAGCGAGATCTCTGTTCCTAATCATTAGGAACAGACAATCAACCTGTACTCCCCTGACAGAATAGTGATCTGTTCGTTTACAATGACAGATCCCCATTCTGGCTCTCTGGCACAGATCACAGGTGGCAAGCGAACATCACGGCTTTCGGCCATGCACATTGGTTCCGGCACCGTGCCACAGGTGCACGCATCCACTGTATCTATCGCATGAAGCAATGTACAGCTATGACGATTTGTACAGTTGAGCTGAACTGCCACAGTATAACTGCGGCGGCTGGTTGGCAAGTGGTTAAGATGTTCCTGGATGACATATGATTCCTAGATGCTTGATATATGTGGATATACTATGCTAGGCACATTTGACTCCCTAAGAGAGTCCCTCAACTCTGGTAAGAGTCCATCTTACATTGGTGCTGGATCACGGGGTGGAATTGGATCACCATTGTTTCTATGACCGGAGCCATTGTCGCGAATGCACGAAACTCATTTGAGCTGTTTTGAATCATTACATCTTGCTATTAGCGCTGCATATTTTATGTTTTGATATATATAATATTATTTTGTTTGTGCTGTGCTTTACAATTATAAAGAGAGACAATCTAGCAACAGTATAATTCAAAACAAGAGGGTTAGAGAGGCCCTGCTCCTGCAAGCTTACAATCTAGGGGGCTGGTGAAACAAAAGGTAGGGACTGTGAGGGATGAACTGATGAGGGGAGTAGAAGATTCCGTTGTTAGCTGGAGGCAGAATAGGCCTCCCTGAAGAGATGAGTTTTCAGGGATTGCCTACAAGTGGACAGAGTAGGAGACAGGCAGACAGATTGGGGTAGAGCGTTCCAGAGGATGGGAGAGGCTCAGAAGAAGTCCTGGAGACGAGCGTGGGAGGAGGCGGCGGCGGCAAGGGAGATAGAGAGCAGAAGGTCTTGGGAGGAGCGAAGAGGATGGTTTTGGTGATATTTGGAGATAACAAGGTGGATGAGTCTGGCAGCAGCGTTCATGAGAGACTGAAGAGGGGAGAGCTTGCAGAGAGGTAGGCCAATTAGGAGGGAGTTACAATAGTCAAGGCGAGCGATAAACAGGGAGTGGTGTCAACGGTTAGGCAGAGGCGTACTTTGGAGATGTTTCGGACGTGAAGATATATATATATATATACATACACACTGTATAAGCAAATTTTTTCATTTAAAATGAATATAATTTTTGGGTAGGTGGATTTTTGCTCATAGGATAGATCACATGGTAGTTTGCTTTATCTCTTGAGAAATCCATGTCACTCAACTTCTGATCAATCTGCCTGCTCTGGCATTAATAGGAGAGGTCCCATTCTACCTTTTCTACGTTATTACTGCTCATTATTGAGGAAGCAGTTTGAGAAATGGGACTCTGTAGCTGAACGGATGGGGTCCGGTACTTTCAGCAGAAAGATCTATGTTAGTAGGAGGTCCAACCCACCAGCATTCACCCATTTGTTCTTGGTGAGCAGACCATTTAACTTGAATAATGAGTCACAAAGCAAATAGGATTTTCTGACCTGTAGTTATTTCCAACAAGCATTTTTTGGACAATACTTGTATGGTTATTTTTGGTCCAAATAGATTTTGTGGTCTTCAGAGGAGGTAAATGAAATGACTTTTCCAATTGGGTTATTTTCTGTAGAAATGAGACAAAAATAAATGGTAACATTATAATTTAAAAAATAAGGAAAACATGCATGTTTCATTATCAGGTTTGAATTTCTAATTAGCAACACGGGCCTCTACATAGTTGTGCATGAACTGGAACAGCACCAACTTTTACATTTGTGTATTCCTCTTCCAACTCTTCCTTCCTCCATTCTGTCTTGTTATCGAAGCCACTGCAGGAAAGGTTAGACGTGGACAACTGAGGAATCACCTTCTCCCACAAGCAGACCGTGTTTTAATAGGACCAATCAGGGTACAAGAGTTGGAATGGTTCCAATCTTTAGACCTCATGCACACGGGCGTATGATTAAAAATAAGCAAAATGTTGGGTTTGACGTCAGGGGAAAAATCGCACGCACCTGGGAGCATCCGTGACCGTCACGGATCACGGTAAATGGCCGCTTAGAGCGGCCGTTTACCACATGATCGCTCCATCAAATGACGGAGCATCACATGTAAACAAGCCGGCGGAAGTGCCGGCTTGTCTCTCCCCTCTCTGCACCGGTCGGTGCAGTGTGACAGGAGAGGGGGGAGAGAGGAGATGCAGCGGTGCTGTGGGCAGGATCTGAAGTGCCCACAGCACCGCTATGTGCCAGGCAGGGACCCCTCATCCACCTTCACCCATGCACCCTCATCCATGCCCACCTATCCGTCACCCATACATCCATGCCCGCCCACCCATCCATCTGTGCTCACCCATACATCCGTGCCCACCCCTCCGTGCTCACCCATGCATCCATGCTCACCCAATTGTCACCCATGCATCTGTGCTCACCCATCCGTCACCCATGCATCTGTGCTCACCCATCCTTCACCCATACATCCATGCCCACCCCTCCGTGCTCACCCATGCATCTGTGCTCACCCAATTGTCACCCATGCACCCGTGCTCACCCATCCGTCACCCATGCGTCCATGCTCACCCATCCGTCACCCAGGCGTCCGTGCTCACTCATCCGTCACCCATGCATCCGTGCTTGCCCATCTCTCACCCATCTGTCACCCATGCAGCTGTGCTCACCCATATGTCACCCATGCATCCGTGCTCACCCATCTGTCACCCATCCGTCTGTGCTCACTCATCCGTCACCCATCCGTCTGTGCTCACCCATCCTTCACCCATACATCCGTGCCCACCCATGCATCTGTGCTCACCCAATTGTCACCCATGCGTCCGTGCTCACCCATCTGTCACCCATGCGTCCGTGCTCACTCATCCGTCACCCATGCATCCGTGCTCGCCCATCTCTCACCCATCCATGCTCACTCATCTGTCACCCATGCATCTGTGCTCACCCATCCGTCACCCATGGATCCGTGCTCACCCATCCGTTACCCATGCGTCTGTGCTCACCCATCCGTCACCCATGCTCACCCATCCATGCTCACTCATCTGTCACCCATGCATCCGTGCTCACTCATCTATCACCCATGCATCCGTGCTCACCCATGCAGCCTCATCCGTGCTCACCCATGCAGCCTCATCTGTGCTCACCCATGCATCCGTGCTCCGCCATCCATCCATGCTCACCCTTGCATCCGTGCTCATCCATCTATCCGTGCTCACCCATGCATTCGTGCTCACCCATGCATCCGTGCTCTGCCATCCATCTGTGCTCACCCATGCATGCATTCTCACCCATGCATCCGTGCTCCGCCATCCATCTATGCTCACCCATCCATCCGTGCTCACCAATCCAGTCATGCTCACCTATGCAGCCTCATCCATGCTCACCAATCCAGCCGTGCTCACCCATGCAGCCTCATCCGTGTTCACCCATGCATCTATGCTCCGCCATCCATCCATGCTCACCCATCCATCTGTGCTCAGCGATCCATTTGTACTCACCCATGCATGCATGCTCACCAATGCATCCGTGCTCACCCATCCATCCGTGCTCAGTCATCCCCATCTATGGCTTATTCACCCCCATTCGTGCTCATTTATGCCTCATTCATACTCATCCATACCACATCAGTTCTCATCCATGCCACTACAGCGCCCATCAGTGCCACTACTGCGCCCATCAGTGCCACCATAGTGCCTCACAATAATGTAATAGGTAGTCAAATTAGATTTGTAATGTATGCCCTTAGAACGCCTGATGGTGCACCCTGCATGTTGGGCCTCTGTATGTGGCCAGGCTGTGTAAAAGTGTCACACATGTGGTATCGCCATACTCAGGACAAGTAGTAGAATATATTTTAGGGTGAAATGTTTGCTGGGTACATGCTGTGTGTTAGAAATATTGTATAACAAGGACAACCTTGTGTAAAAAAAAAAAGTGCATTTTCATTTTCTTTCTACATTTTCCAAAAACTTGTAGAAAAAATGAACCGTTCAAAAGACTCATTATGCCTCATAGAATATAAGTTGGGGTGTTTACTTTCCAAAATGGGGTCATTTTTGGGCGTTTCCATTGCCCTGGTGCTCCAGGACCTTCAAAAGTGCAAGAGGTAGTCAGGAAATTATATGTGTAGTTTATGTCCTTAGAACGCCTGATGGCGCTCCCTGCATGTTAGGCCTCTGTATGTGGCCAGGCTGTGTAAAAGTCTCACATGTGGTATCACCATACTCAGGAGTAGCAGAATGTGTTTTGGGGTGTAATCGGTGGTATGCTTATGCTGGGTGTGAGAAATAACCTGTTAATATGACAATTTTGTGAAAAAAAAAAAAAATCTTCATTTTGCAAAGAATTGTGGGAAAAATGACAACTTCAAAAAAACTCTCCATGCCTCTTACTAAATACGTTGGACTGTCTACTTTCCAAAAAGGGGTCATTTGGGGGGTATTTGTACTTTTCTGTCTTGTTAGAGCCTCAAGAAATTAGATAGGCCGTCAGTGAATCAGGTGTGATCAATTTTCAGTGATTGGCACCATAGATTGTAGACTCTATAACTTTCACAAAGACCAAATAATATATACTAATTTGGGTTATTTTTACCAAAGATATATAGCAGTATAAATTTTGGCCAAAATGTATTAAGAAAAATTACTAATTTGCAAAATGTTATAACAGAAATAAAGAAAAATGCATTTTTTTACAAAATTTTCTATATTTTTCCATTTATTGCTCAAAAAATAAACACCCCAATGGTGATTAAATACCACCAAAAGAAAGCTCTATTTGTGTGAAAAAAAAATTCATATGGGTACAGTGTAGTATGACTGAGTAATTGTCATTCAAAATGTGAGAGCACTGAAAGCTGAAAATTGGTCTGGTTAGGAAGGGGGTGTAAGTGCCCAGTGGGCAAGTGGTTAAAAAAGCCATTCCTCTGCTATTTTCTAACCAAAAAACATCACCTTCAAAAACACCGGTCAACGCCAGTACAGCGTTAGTGAACGTTTTGCGGCGTCGGCATCGACAACGCCAAAACGTTACAGCCTCGGAACGTGCTGGTCCCGCGTTCTAGTTACAGCTCACTAACGCCGACGCCCTCTACTGCTCAAAAACTTTGGCATTTTCAGGGAGCCATAGAATAACATGGAGAGCTGTAAAAAATGCCCAAAAACGTGGCATCAAAAAACGTCCGTGTGTATGAGGGCTTAGAATAGCATGTTCCTATTCAACTCTTCCCACCACCATTGTGCTTTGTCAAAATTATCTACTTCTAGGTCTTTGGACTGAGATAGGAAACCAAGGCATTGAAAGGAAATCCACATATGCACAATGGAGGCACTGTCTTTGAACTCAGAACCTCCAAGCTGCAAAGCAACACAGCTCCACTATTTATAATGATCCTCTGCAGAAGAATAGCAACTAACATCTTTTTAGGTCTTTTTCTTTAATTTGAGAGAAATGTGAGGGTTGCCTTTGCTGATCTCTTTTTTTAAAATGCTAGTTGCATAGCTTTACCTGGCTTCAATACTTTCTGACTTGCTAAACTAGAACATCGGGAGGCAAAGAGAGGCACCAGGCCGCCACTTGTGTAGCAGTTTAATGTAACAAACACAAAAGTACAGCTAAAATACTCTCACATTGTGGTCTGGGGTGACAGGCAGATGTGAAAAGGATAAATATTGGCAGCAGCTAACCCTTTCATGCCCCCAGTTACAGTATTGCATGCCATTTCGCTGCTCATCATAAGAAAACTCCCTTGGTACTTTGAGTAACGTCCATCCAATCAATACGAAACTCTCTACCAGAAGGGGAAAGATTCTGGAAATTATGTGCACAAGAAACATACTGGATATTTAAATTAAGCAGTCTATCACCAGAAGGTCTCAATGAAGAGCTAGAGGTTAACACTCTTTAATAACTCTGGCCTCCTGTTTGGTTTCTTTGCTTTTTGCTTTCCTTTCTACACCCCAAATAATGCTCTAAGGATCTCAGCTCATTGAAGTTAGCTTTTTTTTTTTAAATTTAGACTTCTTGTCATACCAACATGCCTCATTTTTCTGTAACTTATTGTATGGCATATGTGATTGGACCATGATCACTATTACCCATGTTGTCTCTAATTTGCACATCTGTAATAAGCTCCATGTTTGAAATTAATGGATACAACAGAGAATTTTTCCTTGTTGGGACTTTCACCATCTGTTGGACTTTTGATGTGGAGGGGGCTTCTCTTATGATGGATGCTCTGATGTGAAGTTATTTCTTGAAGTGTGTACTGAAATTTTGGAGACCTCTGCTCTAGGAAAATGAATTTGATCACTGTGGGCAACAACTCCACTTTTGTTCTCTCTTATCGTTTGTCAAGTTCTTGCAATGTTTCTATTGTGCATTACATTCTCCTATTTTGCTGCTCACAGTAGCCTCATAAAAAAGAAGGAAGCCTAATGAACAATAAAGGACCCCTCATTTACTCACCATGCTCAAACTCAATTTTCCATAACTCTGTGGGTTCCTGGACATTTCTAGGGAATATGTGTTCTTCAGCTTATTTCCCACAGCAGCTCATAGAGGCCACACTTGCTGAGGCAGAGGTAGTAGGGCAAGTAATCTGCAGCCAGAGGAGAAATCTTCCACTGTCAGAGGCAGCATGAGGGCAGTTCGGCAGAAGCCTAATAATACACAGCTTCTTGGGGAGATGAGAAGCCCTTACCCAACTACTACCAGAACATGAATGGTAAAAAGGGGAAGTGGGTGTGGTGCTGCCTCAGAAATGTAGATTATTATAAAAATGTGTATATAAGGTGCACAGTGCAAATGTGATATAAAACCATATGTTTAAAACAAGTGTATTTGCATGTCAGTGTATATTACACTATATGTGAAAAAAAAAAATCAATATATATATACCAATATGTATATGCCAGTACGATGCTATATGGTGAATGTGCACGTGTATAGTACCATAAGCTCAAGCAAATTGCATTAACTCACTTAAATGTGTCCCGACTGCAAAGCTTGTCAAATCATTGAGGTGCAACAATAAACAAGTGAAAAGTCCAAAAAAACTTTGGGTTCCTTATGCAGGGGCAACCTGGTTGACAGTTCTGAGAGGTTGAATAGTTCCAATACAAAACATGCAAGTAGGGGACGGGAGGTGAAGTGGCTGAGAGGTATGGCAGCATTGCGGGATAGGTGAGTGGGTTGTGTTGTGGGGGTGCATGCTGCCATACCTCGCTGCCACTTCACCTTCCATCCCCTACTTGCATGTTTTGTATTGGAACTATTCAACCTCTCAGAACTGTCAACCGGGTTGCCCCTGCATAAGGAACCCGAAGTTTTTTTGGACTTTACACTTGTTTATTGTTGCACCTCAATGATTTGACAAGCATTGCAGTCGGGACACATTTAAGTGAGTTAATGCAATTTGCTTGAGTTTATGGTACTATACGTGTGCACATTCATCATATAGCATCGTACTGGTATATATATATATATATTGATTTTTTTGCACATATAGTGTAATATACACTGACATGCAAATACACTTGTTTTAAACATATGGTTTTATATCACATTTGCACTGTGCACCTTATATACACATTTTTATAATAATCTACATTTCTGAGGCAGCGCCACACCCACTTCCCCTTTTTACCATTCATGTTCTGAGCACCTCTTGTTTGTTCAAGTGGGGGCAGCAGCCTTTTCCTTTCTTTCCTTTCGGTTTTGGCACCCATATCATTTTGCACACCTGTTCCTTATCCCTTTCCTGTTTTAGCAGCGCCATACCACTTTTTTTTTATATTTTTTTACTTATTACTAACTACAGGGTGGGCCATTTATATGGATACACCTTAATAAAATGGGAATGGTTGGTGATATTAACTTCCTGTTTGTGGCACATTAGTATATGTGAGGGGGGAAACTTTTCAAGATGGGTGGTGACCATGGCGGCCATTTTGAAGTCGGCCATTTTGAATCCAACTTTTGTTTTTTCAATAGGAAGAGGGTCATGTGACACATCAAACTTATTGGGTATTTCACAAGAAAAACAATGGTGTGCTTGATTTTAACGTAACTTTATTCTTTCATGAGTTATTTACAAGTTTCTGACCACTTATAAAATGTGTTCAATGTGCTGCCCATTGTGTTGGATTGTCAATGCAACCCTCTTCTCCCACTCTTCACACACTGATAGCAACACCGCAGGAGAAATGCTAGCACAGGCTTCCAGTATCTGTAGTTTCAGGTGCTGCACATCTCGTATCTTCACA
>BLSH010162857.1:921466-944409 GCA_018402905.1 Glandirana rugosa
TTGTGTCCGTTTGTCGACCTCCCTAGGTTCCTGTTCCCTGGTGAGCCGACCTCGATCTTATGAGACCATCATGTCCCACCCGGTAAATATACCTATGTGGAATTATTTTACCCTTACCAACCACTATAATTGAAGGACAAACACCGTGTAATCATATGCACTCTCCCCTTTGAAAAGTTCTACCCACCACTGGTACCACCGGTAAAACTTCAGCCGGTAAAAATTAGGTTGAAAACAAAAAAGTCATCCTTCTCCCAGTACACTGCGTAGTTTGAATAACCCTTAAAGTGTTTTTTTTGTTACCACACGAACCAAAATTACATTGAAACAATCCAACACAATGGGCAGCACATTGAACACATTTTATAAGTGGTCAGAAACTTGTAAATAACTAATGAAAGAATAAAGTTACATTAAAACCAAGCACACCATTGTTTTTTTTGTGAAATTCCCAATAAGTTTGATGCGTCACATGACCCTCTTCCTACTGAAAAAACAAAAGTTGGATTAAAAATGGCCGACTTCAAAATGGCCACCATGGTCACCACCCATCTTGAAAAGTTTCCCCTCTCACGTATACTAATGTGCCACAAACAGGAAGTTAATATCACCAACCATTCCCATTTTATTAAGGTGTATCCATATAAATGGCCCACCCTGTACTACCAGAGTATTCTAGCTCCAGCCGAGTGGTCCCTTGTCCTTGGATCCCTCCAGCTGTTTGCCTGTGTTAACATAGTTTACCTGGACTTTACTGAGAGGGATGCTGTTTATGAGGTAAAGGCTGCGCCGGGTGAGTTTTGCTGGATCTCAAAGGGATCCTAGTGCTGGCAGTACGCGCCCCCCCCCCTTGAAGGGTTGCTCCTGCACCCCAGGCTTACTTGGATAACAAAGATGGAACTTCTTGTTAAGTCGGTCAGCATGAAGATCGCAAGCTGGGACCCAAGATCGATCCTCTGGGCCGAAACCTTTCCAATGAATGAGATATTGTAAGGACTTGCGAACTCGTCTGGAATCAATAATAAATGCCACTTCATATTCCTGACTGTCCAACACGTCCACAGGTTCTGGTTCATTCACTTGGAGGCTGGAATGAACAGGTTTCAACAATGAAACAAGATAGACATTTGTAATGTGCATAGATGGGGGAAGTTTTAATCTACAGGCCACAGGATTAACAATCTCCGAAATGTCATAGGCCCCGATGAATTTTGGGCCAAGTTTTAACTAAAAACTTGGCCCAAACTTCATTGGGGTCTATGAAATTTCGGAGATTGTTAATCCTGTGGCCTGTAGATTAAAACTTCCCCCATCTATGCCCATTCCAAATGTCTTTCATGTTTCATTGTTGAAACCTGTTCATTCCAGCCTCCAAGTAAATGAACCAGAACCTGTGGACGTGTTGGACAGTCAGGAATATGAAGTGCAGGGACAGATTCTTAGATGATAGCCATACTTTGTCACCAACTTTATATCCTGGTGCCTTTGAGCGCCTCTTGTCAGCCATTCTCTGCACAGAGCAAGAAATAGCACGGTTAACATTGGACCAGATCTTGGAGAGATTTTCAATCGTAGTGTTGGCATCTAGAACATCGGAGAGTGGAACATCAAAGGAGCACACACGAGGATGCAACCCATAAACACAGAAGAAAAGAGAGGTCCCTGTAGATGTGCTGGCACAATTATTAAAGGCAAACACCACCCACGGGATGATGTTGACCCACTCCACGCCATCATTGGCCATCAGACAGCGTACCATCTTCTCTAGAGTCTGATTAGTCCTTTCAATTTGGCCATTTGTCTCAGGATGATATGCTGAAGAATATGATAACTTAATCCCCAGCTGAGAGCAAAGGGCCTTCCAAAACTGGGCTATAAACTGAGAGCCACAGTTTGAGACCATGTTAATTGGTGCCCCATGGAGTCTGAAAACATGTTTAATGAATAAAGATGCCAGTTCTTTAGCTAATGGAAGTTTTAGAAGCAGAACAAAGTGGGCCATCTTATTAAACCTGTGTACCACCACCCAGATCGTAGAACATGCCTGGAGGCATGTCAGTGATAAAGTCCATAGATAAATGGTTCCAGGGACAGGTAGGTATCGGAAGAGGGCGTAGGAGACCGGAGGGCTTAGAGGTACTGCTCTTGCTTCTGGCACAAACTTCACAGGCCTGGACAAAGGCTAGCACATCCTACCTAATCGATGGTCACCAGAGGTTGCAAGAGATAATCTCAAAAGTCTGTTTAAATACAGGGTGTGCTGCAGGTTTTGATGCAGGTACCTGTTGCAATACCTGCAAACGAAGAGTCAGGGGCACAAAAAGCATACCAGAGGGAGTGGAGGGAGGGGCCTCAGCCTGTGCAGATAACAAGGCCTCAGATATGTCAGTCTGGATGAAAGACAAAATCCTATCCTCAGGGACTCTGATAAAAAGCTTAGAGACAAGGCATCAGCCTTAATATTTTTTGTCCCTGGTAGATAAGAAATTGAGAAGTCAAATCTGGAGAAGAACAATGACCACCTGGCTTGACGTGAGTTCAGTCTTTTAGCAGAATGGATGTATTCCAGGTTTTTGTGGTCAGTCAGAACTATGAATGGATAGCGAGCACCCTCCAGCCAATGTCTCCACTCCTCCAAAGCTAGCTTTATGGCTAGAAGTTCTTTGTTGCCTATATCATAATTTTGCTCTGCTGGGGAATATTTACGGGACAAGAAGGCACGGGGTGGATGGCAGCACTTACAGGATCCTTTTGTGACAAAAGCACCCCCACCCCTACTTCAGATGCATCTACCTCCACAATAAAAGCCAGCTCAGGAACAGGATGGGAAGTAAACCCAACAGGTCACGGAAAATGTCATTCATAAGGTTCTGAAAGACAGCTGGCACGTTCCTGAGACCGAAAGGCATGAAAAGACATTCATAATGACCATCCTTGGTGTTAAAGGCTGTCTTCCATGTGTCTCCTTCATGGATGCGCACAAGATTATAGGCTCCTCTTAAGTTCAGTTTGGAGAAGATTTTGGCTTCCTGCATTTGGGAGAATAACTCTGTGATGAGAGGAAGAGGATGCCGATTGGGAACACTTATCTTATTTAGACCTCTTTAGTCAACACAAATCTTCAGCCTCCACCCTTCTCCAGGACAAAGAAGCATCCTGTGCCTGCGGGCGAAGCGGAGGGCCGGATGAATCCTTTAGCTAGGTTTTCCTGGATATACTCTTGCAAACAAGATTCCTTGGCTCAGACAGTGGAAAAACTCTCCCTCGAGGAGGTGTAGTGTCAGGCAATAGGTCAATGGGACAATCATAACTGCGATGAGGAGGTAAAGCATCAGCAACACTTTTAGAAAATACGTCCCGAAAGTCCTTATAACAAAGCGGAATCTGTTCCACTCCCACTTGACAGGCAGCAAATCGAACAGGGTGCTGGATGCAGTTTTTTATACACTGATTGGACCAAGACAGAATATTTCCTGTTTGCCAGTCAATGACTGGGTTGTGCTTCTGAAGCCACGGAAGGCCTGTGATCAAAGAAGTGGATGGAGAGTCAATGACAAGGCATGAAATCTTTTCCCAATGCAAAGTCCCCTAATTGTAACTGGAAAGGGTTGGTGGATTGAGCCACTTGATCTTGTGAGCGAGGCCGATTATCCACGGAGTTCAGATGGACTGCGCAATCTAGAGCATGAGTTTCCAGGGACAATGAGGTAATCAGAGTCTTATGAATAAAATTCTCAGTGGCTCCAGAATCTGCAAAGGCCAGCAGTTCATGGACCCCCGTCCCAAAAAGAATAACAGGGGGTTACAGTATATGATTGTCCTCCCGGGGAGATGAAAGCAGACCTAAGGTGACCTCCCCATAATCACCTAGGTCCTGGAGTTTTCCTGACGTGTAGGGCAAGAACGGAGCATATGACCCTTGAGGCCATAATATAAGCAGAGTCCTATGTTATGCCGGCGTGTATGTTCCTGTGCAGATAAACGGGTGGAGCCGAACTGCATAGGTTCTTCCTCAGACCTGGCACTGGTGGTGGAATAAGTAGGTGACATGGGAGGTACATAATATGCCACAGCCGTAGTGAGTTCCCGCCTCCTCTCCCGCTGGCGGTGGTCAGTCCTAATGGCTAGAGACATAGCCACCTCCAGTGAGGCTGGGTAGGCAAAGTTAAGCAGAGCGTCCTTAATTGCATCTGAAAGGCATATTCTAAACTGGCTGCGGAGACCAGCATCATTCCAGCCAGATTCTGGGGCCCACCTGCGAAACTCTGAGCAATACATGGAAGTCCCTTGCTGTAAGTTACGCAGGGTTGATTCTGCGGTAGCAGCACGATCTGGATCATCATATAGCAACCCGTGGGCTTCAAAGAAGGCATCCACTGTTAGCAGGGCCGGATGGTTTGGTTCCAGGTTAAAGGCCCAAGCCTGGGGGTCCCCCTGAAGTAATGAGATAATGATTTGAACCCTCTGAGTTTCAGAGCCAGACAAGGATGGCTTTAACTTGAAATATAATTTACAACAACCAATTGCACAAAAATGCATTTAAAACATAGTGCAAGCACCGCTAATACGCATAATAGAAAATCCCAGACTGGTGTAGAAATAGTTTTTTTATCAAGTCCACATAGTCCTTCTTAAAATCAGTGACTCCAAACAAAATCTTCTCCTCTTATATCACCACGTGAGATGGACACACAGCACCTTCACCCACATGGAAATGCACTCACCGACTCAAGTTGCCTTGCATTCTCATGCTCGGCAAACTCGCATATGTGAACACCTCCCAGTCACTCCTTAGGGCTTCTTCACCGTTAAGCACTCCCAATAATTGATCAGGGATCAGTAGTCCACAGGAGTATACCTAAGCTCAGCTCGTCATCATAGGGGGGGATATGAAAAAAAGCTCCACATTGTGCATTATTGTTAAAACCACACAATCTTCATTTCTCATCCCACACCCTATCACATTGTACTCACAAGAGGCGCATGTCACACTGGCAATATAAAGACAGGATCGTGGCGGAGATCAAATGAACGAACGTTCCGTGCCGATACCCGTTCGTGGAGCCGTCCTCCCCCGACCAGCAGGAGATGAACGTACCCTTGTTCACGCCAGCTTCCAATCACTTTGGTTGCCGTGTAGTTGCATAAGACGTGTTTCTTCCGGCTGGATTTCGACCTGTGACATATATACACAATATAATTTGCAGTTGTTTTTAAAGTTGCAAAATCCTTTGCGGTCACCAGAAAACCAATCAGGCAGAGGAGTTTTCAGTTCAGATGATGGAGTATTTGTAGCGGTGGTTGTATCTCCAAGTGATGGTTGATTTGTTGAGCAGTTACCATGTGCCTGCACAGAGCTGTCCTGGCTGTTGGAGCAACACTTTTTGCTGCAGTGGCTGTGAAGCACAGTGGGGAAGGCTCGTTATGATAACAGGTAACAGTTCAAATGTGCTGACAAAGAGTTGAACAAGAGCACATACCCTGAGCAGGTCTGCTGGGACTTGTAGCTCCGCTGCAAATGAAGGTGGAGGTTGGCTGGAACTTGTAGTCCACTTGCTGCAGATGAAACAGGAGTTTGGCTGGGCAACCAAGTAGTAATGCTGAGTATAAATAGTACCAAATCAGAAGCACGTAAAGCAGGGTCAAACTAGCCGGGTCATACACAAAATATACAGAGCAGATACCAGATGGTTCTAGCAGTAGCACACAGAGGGAAAAAACTCTATAACGAGCACTGATCGTATGCTGATACAGGTGATTTAAAGGTGAGCTGGCCAATTACCATTGTTTCCCAGGTAAAGGCTGTGTCAGGTGAGCTCTGCTGGGTCCTAAAGGGATCCTAGTGCTGACAAGAATGTTCCAGAGCATGGGTGTCAAACTGGCAGCCCTCCAGCTGTTGCAGAACTACAAGCCCCATCATGCCTCTGCCTGTGGGAGTCATACTTGTAACAGTCAGCCTTGCAAAGTCCAGTTTGACACTTGTGTTCTAGAGACTATCCTATGCAGCCACATATTATCCTGATTGAGCCATAGAGCATGACTGTGACAAGTCCACGTTTGTTCAATTTTCATAATATTTTTTGTATTTTTTTGCAGTGCATGTATGCTGTTTGCTATCCTGGGTCTGTTATGCAGTTTTGTTTTTCAGAACATCTAGCTAAGAACACGTGGTGGCTCTGCGATCAAGGTCATGGCAGGTTCTGGTACTTAGGGCCCTTTCACATGGCTGTTCCGTTTGTCTGTTTTTCATCCATCCGTTGACGGATGAAAACGGACAGCAATGCATCTCTATGACCATCCGCTAACGTCCGTTGACATGCGCCTCCGCAAAGATCCCTTTTTTTAGACGGAAGAAGATCCTATTTTTCTTCCGTCAAAAAACGTAACGGACGAAAAACGGATGTTAGCGGTCGATCCGCTTACATCCGATCCGCTAACATCCGTTTTTAACAAAATAGGTAATTTAAAAACAGGTTAAATATAAGTAAAGTTTAATAAAGTTTAAGTAACCTATGACCCAGGTAGTGGTCTTTAAGGAAGTCACATTGCTGGGGAGAGTGTGTGTGTGAGAGAGAGAGTGAGAGAAAACAGAAAAATGGCTAAAGATCAATTTAGTACATGCCAGGCCTGCAATATGGGAAAAGGGGTGCAGAGATTACAGTGATCGTACCAAAAAGGACAGAGCCTGGGAGGAGATCTGCATGGAAGTGACACCACACTGGGCATCGATGAGTGGGAAGCAGCGTGCAAAACGTGGTAAGCAGTTTGGGGAATGGGGGTGGAGGTGGCTAACTTTATCCTGTCCTGGCCAAATGCTTAAATAGACAACCCTCAGGTAGAATCAATGTCACATAAGCAGGGCTGGCCCAAGAGATTGTGCTGCTTGCATCCAAAATTGAAACCCCCCCCCCCCCAAAAAAAAAATAAAAAAATCACGCCCAACAAAAGGCCCCCACATCCATTATTTTATAGCATGATAATTAAAACTAAAATTAAATTTATCAGGAAGTCAGATTTACATGCAACAACACCTTGTCTATACGCAAAATTATATGACATACCATTATGTTCAATTCCAAGGGGCGGGCTAGGGTAGTATATAGACAGGCTAGGGCGGTATATAGACAGGCTAGGGCATTATAGGGGCAGGCAGAGCTGCATGGGGGGGCAGTTGTCATCATGACACACAAAACTTCTTGAATAAAAATCTTGGTCATCAGTTTTCTGGGTACATAGAAGAGAAGGAGAGGCGACTGTGGTTCCATTTGCTGCCCCTCTCAAAGTGCTGCCTGGGTCCAATGGCCCCACTGAGACCCATGGTAGGGCCAGCCTTGCACATAAGGAGTTTGGGAAATGGGGGGTGGGGGTGGCATGGTGAGACCTGTAGTGCACCCATATGTCACTATTAGCATCCTGATACTTTTATAATTAATGTTCATTGTGAATACTGTTCCTTGCTTACACAGCCAAAAACATTCTCACGCGATGGAGGTCACAAAGAGACCGCTATCGAAGGAAGCTAAAGAAGGAGGCTGAAGCCAGTCGTAGTAGAGCGGGAGCATCTAAAAGAAAGAAGTGTTACTTTTATGATATGTTGGACTTCCTAAGAAATGTAATGGACTTAAGACCGTAAGTAAATATCATTGCTCAGCCCAACATAAGTTGGCCAAGTAGTCCCAATCATAGACACCTGAATACTATACTGACCTGTATCAACATATCTTTTTTAGTACCGGCACTAACATCTCAGATACAGAAGATGAGGAGGAAGATGGATTACACAACAGAGAGCATAGCCCAGAAGAGATGGGAGTGTTACCTACTGAACCTACTCAGGAAAAAACAGCATCCCTACAAGTTGATCTGAATCCTTTACCTTCAGGAAGAACTCCGCAGGAGACCAGAGATGTGCCTGTAAGCATCCTTTGCTAAATGTCCCATTGTAATGTTTACGTTGAAAAGATTTCAAAATATTTTTAAATATTACAGATTCGTTCTGCTCGAGCCATCCAGCCATCCATGTCCTTCATGGAAGAAATGAGGGCAATGCGGGGGGTTGAGGTCTATCATTTCTCTAAAATTTAAAAAAGGGCTTCAATCGGTCTTGCAGCACTCCATTTGTTTTTTGTGTGTGCATGGAATTTGTTCAGCTTGTGTGGGGGCAACAAAGGCGGCTATTTACTGTTATTGCTGGTACATTTTTTCCTACTGTTAAAGATATGTTATATTTTCTTGTTAAACATAATATTTTTGAAAAAAAAAAATTAAATATCAATTGCAGTCACTATTTGATATGACATGAATAAAAAATATTTGACTGCATGGAAAAAGCATTTTATTTTTTTATTCTCTATACATTACATATTAAAATTGGAGACAAAGTAGAGGATGGATTATGCAGGCAGTAATTTGTGATTCTGGCACTGCTTAAACGTGAATATTCCCATTGAACCTCTCCATCAGGGGTAATGAAATAGTCAGCAAATTGGTCACGCAGGGCAAGTACTCAGTTGCAATCTTTTCTTCCTCCGGCTCTCCACATACTCCATAAGGACAACGCTTGTCCTGTCGTCCCAAAATTGGGTAGAAAACATTGCTAAAAATGCTACAAACGCACAGAGACAGGTAACAGGACAATAAATATGTCTGCACACTATCACTGGGACCACAAAGCAGCATGGGAAACACAATGCATGCTGGGGAAGAGCAAAGTGTCTTGGGAGATCATGTAAAAAATGATGAGCAACTGTAGAAAACGCCATAGAAAATGATAGACCTGGCCTAAAGACAAATAATAGCCATGATCCACAGGTATATGGACAGACTATGGTAGTATATAGACAGGCTGGGGTAGTATATGGACAGGCTAGGGTAGTATAGGGACAGGCTGGGGTAGTATATGGACAGGCTAGGGTAGTATATAGACAGGCTATGGTAGTATAGGGACAGGCTATGGTAGTATAGGGACAGGCTGGGGTAGTATATGGACAGGCTAGGATAGTATATGGACAGGCTATGGTAGTATAGGGACAGGCTGGGGTAGTATAGGGACAGGCTGGGGTAGTATAGGGACAGGCTATGGTAGTATAGGGACAGGCTATGGTAGTATAGGGACAGGCTGGGGTAGTATAGGGACAGGCTATGGTAGTATAGGGACAGGCTATGGTAGTATAGGGACAGGCTGGGGTAGTATAGGGACAGGCTGGGGTAGTATAAGGACAGGCTGGGGTAGTATATGGAGGGAGGGGAAATCACGGCAAGCCCAGAACTACATGCAGGGCTTCCATCTCACCCACCCCAGCCGGTTCCATCATTAATGCAGCACTTCCAGGCTTGCCAGCTGCTCTTTGTCCCGGCTTTCTCCCCTCCTCTCCTCACTGCCTCTGCTAGGGCGGCGCCGGCACTGCAGGCTGGGGATAGAGTGATCCTGGAGAAAGCAGGCTGACAGAACGGGTGGAGAGGGCAAAATTGTTTCTGCACAGAGCGTGGGGGCGGCGGGGATGTCTTCACTGTTCACAGCAGGCGCATTTTACCGCCCTGGTGTGCTCCCCAGTGACATGAGTGATTGATGCAGAGCAGTGACAATCAACAGCGGCTGGGAGCCCTCGTGGCAGTGCGCCCTAGGCAGCTGCTTACTCCGCCTAGTTCATAGCAATCATGCAGCACTGAGATGTGTCAAAGAATGCAAAATGGGAAAAACAAGTATTTTATGGAAAAAAGTGACAATTGTTTCTGATAAATAGTACTTTAGCAAACTAAATGTCATCTAGTTAGGGTTTACATCCACACCAGGAAAAAATTAAAATGTTAACAATCTAAGGTAAAGGTAATAAATCATACTTCCAAAGTAATTTTATAAGCTCATGGGTAGCCCCTAGGGTTAAAAAAAAACAACATAATTTAGCCTTTTTTATATCGGTTGTAGGGCTTGCTCCCATTATGGCTTGTCTCTATACCCATCATGAATGAGCAGGCACAACAATTCAGCAAACAACGATTACTTATTTATTCTTTGCTGAAAGGAAATGTTAATCACAACAAAGAAGATCAGGATACATAACCTACCTTGGTCAAGAAAGTGTCTTTACTCAGATGCTTAGGAGGAGAGCTTGTATTCTGCCATTCATTCACATCTGGTAGGGGATATTTGGTCATGAAAAATCTTGCTTTTTCCTGATTAATCTCAGAGACTCTGGACATCAGCCAAAGTGTTCTCCTGTACTCTCTGATTTGATCTAGAAGTTTTGAAGGTGGCAAGTGGCTCACACCTGGGTTCTAAAGAAAAGATACACAATTGCATGTTTATCATCAGTTGTTCAATGTAAGGCTCCATTTACACAGGACGCTATGTTAACCTCCCCTGAAAGATTTATTTTGACAGCTAGAAGCCGCCGTCTAAAACTGCAGTTTTGAAACGTTTTGCATGCGGCGTTTAGCGGCGTTTAGCGGCGTTTGCGTCTAGGAGAAATTTATTAATTTTTTTTAAATGGAAACGCCTGTAAATGAAATGGTCCTAGATGCGAGTTACCACGTTTTGGCGCGTTTACAAGCTGTTTGGCGTTTCAAATGCCTCTGAACTGGCGTCTGAACCCATTTTTTTGCATTCCAAAAAAAGCCTTTAAACTCAACTACCTGGAAACGACCTTAAACGACCCTGTGTAAATGTACTGATAAGATAACATAGAGGAAAGTTCAGGGGCAGCTGAAAAAAATGCCCAAATGGCTCAAAACATCCGTTTACCAGCAGCAGTGTAAATGAGGCCTCACTATAAATTTTATTGAAAACCTGAAGATGAAATATTGCCTGCACTATTTACTTCAAGCATGTTACACATATGTTTTGCTCCTATTGTTCCCTTGTTCTCCCCATTAAATGTTCCAGTGCTCCATAGGTTATAAACCCATAATAGTCACCCCCAAGTGATTTCTAAAAGGTCTGGAAGAGATCACAGATTTGCAACTAGCAAAAACAGTGAAAGCATGGACAGGGCATCCGAAATGTGAATCCGTTTTAGCTGGAGCTTAAGCTGAACAAATGGAGGGACTTTTTTTTTTTTTATTATACAAAGATAACCCAAGTAGATACAAAATGCAATTGTTAAATGATGATTTCATTTATTAAGGGAAAAAAGCTGTTCAAACCTGCCTGGCCCTATGTGAAAAAGTAATTGCCGCCTAAACCTAATAACTGGTTGTGCCAACCTTGGCAGCATCAACCGCAAACAAGCATTTGCTATAACTGACAATGAGTCTATCACATCGCTGTGGAGGAATTTCCGCCCGCTCTTCTTTGCAGAATTGTTTTTTAATTTAGCCACATTCTAGGGTTTTTGAGCATGAACGGCCTGTTTCAGGTCATGCCACAGCATCTCAACCGGATTTTGGAACTTTCCCATGAATGCCATTTTTGCCCAGTCTATTTCTTATTGTTGAATCGTGAACACTGACCTTAACTGAGGCAAGTGAGGCCTGCAGTTCTTTAGATGATGTTCTGGGTTCTTTTATGACCTCCTAGAAGTGTCGTTGTGCTCTTGGAGTCATTTTGATTGGCTGGCCACTCCTGGGAAGGTTCACCACTGTTCCAAGTTTTCTCCATTTGTGAATAATGGCTCTCACCAGGGTTCGCTGGAGTCCCAAAGCCTTACAAATGACTTTGTAACCCTTTCCAGATTGATACATGCCAATTACTTTGTTTCTGATCTGTTCTTGAATTTCTTTAGATCGTGGCATGATGTGTTGCTTTTTGAGATCTATTAACATGTTTCACTTTTTCAGACAGATTCTATTTAAGTAATCTTGATTCAACAGGTCTGGCAGTAATCAGGCCTGGGTTGTGGAAAGTGACATTTAACTCTGTTTTTTGTTTTCCAAAAAATGTGGTTAATCACAGTTCATTCATGATTTAGCGGGGGGCGGAGGGGGATGGTGAGGGGCGCATTTACTTTTTTAGTTAGGGCCAGGCAGGTTTACACAGTTTTTTTCCCTTAATAGATGAAATCATCATTTCAAAACTGCATTTTGTATTTACTCAGTTATCTTTGTGTTATATTAAGATTGGTTTGATTATCTAAATCATTTAAAGCGGTAGTAAACCCATCCATTTAACAGTTTAAAAACTAGTTACATTTCCGGCACGTGCCGGAAATGTATCACTCCCATTGGTTGTGCTCTAAACTTAACTGTCAAACCATCCAATGGCTGGTGTCAAAGCTGATCACATGTGCAGCATCACGGCAGTTATAGATTAAACAGAGGCCAAGATGGCAGCTTCTTTGGCTGAAAATGATAGGAGGGTTTACTACTGTAACAAATATACAAGAAAAATATACAAAAAAAAAAAATTAGGAAGGGGGCAAATACTTTTTCGGAGCACTGTATGTGTGTACATGTGTGGCAGGTAGCACATACAGAGAGGATAACTTTCCAAAAATATTTGGTAGTGTTGAATTGTAAGTCTGCTGCACATTTTCATTGGCAAGTTGTACACTTGCAGAGCACTTGAAGCACAAGTTCCAGTTGACACTTTTCCAATTTGTAGCAAATGTGTGTGTCGCATCAACAGCAAGAGCTCTGCAAGTGTACAGCATGAAAATTCAGGCACAGTGACCCCTGTGGTGGGATGACTATTGCACACCATAACTGAACCAGAACCTGCAGCAGACTTGGAAAATGTTTGCAAAGAAAGTTGATCTGGAGTCATGCAATGCAGACTTGCTGCAATTGTGCAACAAACTTGTGAAACCTGGCAAGTCTAGCAATAGCTTAGCAAGTCATTTTCAAACTTGCAGCAAAATTCCTTGCTATCTGGGAGTATGCAGCTGTAATTTTCACATGCAACTTAGTGATTCATGCATATCCCGTGGGTACAAATACTGCATAGCTCCCAACTGTCCCAGGTTTAAAGGGACTGTCCCTGATTTGGAATAAAGTCCCTCTGTCCCTCTTTCCTTCTCATGTGTCCTTCATTTTGGTCTGGTCTATATAGTTGTATATAAAATGCACTATTTATATTTCAAAAAGTGTTTCCCAGTGCTAAACCTTCCATCCAATTTCTGAATAGCTGTATTTGCAAATTTCAAAAGCCAATATAAAGGAATTTTAGTGGTAAAAAATAAACATTTTTATTTAACCAGTTCAGATCCGCGCTATAGCCAAAAGACGGCTACAGCGCGGCTCTGAAATGCCCGGAGGACGTCCAGCCTCGTGCACGCTCCCCGCGTGCACTCGCAGCCTGCGGCGGCACACTCTCGCGGCTGCCGCACACTGTATGAGCGTGCCCACGGGTTGGGCGGACTTGATGTCCGCCCGAGACCCACCAATCACTTGTGGCAGCTGCAGTACGGGGAACCGCCGATGTAAACACGGCGGTTCTCCGTTCTGTGAAGGGGACATGACAGATCTACTGATCCCTGTCATTGGGATCAGTAAGATCTGTTATGTCCCGACCGGCCCCGCACCCCCACAGTTAGAACACACCCAGGGAACACAGTTAACTCCTTCACTGCCCCCTACAGGTTAACCCCTTCACTGCCAATGACATTTATACAGTAATCAGTGGACATTTAAATTTCTGATCGCTGTATAAATGTCATTGGTCCCAAAAATGTGTCAAAAATGTCCGACATGTCCGTTACAATATTGCAGTCCCGATAAAAATTGCAGATCGCCGCCATTACTAGTAAAAAAAAAAGTAAAAAACGCCATAAATCAATTCCCACAGTTTGTAGACGCGATTACTTTTGCGCAAACCAATCAAAATACGCCAATTGCGATTTTTTTTTTTTACCAAAAATATGTAGAAGAATATATATCGGCCAAAACTGATGAATAATTTTCTTTTTTTATATTTTTTTTGGATATTTATTATAGCAAAAAAAGTAAAAAATATTGTTCTTTTTTTAAAATCGTCGCTCTTTGTTTGCGCAAAAAATAAAAACCTCAGAGGTGATCAAGTACTGCCAAAAGAAAGCTCTATTTGTGGGGAAAAAATGACAAAACGTTTGTTTGTATACAACGTCGCACGACCGCGCAGTTGTCATTCAAAATGCGACAGCGCTGAAAGCCTAAAATTGGTCTGGGCAGGAGGGGGGTTTAAGTGCCCAGTAAGGAAGTGGTTAATTCATCCTTAAGGGGGTGTGGCAGGGGGTGTGTTCTATGCCTACATACTTTTGCTAATAGGTGTCCCTCGTTCATATCTCAAAAAGTTGGGAGGTATGAATACTGGCATATAGGTGCACATACACTATTTAACCATGCCCTCTCTACCTTCATCCATATCCTTTCACCATCCTCTATCTCAGTGCATTGCTCCACCCTAGTATAGGAAAGGATATATAAGGGTCACATGTTTTTATTTTCTGATTTCAGCAATTTCTCATTGAACACAATTAGCTGATTTTCAGATCAACATCAGTTGTTTAAAGCATTACATTATTTTTTAATCCACAAGTAAAAGAAAAAACCTTGACCATGAATGCTCCAGGTATGTCAGTGGCGATATCTTGCATTAGTCGTGCCTCAGAATGTTCTCTCAAGAGCCTCCAGTAATCTTTTGCTCCAAAACCTAAAATAACTGCACTTAGCAATTTTTCCTTTTAATAATACATTCAAATCTGAAAAAGATGACAACATAAATGCCTCACCTAAGATTTCTTTTAACATAAAATGTTACATTGCCGATTCCTGTTTTTACCTTTTGGCATTAAAAGTGTTTCATATTCAGATCATCAGGTGCTCTGGGACTACAGCCCAGTGCTCAGTGGTGCAAAACAGCAATGCCATTTCTTGTTATTGTATCCAGTGACTGATAGTATAAAAGGACCTGTCAGTCTTTGTGGAAGTGCAGTAAGTATCAGGGTAGAGGTTAGAACAAGAGTGGAATGTGGGTTATGGGCTGTTTCCACAGTAACTGATTAGATTCTGTCACTTGACTAGTGCAAATTGAAATGACATTACTTGTTTGGTTCCTAAAATAAATACCAAAGTTTTTTTCCTTACTTTCAGTACAATAAATATGCAGAATTGTATCTAGATAAGATACACCTTGTAAAAATTGGTATGACATGAAATTGTTTTTTAACCTTCATATTACCTTATGATATTTTATGTATATTCTGTTTTCTTGCATTGAATTATCATTCGACTAGTACTTACCTTCTGTATCAAGGTGCAGAGGTTGTACACGACTTACTGGGACTTCATAAGAAGGGTCAAGGAAGCGTTCAGCAAACTGATGGCCAAGAAACCTGAAGAAATCATATAATACATGAAAAAAGAGGTATATATCAGTCCATTCCACAGATTATTTGGATTTAAGTTTCACTATAAAAATACTACTTGGCTCTCAAAATTTGATTGATCATTTGTTCTTGGCCCAGGTAGTTTCTGCACAGCTGCTCATGGCACAGGAGTAGGCTTCAAAAGGGCTTTTATGTGGCATACGGGTCTCCAAACTGTGATGTGGCCCTTTCCTTGCCTTTATCCAGCCCTTTGGGCACTATTCCTTCCACTGATACAAGGCGCAATCCTGTCCATTGACACAAAAGACGGAGTACTATTCCTCCCACTGACACCAAAAATGGGCTACTATTTCTCCCATTAACATCAGAGATGGGAAACTATGCTCCCACTGACACCAATGATGGGGCGGTATTTCTCACACTGACACCTTTGATGTAATATTCCTCCCACTGACCACCAAGCCTATGGCATTGTTTACTCCCACCGATGCCAGGGCATTTTCTACTCCCACTGGCTGCAGTCCGGCCCCCCTAAGGTTTGAAGGGCAGTAAACTGGCCCTTTGTTTCAAAAGTTTGGGGACCCCCTGGTGTGTGAAAGCGGTTTTTAGGGGTAAAATAAGATTATAGCCAGGGATTAGACATCTTTCAGTTTTAGGGTTAAATTATAGGGGATTAGGTGTAAGATTAAAGTGGAATTCTAGTTTCCCTCTAACTAGCCTTAAAACTGTCCCCTCCTAACACATACAGTCAGGTCCATAAATATTGGGACATTGACACAATTCTAATCTTTTTGGCTCTATACACCACCACAATGGATATGAAATGAAACAAACATGTGCTTTAACTGCACTTTCAGTTTTAATTTGAGGGTATTTACATCCAAATCAGGTGAACGGTGTAGGAATTACAACAGTTTGTATATGTGCCTCACACTTTTTAAGGGACCAAAAGTAATGGGACAATTAGCTGCTCAGCTGTTCCATGGCCAGGTGTGTGTTATTCCCTCATTATCCCATTTACAAGGAGCAGATAAAAGGTCCAGAGTTCATTTCAAGTGTGCTATTTGCATTTGGAATCTGTTGCTGTCAACTCTCAATATGAGATCCAAAGAGCTGTCACTATCAGTGAAGCAAGTCATCATTAGGCTGAAAAAAACAAAACAAACCCATCAGAGAGATAGTAAAAACAATAGGTGTGACCAAATCAATTGTTTGGAACATCCTTAAAAAGAAAGAACGCACCGGTGAGCTCAGCAACACCAAAAGACCCGGAAGACCACGGAAAACAACTGTGGTGGATGACCAAAGAATTCTTTCCCTGGTGAAGAAAACACCCCTCACAACAGTTGGCCAGATCAAGAACACTCTCCAGGAGGTAGGTGTATGTGTGTCAAAGTCAACAATCAAGAGAAGACTTCACCAGAGTGAATACAGAGGGTTCACCACAAGATGTAAACCATTGGTGAGCCTCAAAACAGGAAGGCCAGATTAGAGTTTACCAAACAACATCTAAAAAAGCCTTCACAGTTCTGGAACAACATCCTATGGACAGATGAGACCAAGATCAACTTGTACCAGAGTGATGGGAAGAGAAGAGTATGGAGAAGGAAAGGAACTGTTCATGATCAAAAGCATACCACCTCATCAGTGAAGCATGGTGGTGGTAGTGTCATGGCGTGGGCATGTATGGCTGCCAATGGAACAGGTTCTCTTGTATTTATTGATGATGTGACTGCTGACAAAAGCAGCAGGATGAATTCTGAAGTGTTTCGGGCAATAATATCTGCTCATATTCAGCCAAATGCTTCAGAACTTATTGGACGGCGCTTCACAGTGCAGATGGACAATGACCCGAAACATACTGCAAAAGCAACCAAAGAGTTTTTTAAGGGAAAGAAGTGGAATGTTATGCAATGGCCAAGTCAACATTTCACTTGCTGAAGACAAAACTGAAGGGAAAATGCCCCAAGAACAAGCAGGAACTGAAGACAGTTGCAGTAGAGGCCTGGTAGAGCATCACCGGGGATGAAACCCAGCATCTGGTGATGTCTATGCTTTCCAGACTGCAAAGGATTTGCAACCAAGTATTAAAAAGTGAAAGTTTGATTTATGATTGTTAATCTGTCCATTACTTTTGGTCCCTTAAAAAGTGGGAGGCACATATACAAACTGTTGTAATTCCTACACCGTTCACCTGATTTGTATGTAAATACCCTCAAATTAAAGCTGAAAGTCTGCAGTTAAAGCACATCTTGTTTGTTTCATTTCAAATCCATTGTGGTGGTGTATAGAGCCAAAAAGATTAGAATTGTATCGATGTCCCAATATTTATTAACCTGACTGTATATGGACCTATCTGTATACTTTAACCACTTGACCACTGGGCACTTAAACCCCCTTCCTAACCAGACCAATTTTCAGCTTTCAGTGCTCTCACATTTTGACAAAAAGATTAGAATTGTGTCGATGTCCCTATATTTATGGACCTGACTCTATGCTAACTAACCTGTGCAATAAAGATGTATATACTTACCTATTTTCAGCTTGCTTCAGTCTGGAGTGACCAGTACAGTAGGCACAAGTATAGAAAGAGATGAGAGAGACAGCCACAAAAACATATTCATTCAGGAGTATGAGCATGGGTTAGAACATTGCAAGAGATTTTCTTATTGCTTTCTGTGTCTTTGTGTCCCAGCAACACCCACACCCTGTCATTTCTTGTACTGGTGTCACTGAAACAGGAAGTGAGGTTAAATCTCATCACTGAGGACCCAGACAGCAGTAACAACTTGACAGAGGTTCTGACTATTACACACGCTATCGAACAAAAATGCTTAAATTTGAGTTATAAAGTTGGAATCCTGTGCAGTGTTAGAAAAGTTAGAACGTCTGTCAGGTTTTTACTGTTTTGTGTCCCCATTAAGGAAATCTCTTCTCACTTCCTGTCCCCTTCCTGTCTTCTTACATGAAGGCAACTATAGTGGTGATTTTGATTTTCCCCTACTCCTTTTTAGATAACAACTAATATATTAGATGGACCCACACTTTGTATGTTGGTGACAGCAGTCAATATTACAGAAAATAGGACTGAATTTCCCCAAGGGCAATTGTCCTGTCCAAAACTAGAAAACTAAGTTCTGGCTGAGTTCCACTTTAAGGCTCCATGCACACTGGACGCTATCTGGGCTCTTTCAGCGTCGGGCAGGAGACGCTGCTTAGAAAACGTTCTTTTGCAGCGTTTTGTAGGCACCGTTTACCGGCATTTATCTGCGTTTATCGGCGTCAACATTTTTTTTTTTCTTCATTAGCTTCCATTGACTGCAAAAAACGCCAGACGCCGGTACACCGGCGTTTACCGGCGTCATCGTTTTTTGTGGTCAGGAGAACGACTTTTGAACGCCAATTCAGTGCGTTCAGATAACAGCCCAAAAACGCCACTGCTGATAAAAGACAATAAACAACCATGTGTGCATGGACACATAGGATAAAATAAAGGGGTGTTTTTGGGCTGTTAAAAAAACCCGCCAAAACGACCAAAAACGGTCGTTTTTCAGATACAGTGTGCATGGAGCCTAACAGGACTTACTAAGACCCTACATCTTACTAATGTTTATATAGGTCAACAGATGTTTATGGGCTCTGCTATCCTGCTTGTCTAGCCTGGTCAAGTATGGGTTAATACATTTTACACATATAGGTTGCTTTTACTCTCAATCTAGCCTTTGTCACATAACTACAGTATAATACCATTGTACAACATTGATATGTAAATGAAATAACCCACTCTTACTTGTGCAGTAGTAAAATATGAGGCTCCAGCTCGGGCTTCTTTTCCGTCTCATCATTTTGCATCATTGGGATTGTATCTTCCATATCTTTTATTGGTTGGATGTCCAATTTCTGTGTTCTTTCAGTTCCACTATGAGCTACTTGTGACATCTCTTTCTAAACCATCACAAAGGGTGGCAGCCAATAGGCAGATCTTTACTGGAAATGATATCTATAATAAATGTAAAGATTAAAATGACAAGAAACATTATTTTACTAGACCCTGAAACAAAATGGAAGTACAGTAGAGGCATAACTAAAATATAAGCAGAGAGGAAACGTGGTAATCTGGGGACATAAAGCAAGAGGCTGTTCTATTGTATTCTTTCCTCGACAATAACATAATCTGAGAATTGAGATAAGTTTTATAATATAAGGAGCCTAGTAAAAACAGAAAGGGGCAAAATAGTGTACTGTTGTGGGTTTAACCACTTCAGCCCCGGAAGGATTTCCCACTTTAGGACCAGAGCCCTTTTTGCGATTCGGCACTGCATCGCTTTAGCTGAAAATTGCACGGTCGTGCGACATTGTACCCAAACTAAATTTGCGCCTTTTTTCCCCCCACAAACAGAGCTTTCTTTTGGTGGTATTTGATCATCATTGTGTCATTTCTGATCGCCGCTATAAACAAAGGAAGAGCGACAATTTTGCAAAAAAAACCAAATTTCTTACTTTTTGCTAAAATACAAATCCAAAAAAAAAATACAAAAAAACATTTTTTTTGGCCGATTTATATTCTTCCTCATATTTGCGATAAAAAAATTGCAATCTGCGTTTATTGATTGATTTGCGCAAAAGTGGCCGCGTTTACGGATGATGAGAATTCATTTTTGGGGTTTTTATTTTTTTTTATTTTTTATTAGTAATGGCGGCGATCTGCGATTTTTAGCGGTACTGCGATATTGCGACGGACATGTCGGGCCATTTTGACACTTTTTTGGGACCATTGGCATTTATACAGCGATCAATGCTATAAAAATGCATTGATTACTCTGTAAATGCCATTGGCAGTGAAGGGGTTAACCTGCAGGGGGCGCTCTAAGGGTTAACTATGTTCCCTGGGCGTGTTCTTACTGTGGGGGGACTGCCCTAGCAGGGGAAGGGAAGCGATCACAGCTTCCGTGTAGAGGAAGGCTGTGATCACAGCCCTTCCCCCTCTCACAGAATGGAGGTCCGTGTTTACTTACACGGACCTCCGTTCTTTCACTCCGGGGGGGGCATCGCGGGTAGCCGGCGGCAATCGAAGCCACCGCACCCGCTCCCTGGCCCTCTCCGAACACAGTGGGCGCGCCTCCGGCGGCGCGCGCGCGCTCACAGTGCGCGATCTCGCAGCAGCCTTCAGATGACGGCGATTTGCGATATCGCACCACTTTGTCGCCGTCAACCTGCGGTTGGCGGTCGGCAAGTGGTTAAAAAATACATAGAAAAGAGCAAAGGGACGAAGCAATAGGTAATTGGAAATAAAGGAACATTAAAGAAAGATGGAAAAAAATGTTTTATGGGTTCATATGATTCAGTGGTTTTATTTAATGTGTCGGGTATAAAGCTGGCCATACAGGGCTCAAATTGTGGCTGGGTCTTGTGAAATGGCTGAAATTCAAACTGTGGGTGGCCCTGCCAACTCCAGCCGACTTAACAAACTCAAGTTCAATTGAGAAAAAGGATCCAAATGAAAAAAAGTCAGCCAAACAGTGACTACAGTTAATCAGCTGTGGACAATGTTTGGGTATTCTAACAGCTGAAGTTGCTGACTGTCAGATACAATAGCTGTAGATTTGCCCATACATTTTATTTAGTGTGGATGGGGGAATCTATGGCCATATGTATGACCAACTTAACTGTGCCTGTGTTGTGTTATAATCATCTGTTGCACAAGTTTTGATATGCATTTTCCGGGCCATACCTCATATCAGCACACAATGGGTTAACGCCTCCTATGGAGCTCACATGACCACCTGTTTCTAGCTGAATAAAAGACAGCCCCTCCTCCACTAAGGTGTTATTTTTTTTTGGTCTGCTCCAGGCCACCTGTGGATTGCTGTTGGTAAGTACTTTGTTTTCTGCAAGGATATCCCCTCTACCGAACCTGCCCCTCCATGTTCAGCCTCTCATGGAGTTGGAAGACCCAGAATGTTGGATGTAAACCTTCCTGAAACTGGGTATCCCTTGTGCCGGGACGCGGGCAATGTTGCTTGTATAGCACAAATATTCTACAGGTGTGGTGTGAGTAAGCTCTGCAATGTCACCATTGAGGTTTTTCCTGTCTTGTATAGGCAGCATGCCGCTCTCCTGGTTTTGTTGCCAGTCTGAGAGCGGTGGTGGATGATGTCACAGAGGGCAGGGGGGTGGCGGCGCAGGGTAGGGACCGCCAGTTACCAAGCAGCAGCAACAGTCTTAGAGCTGGCAGAGGAACTGGTTTCTCTCCTCTCTCTGCAAAAGACTTGTTGCTGTTTGCTCCCCTGCTGTCCTGTGTTCCTGGGGGTTAGACAGTCTGACTGTTTTTTGTCTCAGATTCTGTGTCTCCTGTCTGCTTCTGGAAGGCTGCCTAGGCTCACCTGCTGCTACTTGTGAAGTAAATGGATGAAAGTAGATGGATCTTAAAGGGACAGTGTACCTGTTTTTTTTTGTGACATAATTATGTTTTTTCCATATTTGCATGAGCTCACCACACCTGTCAGTGGCACAGAAGATTAGCAAAGGTACGAAGGGGCAGAGTGGGACTTCAAAGGAGTGAAGGAATGCTCAAGGAATGCAAAGAGTATGGTGTTTTGCATGATTTTAGAAGCAGAAGCCCTAAACTCAAATACTCCAGAAAACATAAGACCCGCCACTGGTCATCCCCTGATCAGGACAACCTGCATTCCCGCAGAGGGCGGCTTTTATGCTCACATTTGGCTTAAGCAGCGCAAATGAAAATGCCTTGCCAAGCCCTGTATACATATTGGCTATTAATCGGCATGGATTGTCTCAAATGCTAATGAATAAGGAAGCGTATTCAGCAAATATCCATGTCACAGGCAAGACATAGACCCAACCATTGCAAACACATGCAGATCTTTCCAAATGTGAAAAAGGAAGGACTTCTTTTCCCATAATGATGGAGGTAAAAGCTCATTGATGAAGAATAAGAGAGAGGTGATAAGAAGACCAATTTACAGTAACGGTCTCCAAGCTTTATCCAATGAAGCTGGCTGATGCATGTTTAACCACTTCAATACCATGCACTTAGAACACTTCCTGCCCAGACCAATTTTCAGTTTTCAGTGCTGTTGCGATTCGAATGAGAATTGCGCGGTCGTGTGACGTTGTACCCAAACAAAATTTTTATCATTTTGTTCCCACAAATAGAGCTTTCTTTTGGTGGTATTTTATCACCCCTGCGGTTTTTATTTTTTGCGCTATAACAAAAAAAGGCGGAAAATTTGGAAAAAAAACAACATTTTTCTTTGTTTCTGTCACAAAAATTTGTATAAAGTACATTTTCTCCTTCACTGACGGGCACTGATGTGGCTACACTGATGGGCACTGATGAGGCTACACTGACGGGCACTGATGAGGCAGTACAGATTGGCACTGATGAGGTGGCACTGATAACGTTGCACTGATGATGGGGCAAATATGCAGCACTGATGGGCGGCACTGACAAGCAACACTGACGGGCACTGATACGTGGCACTGATATGCGGCACTGATGGACACTCCTAGGCGGCACTGATAAGTGGCACTGGGCACTGATAGGGGGCACTTTTAGGTGGCACAGGTGGGCACTTTTAGGTGGCACAGGTGGGCACTGATAGGTGGCACAGGTGGGCACTTTTAGGTGGCACAGGTGGGCACTGATAGGTGGCACAGGTGGGCACTGATAGGTGGCACAGG
>BLSH010162857.1:958837-980397 GCA_018402905.1 Glandirana rugosa
GGCTTGAAGGGGTTAAGAGAGGATCCACTCTTAACACCTTTACCATCAAACCAAGGACAGTCTTTTTCAATGGACGAGGGTCCTTTTATTCAAAGTTATTACCATCTCCTCCCCCCTTCCTCCTCTTATTCGTTTAGAAATAGAAAATTCACTCCAAGGTGAAATTCATACAACAATACCATACTAAAAAATTACCCCACATGTTTTTTCATACCGGACTGTTGTCAGTCTTTTTTGTCTGAAATATCCAAATTTCGCCTCCAGACGGTAGGGGGGAAATTTTGAATTTTCAGTCGTCGACGAGGAACCAAACTACCATTTCCACAATTCTCACCTAGGAGAGAATTGGGGAAGTTCGGCCTCATTACATGTCCCAGGAGGCAGCATGTCTCGTGCATGAGCAGTGGGGAACCGGCTGTGAAACATCAGGATTTCACTGTAGGCTTCCCACATCCAAAATGGTGCCGGGGATCAGAAGACCGACGAAGCAAACACACACCAGCTCTGGAATCCTGGGCTGATGTGTGTTTATTAAAAGTCAGCAGCTACAGTATTGGTAGCTACTGACTTTGAATGTTTTTAATAAATAGTAGTTCCTCTTTAACCACTGACCATTCTGCTACTGTGTGCATTGCACATGGTTACAGGGTGTTTGCAGAATGGCCCCATTCACTTGAATGGGTCGCGATCACCCAATAAAAGCAACAGGGTGTATAATTCCTGCCACAGCATGCGTACATCCTCAACTGCTGCCTCAATGTATGTAATGTAGGCAGTGTGGCAGGGACACAAGAGACCCCATGATCTCCTATTGCCCGGGGGCCCTATGAGTTGTCAGTCCACCCCTGGTTCTCGTAATCTTTCGTCATAACTAAGGTCCTTCAGTCCCTTAATTAGCTTTGTTGCCCTTCTCTGAACCCTTTCTAGTTCCAGGACATCCTTCCAGAGGACTGGTGCCCAGAACTGGATGGCATACTCCAGGTGCGACCTCACCAGAGACTTGTAGAGGGGGAGAATTATTGATTTATCCCTGGAGTTTATCCCCTTTTTATGCATGCCAATATTTTGTTGGCTTTGCTTGCCGCAGCTTGGCATTGCATGCCATTTCTGAGCCTGTTCTCTACTAGGACCCCTAGGTCCTTTTTCATCCTAGATTCCCCGAGAAGCTCTCCCTCTAGTAAGTAGTTTGCTTTCATATTCTTGGTACCCAAATGCATTATTTTACATTTTTCTACATTAAACCTCATTTGCCACTTATCTGCCCACCCCTTTAATTTGTGTCTGCAGGTAGCTTGAGAAGTTTTCTGAAAGAGCAAAGGAACTGCTCTCCCCCTATGGCTAGAATTAGACCAGAAATATCCCATTGAATGCAGTACTTGTAAGTGTTAATGTAAAAGAAACTATTTGATCACTGCCTGTACAATGAACTCTCTATTTACTTTTGTCAGACTAAGGCCCAGGAAGGATAAACATGGATCTTAGGAAATTATTTGGAGCAGGCACAGCAAAGAACAGCATAAAAAAACCTTCACACACCCTGAAAGCAAACATACTAATGACAGCGGGAATAGCAAACACCTCTTCCATAGAAAATATTTTGCAAGATTCAAAGGTTTTATTAGTTTCAAATAGAGATCACTTTTCATATTCTGATTAGGCTGAAAAGAAACAGAAAAGAGAGCATTTTAACATCTTGATTGAACAGTCATTCACCCAGCTCTTGAAATGTTGTTGACACAAGTGTAGAGAGACATTGCCTTGGAAATTCCTACATCAAATTCCTCACTTAAAGCCTAAGTTTAGTTTTTTTTTTTTTAATCAGCACAATGGTACTTACATTGAACGAGATGTGTCCCTTGTGCTGGTGGCTGCTGTATTAGTTGAAATCTTCAGTCCTCTGCCCCCTACATACCATTGCAGCAGAAATCTTCTGGTGCTGGGGGGTGAATACAGCCGCTGGACCTGTCATGGAAATTGGTCAAGAGTGCTGACAATGCCTGCCCTTTACATCCCCCCTCCTCCATCCATTGAAGCTGTACTATAGCCCAGCAGGTCCACCCACTATAAGTTGTTTGCAGAAAACTAAGCGGGAGGGTTCATAGTTTTCTGGAGGAAAGAAGTGAATAAGTATTTGCATAAGATTTTTGTGTAGCAGCACCACTGGAGGGGCCGCTGGTTGTTAACTGGCTCCTCCCAAATGGTACAGAGGCTTTCTACCACCACAAGAACCAGTCCATTCACACTGGCTCCAATAACTCAGTCTAGGGGATGTGTTTTTAATATATATTGCTTGAACTCTACACAGGAAAGGGGTTAGGGCACTGGATACTCCAAAACGATCAGCAAATAATTATTAGAGGACAATCTTTACCTTGGGTAATTGTGAATATAAGACAGTCTAAGGCCTCCCAGCTGAAGGCCATGAGGCAAATCTCTTTGGCGTCTGGTTACCTTGCACTACAGCACAACTATTGGTAACCATTGTACGGTCATAGGGATCCATTCAGGGTCTTTACTCATAGGTCCACAGTACAGCTTCCATCTTCCAGCCTCTTCTGGACACAGTCCAATCAGTGAGGTAGTCCTTTTCCAGACCAGATCCCTTGTGGTAAGGTCCTGCACCCAGCTTCTAAGAAGATCTATCCAGGCCCTAAACCCCACTGCTAAGGCCTCCAGAACAGCTACACAGTCCATGGGCTGCCTAAGGGCAGTAGCTCCTCAGGCTGTGGAACCCTCCTGGGGAGAAGGACCAATCTCTCCAGGTTTTCAAAATATTTATCTCTGTCCCGGCCAGCTGCTGGACACTGCTTTCCAGGTATTGGCTGGAGTATTATAAATATACAGGTTGGTTATTTAAATCCCCCCCCCCCCGAGCTCTAGAAACTACTTCCAGAGTCAGGCGGGAGTAATCAAACTCCCATCATGTGAAGCCTTGAACAGACCAAGACAAACAATCACTACTTTCTTGATTACAGAAGGAGCCAAGAGCTAAATTTATTTAGCACCCTACGCTAGGAGGGTTCCACATCTACAGGGTGGGCCATTTATATGGATACACCTTAATAAAATGGGAATGGTTGGTGATATTAACTTCCTGTTTGTGGCACATTAGTATATGTGAGGGGGGAAACTTTTCAAGATGGGTGGTGACCATGGCGGCCATTTTGAAGTCGGCCATTTTGAATCCAACTTTTGTTTTTTCAATAGGAAGAGGGTCATGTGACACATCAAACTTATTGGGAATTTCACAAGAAAAACAATGGTGTGCTTGGTTTTAACGTAACTTTATTCTTTCATGAGTTATTTACAAGTGTCTGACCACTTATAAAATGTGTTCAATGTGCTGCCCATTGTGTTGGATTGTCAATGCAACCCTCTTCTCCCACTCTTCACACACTGATAGCAACACCGCAGGAGAAATGCTAGCACAGGCTTCCAGTATTCGTAGATTCAGGTGCTGCACATCTCGTATCTTCACAGCGTAGACAATTGCCTTCAGATGACCCCAAAGATAAAAGTCTAAGGGGGTCAGATCGGGAGACCTTGGGGGCCATTCAACTGGCCCACGATGACCAATCCACTTTCCAGGAAACTTTTCATCTAGGAATGCTCGGACCTGACACCCATAATGTGGTGGTGCACCACATAAATGGCCCACCCTGTAGTTTAGATATGCTGAAATGTTTTTTGACTAAGTGAATTCATGTTTAATCACTACCATTTCCTCCAGCTATAGGGTTCCTCCATGCGTGCTTTAGCTTAAGCAAACCCGTGTCAGGGGTACCGATTTGTTGAATACTTGTGCCGTGTAATGACCTGGCAAAAGTATATCATCAACTGTTTACAGTTTTCAACTGGGATTGAAAGGGAATTGAGAGAATACATTTGAATTCTAAATGAGACTGATTGGAACCTGAAGTTCACATACGCAGTACACCTTAAAGTGGTTCTAAAGACCCCCCACCCGGGTCCAGCCACTGCACATAACCTGACAACTTCCATGGAGGCTGTTCTCAAAGCCTGGATGGTGATGCACCCTACACAGCCTACTACCGTTAAGCATACAGCACTTACCACACTGGTAAGATTTAGCACTATATCAAGAGATGAGGAGTACTGACTCATGTAGAATGAGAGGTGGGGCACCTCTCTACTTCACGTGAATAAATCAATATAGTAACAAGGGAAAAATAGGAAGGACCTATAAGTAATTCAAAAGGTGTGAAGAGGGAATAGGGCACCCGGTGGTTTCTCCTTGAAAAAACTTTACTGATCAGTATATAGAAAAAATAGATAAATTGCACTCACAGTTAATAGGCAATAGACAATTATTGTCTATTACCTATTAACAGTGATTACAATGTGCCTGTTTTTTCTATATATTGATCAGTAAAGTTTATCAAAAAGAAACCGCTGGGTGCCCTATTCCCTCTTCACACCTTTTGAACTAATTATAGGTCCTTCCTATTTTTTCCCTTGTTACCTCTTTGGTTAAACCCCAGACTCTTGGAATCCCTTTCCATCCTTGAGCCAACTATATGGGTAACCCAAGGTATCCAAAATCTCAATGACAGCTGTGAGGGTGGTATTTTAAAGACCTTTGCCGGATTCAAACATCAAATCGATCTTTCAAATGCCTACCTGTTCTGGTTCCTGCAACTCCATTATACCTTCCATACTCATACTTTGGAGCATTGCCTACTGTTCTTGCTACTACAGAGCTAGATGAAACACTAAGTAAACCCCTTTCTAATATCTATAAGCCTCTATTACCTTCTGTGCGGGGTGGGCTTGATGCCCTCTATTCTAAATAGCAGGAGGATGTTCAAGAGCTAGATGGATTGGGAGGATATTTGGGAATGTCCTTTTCTTCATTTGAACTCTGCTAGGGACATTTTATTACAATTTAAGATTCTACATAGGAATTACCTTACTCCGAGATTGCATTAGATTTACCCTTCTGTGCCTTCTACCTGCTGGAGTTGTGCGGCGGTCTCAGCAGACTACATCCACATATTTAGGGCATGTCCCCAGATGCAAACTGAACTATCCTTCAGCCATCTTGATCGTTGGCTGGATGCTGGCTGTCTGTTTATGTACTCAGAATTAGCACTGGCAAAGTGGCTAATTTTGTAAGTGTATCTTTTATTGCTAAGCAGGATTACATATTTTAAAACAGTGAACACTAGGCTCTTTTTTCTTGCCTCATATATGTACATGGTTCTTCATGCTGACAGCTGGATGTGTCTATATGAGATGCCTATATGTGATGATAAGAGCAGATAAGAAGTTGTGAATGCCAGGAGATTTTACTCTTGATAAGGAAAGTGTTCTTCGACCTTACTGGTAATGCAGGGTCATATTTCTGAGGTGAGCAGCCAATCTGATATTGGTGGTGGAGACACGAAGAGCACTTTATGATTATATTTGATACAGGATTATTCACTTCATGATCACAGCGGTGATGTTCATTGTATGTGGACGTTAATATATGATTGATATTTGTTGACATTCATAAATGTATTCATTGTTTTTTTGAAGCATGTTTATTGTAGATTGCGCTACATTATATATGGTTATATATGGTCCCCAGATGTAGACCATTTGGTCCGCCCTTCTAACCTTTATCTCCTCCTTAACCACCATTCAGGTTCCGCTGTGGGTGGATGTTGATCTGCTGGCGTCTGTTGACCCGTTGATCTTTATCAGAGCATCTAGAGCCCTTTTGGGTCTTCTTTTATTTTATGCCAGGAAAGGAATTATGTTATGATGGAATTTCTCTATTGCACCTACTATAGATTTCTGGAAATCTCTGGCTAGTTTGGTTCTTGCATTTTATAAGACCACTAAAATGTCTAGAGGTTGCCCTAAAAAGTTCCATAAAGTGTGACTCAAGTGTATTTATATATATATATGTGAAAATGTTTCATGTACACTTTTATATTTGCCTTTGTTTCGTTCAATGTCATTTTTGAGCCAGGGTGCCCATTTGGCTCTGTTTTGTATTCACCTTCCCTTGAAACTCTAATAAAGAGTATTTATTAAAAAAATAAGGTAAAAAATGTTCCAGTATTTGTATTGTTATTATACAGGATTTATAAAGCGCCAACAGTTTACGCAGCACTTTACAATATAAAGGGGGACAGTACAATTACAATACAGAAGGAATAGGAGGCCCTGCTCATGGAGCTTACAAATTAAAAGGGGGGGGGGGGGGGGAGGTGGTATAAAAGGCAAGCTAAAAGGAGGGAAAGGTGGTACAAAAGGTAATAGCTGTAGGGAATGATCTGATGGAGGTGAATCAGGAAATGTAAAATGAGAGATAGTGGGGTGCACGCCTCAGGGTTTTTTAAGATTGAGGATGTTCCCCCCTAGGGGCTTTCAGGCAGCATCCAAATTAATAAATTAGAGATTTGTTTCTTTTTATTAAAATATTTTATTTGTATCAAAAGATTAAAAAATTGTAAGATATATCAATTTGGTTAAAAACATGAGCTCTGGTCATCTATGAAAATGCATTATCTCCATTATACATCACAATGCAGACATTATTTAACAAAATCATTATCAATATACTATACAAGACAGTGGTCATCCATTAACTTTCCCCATTATTTTATTACTTCTTTATTATTTTTTTGATCCGCAGCATAGCAAGCTTATACCAGGCACTAATGCATATTAGTGCTACAATATTTTCAGTTGTCCAATTGCTAGTGATGGGCACAACCTTTTTCTAAAAGGTAAATGCTACGTTGTTTTTGCTTTTTCGCTTTTTTTGTTTTTTTTTTCTTTGTTTTCCCTTTTTTGCACTTTTTTAATCACTTTTTTTCATCACTGGTATACATCTTTGGTTAAGTATGATATTTTCACTACTGGGTTTATCACCCCTAGTCACACGCACCACTTATCCCTTTTATCACTTATATTTACTATCACACCACTCGATTTATACAGTTTCAGTACACTGCATTCTTTACACCCTTTGGGTGGGACGTTTCCTTTTTTCGTTATTAATTTAGACCCAGCAAATCTATAATTAATTAATTTGGATGCTGCCTGAAACCCCTAGGGGGAACATCCTGATCTGATGGAGGTGATTCAAGTACAGTCCTTAGGTGGAGGTGGGGTAGGCTTCCCTGAATAACCGAGTTTTCAAAGATTGCCTAAAGGAAGATAGGATAGGAGCTGACCAGAAATGCTGGGGTAGGGTGTTCCAAAGGATGAGAGAGGTTCTGGAGAAGTCCTGGATGTGATTGTGGGAGGAGGTAACAAGGGAGCTAGAGAGCAAAGATGTCTTGGGAGGAGTGGAGATAACGATTTGGCCAATACCTGCAGATGAGATTGGTGATGTAGCTGGGGGCGATGTTGTGGATGGCTTTGTACGTTGTGGTTAGCATTTAGAATTTTATGCATTGGGGTAGTGGAAGCCAGTGAAGAGTTTGGCAGAGCAGGGCAGCAGGGCAGCAGTCATGGATACGTTAGTAAGGTATATTAGTCTAGCAGCAGCATTCATAATAGACGGGAGAGGGATAGCCTGTGTAAAGGTAGGCCAGTGAGGAGGGAGTTGCAGCAGTCAAGGCAGGAAATAAACAAGGAATGAATAAGTTGTTTTGTGGTGTCGTTAGGAAGGGGCGAATTCTGGAAATGTGGCATAGGTTAAGATGGCAAGATTTAGCCAGTGATTGGATATGGGGGCCAAAGGAGAGAACAGAGTCTAGGATTACACCTAGCACCCTGGCATGAGTAGAAGGACCAATGGTTATGCCATTGATCTCAATGGGAAAGTCGTGGGGGGGGGGGGGATGGGGGAGGAGGAAATATTTAGTTTTTGAAAGATTGAGTTTGAGAAAGTGGTGTGACATTCATACTGATGTGTTGCTCAGTAAATTGCCCATCACACCCCTTTACACTTACATGAGTCCTATATCGACCCAGGACTGTGTCTGTCTGCAGTGGCTCTCTCCTCTGCTCACAGAGGCAGCAGCAGGAACCAGTGTCAATAGATGCAAAAAGCCTGGACCCCAGAAGAGGAGGTTCGGGGCTGCTATGTGCAGAACCATTGCACAGAACAGGTAAGCATAACATGTTTGTTGTTATTTTAATGAAAAAAAATGACCTTGACAAAGGCTTTTAAAAGGCAGTTTTCTAGATATAAAGATAGAGTTCACTGAGAAAAGGATGGAGAAAGAGCATTAACCCTTGCAATGTGGACATAGCCCCACTGCAAGGGATAATTTTCTAATTTCCTGCAGTTGGGCTTTAAAGTATACAGTTAGATCCATATATATATATATATATATATATATATATATATATATATATATATATATATATATATATATGGACACAGGCACAATTTTAGTATAGTTCAGATATTTACCATAACATATTCACGCTATAGTAATATAATGGATATGGGCTAAAAGTGCACACTCTCAGGTTTAATTTGAGGGTATGCACATCCAAATCGGAGGAAGGGTTTAGAAATTACAGCTTTTAAAAATAGCCACCTCCCCCTTTTTCAAGGGACAAGTAATTGGACAATCGAATCAAAAGTTGTTTCATGGCCAGGTGTGGGCTACTCCTTCATTATTTCTTCATCAATTAAGCAGGTAAAATGTCTGATTCTAAGTGTGGTATTTGCATTTGGAATCTATTGCTGTGAACCTACATCATGCGCTCAAAGGAGCATATCCATTGTAAGGCTTCAAAAATGAAACAAATCCATCAGAGAGAGAGCAGCAATATTAGGAGTGTCCAAAGTAACAGTTTGGTTCATTCTGAGGAAAGAAGAACGCACTGGTGAGCTCAGCAACACGTCCACGGAAGACAACAGTGGTGCAGGATCCTCTCTATGGTAAAGAAAAACCCATTCACAACATCCAGACAAGTGAAGGACCCTCTCCAGGAGGTGGGAGTATCATTGTCAAAATCTACAATCAAGAGAAGACTTCACGAACGCAAATACAGAGAGTTCACCACAAGGTGCAAACTATTCATAAGCCTGAAAAATAGAAAAAGCCAGATTAGACTTTTTCAAAAAACATCTTAAAAAGCCAGACCAGTCAGACAGCATTCTTTGGATGGATGAAACGAAGATGAATCTGTACCAGAATGAGGGGAAGAAAAATTATGATGGCATGGGCATGCATGGCTTCCAGTGGCACAGGGTCATTGGTGTTTATTGATGATGTGCCAGAAGACCGTAGCAGCCGGATGATTTCTGCATTGTTTAAAGATATACTGTCAGCCCAGATTCAGCCAAATGCAGCAAAGTTGATTGGATGGCACTTCACAGTACTTGCTGAAGGCAAAACTAAAGGCAGAAAGACCCATAAACATAGAACAGCTGAAGACAGCTGCAGTTAGAGCCTGGTAAAGCATCAGACAGGAGGAAACCCAGTCTTTGGTAATGCCCATGGGTTCCTGACTTCAGGCAGTCATTGCCAGTAAGGGATTTTCAACAAAGTGTTAAAAATGAACATTTTATTTATGATTATTTTAATTTGTCCAATTACATTTGAGACCATGAAAATGGGGGAATGTGTATATAAATGGCTGTAGTTCCTAAAATGTGTACTTGATATTGTTCAACCCCTTGAATTAAAGCTGAAAGCCTGCACTTCAAATTAATTTGGATGTTTCATTTAAATTTTATTCTGGTGGCATACAGTCAAAAGTATGAAAACTGTATGAAAATATATATGGACCTAACTGTATGTGAATATAGTTTCAATTCAGTAAAAGAGTCGCCTTTAGGAAAGAGAAACCCTAGTTTCTTTTGTATTCCCAATAGGGAACATTCTGCTATTCTACTATAGCTGTGACGAGTGTCATTTCTTTGAGTAAATGTACATATTTTCAAAATGTAACCAAGAAGTTTTTGGTACAATACATTGTTTCTCCATTTCTGATTTCCCCTGCTTTCCATGAACGTGGCTGCCATCTAGTGGTAAGTTAGCAGTACTGCTGCTTGGCCCGTACAGATGTTGGGATTTTTATGAACAGGGCTGATATTAGAAATCACGGGGCCTTGTAGAACCTACTTGACAGGGCCACCTCCCAGGAAAATATCAAATTATAATTAAATATACTAAAATCATTATTAGTGGACACAAAGCCAACAAAAAATCCTACTAAAGCTCTGTGTTTGGATGAGGTATTGGGTCTCATTCATATGGGTCCTATGGCCTGTAAAGTGTGAATCAGTGGTTTGTTTATGTGGCTGGAGCTGTGTGCAGCCTATGTTACACTAAGGGGATGCCTTAGTTTGCAGGGATTTCTTCTTACCTCCTGTTTGGCTATGTGACAGGAAGCAAAAGGAAACCTCCCTAATGGGGCACCGATAGTGAAAAAAAAAGTCTGACAGGGGTTATAACCCTCCTTTAATCTATCCAAAATAAGAAAAAAGTTTTGCCTATAGTTCTACTTTGACAAACTATCTAGCGATAAGTGCTGTCTGAATTTTAAAGTGTAACTTCTCTTCCAGAGAAAAAGAACACCATTCCTTCAATGTCATGTATGAAACACAATCATTTTAACAACATTCTTTTTCATTTTTAAACATTATTTAATGTTTTTTTTTTTAAATAATGTTTACAATGAAACATAACAAAATAATACTGCTCATATAAGGGCCCATTCACACAGGAGAGACTTGCGCTCCGACTTGAGTCGCCTCAAGTCGCTTGACAAGTGAAATCCCATTAAAAAGAATGGGAGTCGTCTTAATGTACGCTACTGAAGTCGCTCTGACTTTAGAAAAGGTTCCTGCACGACTTCAAGGCGATTTCTAACCGACTTGTGCCCATACGATTCAATAGAATTCGCCCCCCCATCTTAATGCAAGCGACTTTACAGTGAAGAGAATAGAATTTATTTGGGGCAACCCCCTCCCTCCCTTCTCTGATTGGGCACAGGCAAAGTCGCCTGGCATAAGTTGTGTTGTAAGTCGCCTGACGTCACGCTGAAAGTCGCCTAGCAAATTCCCTTGAAGTTGGATCCCCCCTGTGTGAAGGGGCATTAGCGCCTTCTATTCTGTTGAAACAGGACTTTTTCCTTGCCTGCTAAAGTCACATGATCAGTTTAAGTGTTGACAATTAAAGAAAAACTTCTGTAAAGAATGTCCCCTCTGTTGTCATCATTACAAGGTAGTGACAGGATTTTTGAGCACAAAACAACAAATAAAGGAGTGCTCCCAGCCCTGTGGAAGTCAATAGAACCACAAGCCCAGAAATAGATAAAATCAAAGCTCACCTTAACCTCTTGCCGACTGTGCTATAGCGGAATGACGGCTACAGCGTGGTCGCACATTTCTGGGAACTTTATCACCCATAGCCATTGGTTGAGGGATCTTCCAGCGGTATGTGCCGGGTGCCTGGGCTGTTCTGTTGCCCACCTCTGGGAGCTGCGATGCATTTTAGGCATCCCTTGGTAGTGGCATCTGTTTGCTTTCTTTTTTCCTTTTCTCCTTCACCAGCTGGCTTTTTAGTTTTCCTCACCCTTCATCATCTTTTCACTGTGGCTACCTTTTGGACTCTGCTCACACTCAATAGCCTTTAGAGCTTGATTTCCTCCCATTATTTCTATAGGTACCATACACATTATATACAATATATATATGTACATTATTTATACCCCATTTATTAAATCCACAGAAGTGGTGACCCTTGGTACCATTCACCTCCACACTTTATTGAAGAACCTTTTTGTGCTCCCGGTCTGTCCACACACCGATGTCGCCTCAGCTCCCGGAGGGACTTATGGATAGCCTTGGCCCTTTGGTCACATATCAAATGATGTAAGTATAGGGATTTTTTTATCCCTTTTCCTCTATTTACCATTCATTATCAACATCTAGTTATTATGTTTAAATCACTGGTTATTATGCTTATTTTATAGACTACTTGTGCATCGCCCCTGAAGATTGGGCTACGTCCCATGAAACGCGTCGGGCTTACACAGATGCAATATGTCTGCGCACATGACCTATATGAGGTTTTATATGTTGTTTTTTTATTTATGACTTTGTTCAAGCTATACTTTATAAATGGTTTCATGTTATAGAGACTTCTTAATTGTCTCTCTCTACCATGTACATTACCATGATGGTGCAATATGCATTCGTTTTATATATGTGGGGCTTGTATGTACTTTGCTATATCCATAAAACTGTGTAACTATTTTTGGTATGTTCTCCATTACCCAGGGAGAACAAATATCTCCATGACCCAAGGAGAGCCAATAAAAGATTTGTACAGATGGATTGTCTGCTGTTTTGGTACACATTCCTCATTCAAAGTCCCAAACTTCTTTCCTTTTTTCCTGTACCAGGGTTGGAGACGCACTTGCTTGTGTCTCATTTAACCTCCCTGGGGGTATGATTCTGTCTGGAATTTTGTACCAAAAGCGGCGCAATTTTTTGCATGGAAATTTGGTGATATGTATTATAGGCCTGCAATTCTTAGTAATTACTTACTTAAACCTGACCAAAACAAGACTCTAGTAGACATTCCAGATGTGATAAATTTGAAACACAAATGCATGAATTATAATCTAATCAATAATATTTTATTCAATAATGCAATGAAAAATAATGAAGTTTGTCAAACAAAGAAATTGCAAGGGTCCTCAAGCTATCATTGTTTTTTTTTTTTTTTGCAAATATATAAATGAAAAAAAAATAAAAAACATTAAAAATTGGGAAAAAATGCAAATAAAATAAATAAAACTTTTAGAATGTCCAGCTAAAATATTAAAAATTAAAAAGTGAAATTTCACTTTCAGCTTAGCTGATTCAAAAGCGCATTTGTAGGACAGCGCTTTTTTGATGCCATTTTCAAAGGCTTTTATTTGTCACAAATGACAATGGCAAGGGGCACTGAAAGGGCACTGTGTCTGATACTAAGGTGATACAGTGTAATCCTCTCAGATTACATTGTATCACCTCCTTTTTATGTGTTTGTGCAACATTTGAATTTCCCTCCCAATTCCGCTCCCATGCACCATTGCTGCTGCAGGGAACGGAACCAGGAAGTCACCAGAGCGACAAACGTCGCGGCGGGGATCTCGGCGGCGATCACAGCAATGGGAGATCATCGCTGGATCGCCAGGAGAAGGTAAGGAACCCCGCTGCAGGCTCTGCACATCTACCCCGAGCGTGACTTGGGGATACCGATCCTAGCATGTAAAAACCACCCCGAGTCACGCTCGGGAATACCGCTAAGGAAGTTAAAGTCCCAAACTGTTTCTGACACATTTCTGGGAGGGCGGCGTCTATTGACGTCCTGTTAGAACCCTGCCTCTCCGCACACCCCTGAGGCACATCTGGAGCATTCTGTGATTGCTGTGTCCTATGTACACAGCTGATAACAGATCGGGGTAAAGGGCCAATCACAACGGTTCTTTACCATGTAATCAGCTGTGTCCAATCACAGCTAATCACAGTGTAAACAGGGTCCACTGGCTTGGTGATGTATCAGTCTGGGCACTCCTGCATCTCATGCCTTTTAACTTTACATTAACGCCTTAGGGTAAAACAAATCTTAATGCCCAAGCATAATTTTGCAACTTTGACATGTGTTAGAAAAACCATACATATCATCACAACTATTTTGTGCATTCAGGTGGGTTATACCTTGTTTTTTTCAGAACAAGTTGGGCTTTCATTTGGTGGTATGTGAAATGTGTAAATAGTAATGGATATCACCTGTTTTTTTTTATCAAAAGAAAACTGGCCCAAAATAGTAAAAAAAAATATTTTAAAATTTAGCTGTATATTTCTTGCTACTACTGTGACAGACCTAACCAGGACACGGGCTTTTGGAGAGAACTAGGGTCTTGCCTCCTACCCACTGATTATTGCCCATGGAGAGAGCAGATCATCCTCTAATGATGAACGATTTAATGGATGCTGAGAGCGAGGCGTGGATTCATTCTCAGAAAAAGGGCAATAAAGCCTCCCTTCTGGAGTGGATGGAAAGGTGTAATAATCTTGTACAGGTTAATGGTCAGAGGGAATATGGTGTCCCTCCTGCAGACAAGATTAGAGAGGGGGTCCTTCAAATGGGACAGAGATATAACCACCTATTGTTTCTGTCTGTCTGCTAATATTGTGTCCACTTCACCTTGTTACTAAACTATTGTGGGATGTTATGTTTCTTTAATTATGATCACTGTTGTTAGCTGTTAATTAGATTGGTGTTGGAAGTTTGCATTGTCATGCTAATATACTCAAGAGGGGAATGTCCTTCTGTGGGGTATAAAGTATTTGAGTTTTAATAAAGAGTCATTCCTTGGGTTCTACCTCAACATCTTGTCTGTGTAAGATGCTTGGGGTAAAAGGGCTGGTATTAGCTCTAGGTCTGCTAGAACGGTTTGGGGGGCAGGAGGCACGGTTTGCCAGAAGCACCTAAGAGGGGTGCCAATTGTTCCATCACATTTGGTGGCAAGCAGTGGGATGCTTCCTGCAGTCTGGGATGTCCAAACCACCATTGGGATCCGAGGTCCAGATAGCAGAAGAGGAGGGGTACAGATACCAACCACCATGTAAGAGGAATTTGTAAGGAGGCTGCTAGAGATGCGGATGCATCACGGAACCAGTGTCAGTGCAGGTCCTGTTGGGATGGTATGATTCTGTCTGCCGGCAAGTCTGGAAGGAAGCGCTAGCTGTGAGCAGCACCACCAGGGAAAATTTCTCCCCTCCAACCAGGAAAGGTACTGATCACAGTCCAAGTGCTGTTATTGGTGGGACAACTGCACAAGAAGTGGACAGCTGAGTTAAGCAGGATGGTCTGGGCAGAGATGTGGTTGGACAAGAGCTAGAGTGCCCTCTGTTGGTATGTAGTCCAAATGTACCTGTGGACAGCGGATGACAACCCAACAGAAGGCTTTGGCTAGGGCAGCCTGTGGCTATTGTACTGGAGGCTGTCCAAGGACCCCGAGTTTGGGAGAGATCTGAAGTGGCGTTTAGAGGAAATCATGGAGTAGAGACCGAACCTGAAAGTCTTGGAAGTGCTCTGGGTATAGAAATATTTGGAGTTTCTAGCCATTCAAGAATGGGAGCAGGAGATCGCCTACAGGCGGCTGCTAGACCCTGCTCAGCAGCAGGGCTGGGCTCCCTTTGCCTGGGACTATCAGTAAGCACCAGCCGACAGCTCTGAAATCCTGGTTTAAGTGTCAGCAATGGGGCAGAGTGACAATGTGCTTTGCCCACCTCCACTTATAAAAGCAGAGCTCTTACGGAGGATGAAGCAAGTGTTGACTCACCTGTTTCTGCACAGGACGAGCTTGGATGGAGGAATACATTTGTCAGCAGCCGGATATGTGTACAGGAGACAGCAGCTGGCTCGCCTCCTTGGCAGCAGGTCAAGGACCTGGGAGAGGAGATAGCGAACCTCTATGCTCAGCCACCAGCTCCAGAGACTGATTTTTTTTTCTGAGGCGGAACAACCCAGTCAGCCTCCAGCAGAGTCTGCCTGCAACAATTGGTGGCCTTGGAAGATTTGTGCAAGGCCACCGAATTTTTATTTTACTTCTCAGTGGAAGAGATGTTATCAGGGCAGAACATCACTGAGCTCTGCCCAGCACCAACAGCAGTTTCAGCCTTCCTGAGAGAAGAGGCAGCCTGCCTTTCTCCCACACCACCAACAGGGACATGGGATTTCATGCCAGCAGCATCTGTTGAGATACAACAAACTTCTCCAGCAGAGGCAATGGACCTGAGGGCTGCCAGCCCATGCCCTGGAATGTCAGCAATTCTGGAGCAGCAGGGAGAAGAGGTGGTTGTCCTACCTCCACAGTGGCAGATTCACAGTTGGGAGTGTAGGAAGCCAGCCTCTCTCCCCAACAGTTAGCCGCGTGGATGATGTGGGGTCCCCAGCAGAATCTTTGGCATCAGGGCAGAGTGCAACCAACCTCTGCCCAGCACTGGCAACACCTCTGGAGTTCCAGAGAGCTGGGGCAGGTGGCCCCTATCCCCTGCGACAAGCTAATATAGTGAAGCTCCTACTCCCAGCTGAAGAGCTGGTGCACAGGGCAGAGTGCCACTGGCCTCTGCCTAGCACCTCATGTGTCTTCATGGCTCCAGGGAGCTGGGGCAGTCGGCCCTTCTCACCAGCAGCAGACTGTGCCCTGGATTGGTATAGACTACCCATCAGAAGCACTGGCAGCCGGACAGAGGGTTTAGGACCTTAGTTCCACACCTACTGATGGCAATCCTTCCCTGCGACCATGGAAATCATGTTGACCACCTATGAGGGTTCACTCTACCCGAATAACGCAGGTCCAGACCAGGTGGAGATCTGGGACCATGTTAGTCTACTTTTGATGGGGAAGAAATGTGACAGACCCGTACAGGGGCTTTTGGAGAGAACTAGGGGCTTGCCTCCTACCCACTGGCAGGGGTAGGCAACCTGCAGCCCTCCATCTGTTGCAGAACTAGTTCCATCATGCCTTTGAGAGTAATTGTAACTGCCAGCCTTGCAATGTCTCATGAGAAATGTAGTTCCACAACAGCTGGAGGGCCACAGGTTGCCTACCCCTGGATTACGGCCCATGGAGAGAACAGATCATCCTCTAATAATGAACAACAATGTAATGGATGCTGAGAGCAAGGCTTGGATTAATCCTCTGAAAAAGAACAATAAAGCTTCCCAGTGGATGGAAAGATGTAATCTTAATCTTGTACAGGTTAATGGTTAGAGGGAAAAATGGTGTCCCTCCTGCAGACTGGGTTGGAGAGGCTCCTTCAAATGGGACAGAAATATTTATCAACATTAATTCCACTGTATCAGACTGCTGAACCTGTCTTCTGGTGACTTGTCTAGTGGACAGAATACACAAGTTTGTGTCTCTCCCATTGTGTGCCTCTTAGGTGTGAATTTACAATGTTAATTGGGTCGCCTATTATGTCCACCTCACCATGTTACCAAACTATTGTGAGATGTTATATGTTTAATTAAGATCACTGTTGTTAGCTGTTAATTAGATTGGTGTTGGAAGTTTGCATTATCATGCTAATATCCCCAAGAGGGGAATGTCCTCCTGTAGGGTATAAAGTTTGTGTCTGAGTTTTAATAAAGAGTCATTCCTTGGGTTCTATGTCAACATCTTGTCTGTAGATGATGCTTGGGGTAAAAGGGTTGGTATTAGCTCTTGATCTGTGAAAACATGGGGGCAGCCTTCCACCAGAGAACAATCCAAAATGAATTCTTCTGCTCCTGATGATTTTTTTTTTTTTTTTTTATGGCTATCTGTTGTTTGTAAAGTACAGCCCAGAAACAGTGCACATTATGCTTTTTTTTATCCTACCTAAAACACACTGACACGATTGAAAAAAATAAAAATCTTGTCCAAAAAAAATGACCCTGAACTTGACACTAACACTACAAACCTTGATCTAGGTAATTTTTTTTTAATTTCAATTTTTCACACTTTTTTTTTCTCTCTGCGAGGAATTCACAGAGAGAGAAAACATGGGGGCAGGCTTCACAGTGACTGATCACTGTAGTAGCCAATCAGAGGCTATCACAGCAATCAGATGAACTGGAATTGGATGTTCGGGGTCCCGATTGTTAGTACAGGGCTTGGGGCTCTCGGTGAGACCCTGGTCTCTGTGCTAGGAGCACAATCCCAGCACAAAGAGAGATACACAAATATGGGACCCCACGGGAAAAAAGTCCAGTCTAGTGGGGCCGCATATTTGTGTGAGGTCAGTGTGAACGGGGAAAGTGAATTTTGATTTTTATCTACTCCTGGGCTTGTGGCTCTATTGACTTCCACAGGGTTGGGAGCGCTCTTTTATTTGTTCTTTTGAGCTCATGCCTCGTTGCTGGTGGGATGAGTAGTTGGAGCTGCCCTTACTGTGGCTATCTACATATCTCCTTGGAACCTCATTGCGCGCGGTACTTCCATTTGTTTACACAAGATTTTTGCCGCTATTTGAAAATCACAGTTGCTGCTTCATTAAACGGGTCATTTTTAATAACAAAATATGGAATGTTCCTTTAAGTGGAAATATTATGGAGAGTAAAGTGAGAATCGGGAATCTGATTTATGAAGGCTGTATTAATGGATTAAAAGAGTGTAGCTGTTTCTCTTGAATCTAGGCAGATTAATTGCTTCATTTTGAAGATGATAGCTGAACGGCTTGTGTGAGCTGAGCGATGGCCCCGCTTCTGCACCAGTCTGCATACGTAAATCTGCCTCAGCATGAGTCAGCATAAAATAAGTTAACTAATTCTACCCGCACGCGATAAGGTATGAAAAAAATCCAACTCTGAATGTGTTCAGGAGGTACTGACAGGTTAAATTGTATGCCAACTGCAAATTGATTTTCAAAGAGACTGGATTATTTATAAATTACCTTCTATTGTAGATGGTTTGCAGGTGGTCTATTCCTAGCAAAGAATTTAAAACACAACTAAAACATATTTTTACCTTGATTTTATTTAGTTTAGCATTATCACGATAGAGTTGACTGGTTCTATGTGAGTAATCATGTTTAGCCATTAGGGCCCATTCACATCTGACCATTCTGGTGTGATATGTTGTATGTTAAAGCTCAATGCTGGGGAAAACAAAAATCCTTGAAATGGGGCTGACCCCGCATTGCAAGGGTCAAATGCTCGCTTATGTCTAGGACAGGCATCCTCAAACAAAGGCCCTCCAGCTGTTGCGGAACTAAACATCCCATGAGGCATTGTAAAACTTTGACATTCACAGAAATGACTAGGCATGATAGGAATTGTAGTTCCTGAACAACTGGAGGGCCATAGTTTGAGGACCCCTGGTCTAGGACACAAAACAAAACACCCGATTCCTTGCTCCTGTAGACTCCCTTTGGTCTACTAGACTGGTGCCCACAGATTCTTCTACCCTACAATCCCATAGTTGCATTCCTTTGACATCATCAAGCACAATGCAAAGTCCATGGCTCCACATTGAATGGGGGATGCTGAGGGCCAGTCAACAAGCACTAGAGATCACCAGCTGCTGGAGGAGTGGGAATCAGTTAAGAAAAAGGTTTTTTTTTCCGGTACCCTAGACAAAAAAGGGGGATTTCACTCTTGCAATGCAGGGGCAGCTCAATTGCAAGGGAGGATTTTTGTTTTCCCCAGCATTTAACTTGAACATACAACATAGCCACTTGCTAGTTATAGACCTCTTGTAGAGGTCTATAACCTCTACAAGTTCATGTTTTTTTTTCTTCTCAAAATTGTCAGTCGTTTTTTGTTTATAGAGCAAAAATAAAACCGCAGAGGTGATCGAATACCACCAAAAGAAAGCTCTATTTGTGGGGGGAAAAAAAGACATATTTTTTTTTTGGGTACAATGTCGCACGACTGCGCAATTGTCAGTTTAAACAACGTAGTGCCATATCGCAAAAAATGGCCTGGTCAGGAAGGGGGGTTAACCTTCCGGAGCTGAAGTGGTTGAACCCAAAAGCAAACATATTGCAGCTTACCAATTCTTAGATGTGATGGCTGTATTAGGTTTCTTCCTTAGGCTTTCTTTCTTTTTTTTCTCCTGGTGATCCTGTCTATTGTTGTTCAACAGTACAAGCTGTCCTGCAGAGTTGAGACAAACCATTTACCACTGGCAGGGGTGCTTACAATTGTCAGCTTTTATTTATGTATGTAAAACCTTTATCCCAAAAGGAAAAAAAACTGTTTGCTGTAACTGCCTGAAAAAGTTTGAGCTGGAGTTTGTTTCAATTTATTATCTAAGTATGGCTGAACATTTAACACTCCCTTTTCCCCAGATTGACACTGCTATTGTCCAAAGGTGTCCCTGTTGCTCCTTCAATCAGAGTGTAGGCACCCTAACGCAGTAAGTGTGTTACTAGCCAGAACACCAGGTGAAAACAGAGAAAAAAAGCCTAAAAAAGGAAACGAATGCAACCGCCACATACAGCATAAGGATTGGTAAGCTGCAATATGTTACATTTTTGGTTTAATAGCTGGTTAAGGTAGCTCATTCAAATGAATTGGCTGCAAACACACCAGAATGGACAAAAAAAAAATAAAAATCTTACATGCACCTTTTATTCTGACACAGTGCCGCACATTTATTAGTGCTCTACTGTGCATTTGTGGTGCCCAGCAACAGCATTTTGTAGAAGGTGTATTGGGTTAATGCATTTGGTTGCCACTGACCACAACATACTGATGCAGGTAACACAGCAATGCCCCTTTCACATGGGCTGTCTGATCAGGTCTGCCAGTCAGTTTAAGTCAGTGGTTATCAACTCCGGCCCTCAGGACCCACCAACAGGCCAGATTTTAAGTATTACCTTGGGGAGATGCAGACTAGAATGCTGCAATCACTGAGCAGCAAATGATATCACCTGTGATGTATTCCAGTTATCCTGCAAACCTGGCCTGTTAGTGGGTCCCGAGGACAGGAGTTGAGAACCACTGGTTTAAGTGGACCTGATCGGACGCTCCAATCTCCCCTATGGAGCGGTGGATGTCTGCTGACACCCGCCCCCCATCCAATCTGATCCTGCCAGCAAAAAACAGACAGATGATGATCCTATTTTCCATCTGTCTGGCGGATCGAATGGAATAGGGCGTGACAAAGTATACAAAACCATCTCCATTTTATTCTCTAGGGTCTCTGCTAAAAAAAAATATATAGAATGTTTGGGGGTTCTAAGTAATTGTCTATCAAAAAAAAACAGATTTGAACTTGTAAACAAGTGTCAGAAATAGGCTTGGTCCTTAAGTGGTTAAATCATGGAGGTTCAGTATCACACATGGGCCTTACCCTTAGGTGGTCTACAAGCAAATGCAGTCTGCCCAGGAATACTCACGCTTCCAGACTGACACCCACCTATTCTAGCATTGTGATATGTGAAACAATCCTCCAGTCCTGCTTGCATTGGAGCTGAGGGCTCTTTAGAGGGGTGCTAAGGCAAAGGCAGGGTGCTTTGATATTTTCAGGAAGCTATGCACAACATCTTTCTCAGGGCCGATCCTAGGGTCACAGACGCCTGGGTGCAGAAATATTTCTGGCGCCCCCACATGGGCGTGGTTATCTTGTTAACTCCTCCCCTTTACAAATGTTTCCATGGCAGCGACGTAAACACAGAGATGCTGCCCTAAGGAGTCTGTTACCTCAATATCCTCCCACAATCTCTTAACAATAAACAATGGTCAGAGACTGCAGACATGATACAGGAGATGGTCAGAGACTGCAGACATGATACAGGAGATGGTCAGAGACTGCAGAAATGATACAGGAGATGGTCAGAGAATGCAGGCATGATACAGGAGATGGTCAGAGACTGCAGACATGATACAGGAGATGGTCAGAGACTGCTGACATGATACAGGAGATGGTCAGAGACTGCAGAAATGATACAGGAGATGGTCAGAGACTGCAGAAATGATACAGGAGATGGTCAGAGACTGCAGGCATGATACAGGAGATGGTCAGAGACTGCAGGCATGATACAGGAGATGGTCAGAGACTGCTGACATGATACAGGAGATGGTCAGAGACTGCAGAAATGATACAGGAGATGGTCAGAGACTGCAGAAATGATACAGGAG
>BLSH010162857.1:982582-1024308 GCA_018402905.1 Glandirana rugosa
TTAATCGTACCCCCCTTGACGTTCATACATATACGCCGCTCCTCCTCTGAATTTCATTAGCTGAATAGAGCGGCTCTTCTCATCTCACAGCCACCACCCTCCGGGAAGCTGCTCGGCAGGGATCAGCACTGCGAACATGGAGAGGAGAGAACTCTTAGTTTGGCGCCCCGCAACCCGCGGCGCCTGGGTGCAGTGCACCCCGGGCACCCGCCCAGGATCGGCCCTGATCTTTCTAATCTCTTCCACCAACCATGATCTGCCAGCACTGTATAGAGAAGAACATAGACCTAGTAATGATGCCACTGGATTTAAAATAAAGACTGAATTATAAATAGAAAGATTTTATTTAAAATTTTCATTGGCAAAGGAAAAGACGGCAAAATATAAGCAGAGTAAACTTTCACTTTAATGAATTCAAGTGCAGTGCTACATTATTATATATACATACTTGCAGTTCCCCCCATGCTAATTATATCAGTCAGTTATTGTAGCAGTGCGGAGTTTTCCCCGGTCATTATAACCGATTTCAAATGGTGCTAGAAAAAGCAGAAGACTCTGAACACCAAAAGAAATCGGTCATCTTTTAAAAGGGGTTCGTATTACTGCTTCTTCGGAGGCAATCTTCTTTTTTGCTGTTGCGATGTGTATGCCTTTTTCTCAGAAGTTCCCTAAAAGCAATTCAGCGGAATCACTTCAAGACAGAAATAGCTTGCTAAGATTGATACACAATATACATTGCAGCAACTAAAGGCTGGATGCTCAGACACAAAAAAATACGCAGGTTAAATACGATTACTGTACTTATTATTAGATATTACAATTGCCTTCTATATAATGTTGTGTACTTGTAAATAGAGAAAATTATAAAGGATAAAAGTTAACTGACAACTGGCTAAAAGTGCCACATCCTTATCAATATCTAGCTAGAAAAGAGCATTTAGTATTAAGTGGGATTTTTGAGGTACACTTTTCTGTTTTAAAATGCATATTTCTTCTGTTATTGTGTTGCTGTTATCATATACGAGTGTTTAATTACTCATTGTTTTACAAAAAACGTACAAAACCAAAAAAAAAAAAAAAAAAAAAAAAAACAGTACAATAATATGAAACATACACCCTTATTACATTTCAAACAAGGGGATGATGCATCTCCGTCACCAGATGTTTCATTTCAGGGATATAAGGCTCGACACGTTTCTTGGATGTAGTCCACTTCTTCAGGAACCATACATTCTTTTCTAGAGTAACATTTTCTTAAAATATAAAAATGATAAATATCAAAGCTTATGTCATCCAACATTTATACATCTAGACAAGGTTGCATTTACCCCTGGTTGGGGGGGGGGGGAAGAGGCCCAGAACGAAGACCCAAATGGGAAACCAAAACCAAACCAGCATGGAAAATACCTGCCCCAACACATTAGCTCCTCCAAAGTTGGTTACTTCAAATACTATTCTGTATCAAACGTCAAAAACAATCATCTTCTTTTATCCTAGAGAGGGGTATGTTCTGAGGTGATTTGGTTACCACAGTAAAATAATTTCTGCATCGTCTAGACCTTTTAAAAAGGCAGGGGTCCTTTCTTCTGTAGTATACATCTATTAAGGTAATTAGCGGGGAAGATCATATATGCTTTTTAAACAAGATGCATACTGCCTTTATTCTAATATGCCTAATAGGTATACTTTGGTTTGTAGACTACAGTTTATGGCAGCTGGTTGGATGCATGAGACTAGAGGGCAATGTGGAACTCTTAATAAGTGGGGAGATGCACTGGTAATTATACATTCTCATCTGTGCCTGGGTTTCAATTTTGGCAGTGTACATGTAAGCAGTTCGTTTGATGAGGCTCCTGTAATCTTAAACCCCACTGGTTACATATTTCTTCTCTGTTTTAGGGCCTGGATTGTTTTTGACATTTATTGAGACTTATTAATATTTGAAGTGACCAACTTTGGAGGCGCTGATGTGTTGGGGCAGGTGCTGCTTTGGTCCTCGTTCTATTTATTACAGGTACTTCTATAGCGCCATCAATTTACGCAGCGCTTTACATATACATTGTACATTCACATCAGTCCTTGTCCTCAAGAAGCTTACAATCTAAGGTCCCTAACTCACATCCATACAAATGCATACAAGGACTCATTTAGACTGGATCCAATTAACCTACTAGCATGCTTTTGGATTGTGGAAGGAACCCAGAGGAAACCCACGCAGGCACATGGAGAACATTCAAACTCCAGACAGGTAGTGTCATGGTTGGGATTTGAACCGACGACCCTAGTGCTAGGCGGAAGTGCTAACCATTAAGCCAGGGTTCTGGGCCTCTCCCCACCTTGCCTTACCTGGGTAAATGCAACCTTGTCTATATGTATAAATGTTGGATGACATTAGCTTTGTTATTTATCTATCATTTGTATACTTTGTTCAGTATAACAATGCATACTAGTTCATTATGCCTTTGTCTTGCAGTTTTTTTATTGTTTTTTTTTTAAGCCTTGACAACCACTTTAAAGTTGTCCTCATTTGAGCTCTGAATAATATTAGCAGTTATGTTCTAAGCCCAAAGTCTTTGATAGCATTCATCTCTAGCTACCGTGTCACTGCAGTTGCTTGGTTGCACATATTGTTTTCACAGCTTCAAGCACAAGTACATTTAGTATTCTCGATTGCCTGAATGAGTGAGGAAAGACCACATAATTCCTATGATCAAATAATAATTTGTATTAAAGGCTGTGGCCATTATGCGCACAACTTACCACACTTGCCACATGTCCAAGAAAAGACAAACCTTTAGAAAAAGGAAGCAAAAAGGGAGTACTACTTCGACTAACGGCAATGAATGGAAATATACCTAGTGAACCTAATAATGTTGGCAAAATAAGGAAAAGAGTACAATGCATGGTGCTAAAAAACGCAATGAGGCACCTCATCCACTCCCAAGTAAGCTGTAATCATGCTAGCACTCATGTATATTTTACCCACCTAAAGACCAGGCCTTTTCTGACATTTTGGTTTGGGGAGGGGATTATGGAACGACCCCTCCTGCTGCTTCTAAAAGCAATCCAGCTGCTAATCAACTGCTTGGATCGCTTTTATGTGAAAGAATCGCCAGCTGAGTTATGGCTGATAGCTTCAGCCACGAATTGAGGTCTTCAAGTGGTTACTTATCCTGACAGCACTATTTAACATGCTTAATAAATATTCCCCAACATTAAATATGCATAAACCTTAGGTGTGTTAGTCCGGTCTTTGAAATAGGCAGACACCACCATTCATAAATAAACCACTTTATTACCAATAATGTCTGGATGAATGGATTTCCAATGCAGAATTACTCCTTCCAAGGACACTGATTTCATATGGTGCTAGACATTGGATAGTTAAATCTAAACCACCATGTGAAACCAGCCTCCTGAGAACGTGACATCTTAGCTGGCTGCTCCTTTGTTGTTGGTTCACGGGGAGTCTTGCATCTGCATTTCCATTTCTGACCTTTATATAAGCTGGATCGATGTACCTGCACCAACAACGCCTGCAATAAAAGCAGTCCAGTAATTTAACATGCAGCTACTTTGTGATTGATAAGATTGTTGCTACAAATTAATCAGTGATCAATACAGTGTGAAACATCACATTCACGTTTTTTTTTTATAGATAAAGAATGATAAATTGTCTATTTCACAGCAGAAATGGAATGATTTCAAGCCTTCAGGGTCCAGTACAACATTAGACCACTTCGCTGTGACCACACGTAGAAGATCCACTTACCAAAGACAACACATGAATCAACAGATCCCCAGCAAACTAAAATGATCTATAGAATAAGGAAGACACAACTGTTTTAGGTTATACATGAAGGAAAATCATGGGAGGTTCAGGTAGCTACCAATCTGTTTCATAGGTAGCTGGCTAAAAAAAGGTTAAGGCTTTCTGTGATGAATATATCCTGCTGGGATGTCACGTTCCGATGAAAAGATTGCTCGCGGTAAACAGCCCTGCCGTGTTTGTGTGACTCAGCACAGAGGACAGAATATACACATGATCAAATGTCATGCTATTATAAAAAGCAACGATGACAAATGCTAGAAGAAAAACACAAGAAGATCTTCTGGGGGTGCTCAGTAGCACTGAAACATTGTAACCCAAATGCCGGCTTCTTCATGAAAACACATTAATAGCACACTTTAGAATAATACTACTATTTTTCTGTTATAATGAATAAAATGTATTGTTTGTTTATACAATGTATGACTTTTCTACAAATACAAGACTGCGTATGTAGGCTGCATTGTGTATTGGGTTTGTTGTAAAAGTCAATCTCAGCTGTAGCCTCCTCAATCGTTTAACTCACAGATGGGTCTGGCATAGATTTTTTAACAAAACATGAGTTGGGCTTGTTAAAATTATTCCCCACAGGAGGGCGCCAAAATGTTTTTCTCCAAATTTTTCTTGACCCATGAATAAAGGTTTATTAGAAGGAAACTCAGTGTTAAAGCGGAGTTCCACCCAAAAGTGAAACTTCCGCTCATCTGATTCCTCCCCCCCTTCTGTGCCACATTTGGCACCTTTTGGGGGGGGGGGTAAGCGGATACCTTGTCCGTCCCCACTTCCAGAAGACCGGGCCGCGGCAAAGTACATCAGCAGCTCGGTCTCCCTCCTCCTCCCCTTCAGCCGGCCAGTGAAAGAGCGCAGCGAGCTTCGCGCATGCGCAGTAGGGACCTGGTCGTGAAGCCGAAAGGCTACACTGTCAGGTTACCTTAGTTGTAATGGCGGTGACAGCACTCAACCAGCCGATCTGAAGATCGGCTGCGGTGCCACCATCGCTGGACTCCAGGATAGGTAAGTGTCCCAATGTTAAAAGTCAGCAGCTACAGTATGTGTAGCTGCTGACTTTTAATTTTAGAGGGGCAGGCGGACCTCCTCTTAAAGTTCTCCCCTGGTGCACAATCAAAGCTGTAAGATCCAGTGTCAGTATACAAATATTATCAAAATAATCTTTACCTGTAAATATTCTAATAAAAGTTGAAATCCTTTAAAAGGAGAAGTTCAGCCAAATCCTGTTTGGCTGTACTTCTCCTGTGGATCACAGGAGTGCAGTTCATTCTGCACTTCTGTGACCCGTTTTCAGCAGAGAGCAGGCCTGCTGTCAGCTGACGTCACAGAGTCAGTCCAGGCTCGGGCAAGAGGGTGACAGTGGAGTCAGGATCCGCCCACATGCCTGGACGGCACCCAGCTCAGCCTCTCGGCGAGGCACTGAGAGCCTGAGTCGGCCTCTCCCCGCCCCTCCACAGCCCAGCGCTCCAGTGAGGAAGGGGTAGAGCTGAGAGCTGCTGACTGACAGTCACCAGCTCTCTGCTCACAGAGCTGTGAGAACCAAGCGATCGGTGGTGTTTGATCGCTTGGTTCCCAGGGTTAGAGACACTGGGGGACAGATACAGCATCCACCTAGGCAAGTATGAATCTTAAAAAAAAAAAAAACATACTTCTCTTTCAATACACATCTAAATGGTGAATACCCAATAAAACTCCACTAGCAGAAAAGTTATTCCCAATTTTCCACCATAGTAAATAAGATAAATGTATAATTTCCATGAGGCCTAAAGAAAATAGATCAGGGTGCTGTGCCTGGAGGGTACTATAGGGATTTACCTCTGACCTAAAGGTAAACAGTTACATACATAAATGGGTGCAGTTTCATCTACTAAGAGTTTTGTAATTTTATTCAGAAAATTTTGTAATACACACCTCTACCACACTGCACAGCCAGGAACAGAACTTTATTAATTCGTAGTTCAGCTTTACATCTTGCTGTGTAGTCTTGTGGCTCTATGGATAATAAACTGGCAGTGTGATGATCTTGATATATTGGAGGTGAAGCGGTCAAACCAAGAAATACCGGTGTCATCTGCCTGGCTTTACAGTGTGGCAGCGGTGTTTAAATCTCAGCACCTGCAGAACAGAATTAGCACTACTGAAGACCGGAAGTACAGGGAAGCAGCACAGAGACAGCAGGCTTGAAAGTTGTAAACTGAAGTATAACAAATAGTTTGCCGGGTATGTTTAAAACAGAATTGGCACTTCAACAGTTACACATAGTTGAAATAAATACTTGAACTGTTGGAGATCTGGTTAAAAAGCTGATCCTTTGATGAGATCTCACTATATATATATAGTACTGGAGGCATCTCTAACAAAGGGCTGATGGAATCAAAGATCAGCAGAGAACCGGCCTGGGTGAAGACAGCGCTGGATCCCTGGGCTAAATTTTTTACTAATAAAAGTTGACAGCTACAGTATTTTTAGCTGCTGAATTTTTTTTTTTTTTTAACTGAAGTTGAGCTTTAACAACTTCTTCCCCAGAAGGATTTGACCCCTCAATGACCAGGCAATCTTTTGCGATATGGCACTGCGTTGCTTTAACTGATAATTGCGCGGTCGTGCAACGTTGTACCCAAATAAAATTGACGTCCTTTTTTTCCCCACAATTAAAGCTTTCTTTTGGTGGTATTTGATCACCTCTGTGGTTTTAATTTTTTGCGCTACAAAGAGCGACAATTTTGAAAGAAAAAAAAAGCTTGGATTACAAGCATAATTCATTCCAGGAGAATGCTTGTAATCCAAATCACTCGTATATGAAAGCAAATTTCCCCATAGGAAACAATGGAAACTCAGTTAATTTATTCCACAGTCACTGCTTGTCAATGCATTACTGTATGTGACCAGAGGTCTGGGGGCGCTGGTGTATGCAATACCGTATGTGGCCAGAGGTGTGGTGGCGCTGGTGAGGCTTGGAAACGGTCGGAAACGGTTTACACTTTTGGTATTTCTGCATGCTTCTGAGGATCTCCGAGGCTCACCAGCACCCCCGCACCTCTGGCCACACTCAGTATTGCAAGCACAGAGGCTTAATCCTGCTCATTTTGCAAGACAACGCTTGCAAACCGAGTCAAGATTTTTCTTTAAAAAAATGCTCGTCTTTCAAAATGCTCTTTAACTGTGTTACTCATGAACTGAGGTTGTCCACTGTATACATTTTTGGTATAAAAAAAAAAAACAAAAAAAAAAAACACAGCTATATGTAACCCATAGACATAAAATGTCTTCTAATCTGCCAGCTTTAAGGCTCCATTTACACGGGACGATATATCAACCTCCCCTGAACGTTTTTTTTTGACTGCTAGAAGCCGCCTGTAAATGAAACGGTTCTAGACGCGAGTTACCGCGTTTAGAAGCTGTTTGGCATTTCAAATGACTCTGAACTGGCATCTGAACCCATTTTTTTGCGTTCCAAAAAAAACTCTTTAAACTCAACTGCCTGGAAACTACCTTAAACAAACTGGTGTAAATGTACTGATAATATAACAGAGGAAAGTTCAGGGGCAGCTGAAAAAAATGCCCAAATGCCTCAAAACGTCCGTTAACCAGCAGCAGTGTAAATGAGGCCTTAGGGGGCCAGGTGCCAATGTCATGTCTATAAGGTACCAGCAGGCACTGCTGATATGCCAATGTTTGAGGTATCTTTGAGGCTATGAGGAAAGTTTACAAGCACTGAACTTATTCTCTCTGGAGAAAAGACGCTTGAGAGGGGATATGATTTCAATGTACAAATACTGTACTGGTGACCCCACTATAGGGACAAAACTATTCAGTGCAAGGGAGTACACAAAGACACGCGGCCATTCACTAAGAATAGAGGAAAGGCGGTTTAACCTTAAAATGCGTAGAGGTTTCTTTACGGTAAGAGCAGTGAGAATGTGGAATTCTCTTCCACAAGCAGTGGTCTCTGTCGGGAGTATAGATACATTCAAAAAACTACTAGATGCACACCTAAGGGACCAAAGCATTAAGGGATATACAATGTAATACTGACATGAAAGCACACATATAGGTTGAACTTGATGGACTCGTGTCTTTCTTCAACCTCACTGACTATGTAACTATTTTCAGCACACTGTTCATGGTTAGCACCCTGCTAGAAAATGCCAACTCCTGGTTGCTGTTGCATGATGCCTGCATATCCAACTACTGTCTAGGGAAACCCTAAAGAGAAACTTTACCTGGCTAAAAAAAAAAAAAAATTGCCAGTTTACCATTGTCCCTGTGAAAGTTATTCAGACAGCCTAGGGCTGGATTCACACCTGGGCATAGCGTTTTCAGGCAGAAAGAAATGCGTTTTTATGGCGATTTTGTACAGGTCAAAAGGTCACCAATGTAAAAAGTAGAAAAACGTCCAAATCAAGCTACAAAAATACCTCCAGAGCTTTTTTGAGCAGGTGTTTTGGAGGGGAGATATGAACCATCTCCATAGAGAATCATTGATTTTTTTGCAGCTTCAGGCTTTAAGCTACAAAACTCTGAGGTGTGAATGGGTCCTAAGTGGATAGAAACTCCCTGCTACTGTGTAAAAGGAAGGGGAGCATAGTAGATGAGAGGAAGCCCATGTTAGGAGTGAAGGTCCACATTAAGGCCTCCAAAACGAACATAAAGATCGGTCTTCCAGGTCACAAACTCTTTTTGTGTAGATTACTGATCGTAAAAACTAGATAACATCCATTCCAATAAATGTGCTCTAAACAAGTCCTGTATGCACAGGAGATCTGTGATCACATTAAAATGTGCAAATACCAGAACTTTCCTCTTCAAGTCATTTACATGAAAAAAAAAAATGTGGCGTATATGAATTTCATAACAGTTTTCATTTTGTTTGTTGGTTTTTCTCTTCCGTCATGTACTGGGGCAGACAGCCCTTCCCTATGAGGTCACAGTTACTCAGAACCCAAGGGAAACAGCCTGTTCCATTTACTTACTTGTTCCATTCAGTCAGTGTTTGCATAGTCTATTCTGAACAATGTATTCTGGATTAACCCATTGAGCAGCGTGGAAATAAAAGTACATGATTGTACATTGGTTTATGCCAAAAGCTAAACAAAATACTCAACTACTTACCAGATAATGCATAAAGTTATAGGATAAGATTCACAATAATAATAGCTGTACATCATATAACAGACCATGCATATACAATATTGTCTGTATGCAATCTACTTTACATTGTACAAAAGATGCTTTGTGAAGGTCAATGTACAGGTTCAGCATCTGCAGGGATGAATTAACGCCTGTGCATGCGCAAAAGTCACCTTGGCGTAGCCAATCAAGAGAGCCAAAATCTAGAGGAAGACCGGGTGAAGTTCTCAGCGCTGGCGAGGCAGCTGGCTTGCTGAGGGGATGCAAGTATAATTCCGCTTTAAGTTCTTCAATAACTATCTGGAAAAAAAGTCAGTGTAAATAATTATCTTGTTAGAAGGGCAATAACATTTGTTTGCATTTTGTTTATAAGGATTCTTTAATAAAAAAAATTAAAGCTCAAACACAATTGGAATAATTGATTCTCTTTTTGCTATAATGTACAACGGCCACTTGGGGGTGCTGTATGAATGTCTAGAAAAAGTGCATGTTTATTATGTAAGATGTCTAGCATTTGTGTATGCTACAAGAACAAAATACTTACTGTGATGTCTGAGATCACCAATAACCTTCATTTGTAAGCATTCTGCAGTAACTTTTAGTTGCACTGTACAGTTTAGTCCCATGTTTCCCAATGAGCAGGAGATCTGGCAGTGGCAGACAGCATATGGTCGGCAGAAGGGTCAAGGGGTCATCTTGTTGCGACTACAATGGGACACTTAGCAGCCAAACACCTACTTAAAGTGGTTCTAAAGGCTAAAGTTTTTTTTACGTACATGCATTCTATGCATGAAAGTAACAAACCAGTGTGCAGCCGCCCCCCCCCCCAAATACTTACCTGAGCTTCCTTTCGATACATGAGAGCATTGGCTCTCCAGAGACTCTCCCTCCTCGTTGGCTGAAACAGCAGCGGAAGCCATTGGCTGTCAATAACAGGAGTAATGAGGAGACGGGGCCGACCCACGGCTCCACGTCTGAATGGACGTGCAGTGGCTCAAGAGCGTGCCTGCTTGGGTGGTTCCATTGCAAGTTGCTTGCTCTGGGGGCACTCGGCAAGAGGGAGAGGCCAGGAGTGCCGGTGGGGGACCCGAGCAGAGGAGGATCAGGGCCAATCTTTGCCTTTAATATCACTTTAACAGTAGTTCAGACAGTGTACTGGGTTAAATGGCCCATTGCACATATGATTGGTTGGTAACCATTGAGGTACAGTGGCCCAATACTGTCTACGGATACTTTTCCCCCTCTATAGGAGTATAGTCCAACTTCAGGAAGAAAACTGCCCCAGCAACACACGTATTAAATGCTCTTCTGCAAGAGCCAAGGTGTCCAATTGCATCATTAGGCTACTTTCACACTGGGGCAATGTGTGCGAGTTTTAGCGGCGCTTTACTGCTGTTATAGTGGAGCTTTGGCGCCACTAGCGGGGTGCTTTTAATGCCCCAGAAGGGGTTAAAAGCGCCCGTGTTTGGCCATTCATTGCAATGGCAGGGGCGGTTTAAGAGATCTGTATACACCGCTCCTGCACCGCCCCAAAGATGCTGCTTGCAGGACTTTTTTCCCCGTCCTGCAAGCGCAACGCCCAATGTAAATGCACTCGGGCTTTCCCACTGGGGCTGCAGAGGAGGTGGTTTTCAGGTGCCATTTTTAGCGATAAAGCGCCTGAAAACCGCCCCAGTGTGAAAGGGGTCTCAAAGTGGTTGCAAACCCTCAAATATTCTCAGTGAAGAAATTATCCTCAAGTGATACACAGAGATGAAACAAATCACCCTACATAAGTTGTATCTCTCTATGTGTAGTCTTTTCTTCATCTGTTCAAAGTGAATTTTAAACTTGCCTGAGAGTTCAGAAAAAAGGGGGCGGAGAGCTGGTTACACTCTATTCCTCACTCAGTGAGGAGAACTCAGAGCTGATTGGAGGGAAGAGACACACCCCCTTTAGACAGCACACAGGAAAAGAGCTGAGGCTGCCAATCAGCTGGAGGTCCCTCGTCTGTCACCATTTTTCTCTTGGTGTCAGAAAAACTTGTCAGAAGTCATGCTGATAGCAGAGGAATGAAGCAACAGACAGAAATTACACTTAGTGCTCTTAATTAAGATAAGTACACACTATAGATGGATATCTTTGTTCATATTTCATGTCTGTGGTTTACAACCACTTAAAACATATTAACAGCGTTGTTCAATGCTCCTTAAAGGCAGGTGCAGTGGCCTCAGAGCTCCACAAACAGGATCCTAATTGGAGCTGTAACGTCAGAAACCCCGTTCTTGCCTAATAGATTGCTCCCTTTCTAATTTCCCTCTTCTGCACATGCAAGTGTGATGTACCATATGGTAATTATGAACTCCATCCACATGCTACTCATTGGGGATCGTGTGCCTCTACAGAGAATTTCCAGTAGCAAGTTTTGGTTTTAGCGGTCTTGACCATACAGTGCACTGGGATGACTTGCGAAGTGATGACTATGGATGCCAGCTGTAGGTCTTTGATCTAGCTGTAGCTTTGAGCATTGCAATAAGTTGCTAGTGATTGAGCTGAGCTAGAACGGAAGGTTTAAATGATTTACACCTGTTTGTAGCTCAACACATCGACCACAAGCTGTTTACTCATCCAGCCTCTATCAGCATGTGCATGGAGATGGCTCACCACACTTCTATGGATTACAAACTACACTGTTTTACCATCATGCCATTAAAACATGTGATCTCCTCAGGGTAACACAGCAGCCACAAATAGTAACAGATTCCTTATCAACAAATACTAAACTATAATAACCCTTCAAAGTCATCATTCTGAAACAGATACTCATCATACCAACAAGATATAGTTCTCACTTGATCAAAACAACCAGCACACACCTCAACAGTCCTGGACGTTACGAAAGGATCAAAACTGTCTAATAATGGCTTGCAGCACACGGCAATGATTAAAGAAGTACAACCAAAGCTCTATAGGTCACAGGAGTGTAGTACGTTCTGCACTCCTGTGACCCGTTTTCAGCCAACAGCAAGTCTGCTGTCAGCTGACGTCAATCAGCCAGTCCAGACTCTGAAAAGATCCTGATCATATGGTCGGCCTCCACACAGATATCTTGAACGGCACCTGGCTCAGCCTCCCAGTGATTGCCTGAGAGCCTAAGCCAGCCCCTCCCACTTCACAGCCGGCACTCTAGTGAGTGCTGGAGGGGAGAGCAGACAGCCGGAGACAGTCAGAGCGGTGGGAACTAAGTGATCAGCTGTGTTTGATCGCTCAGTTCTTACTGCAGAGCCAGCGGGGGAAAGATGCATCATCTAATCAACCTAGGTGGGTATAATTTTTTTTTTTTAAAGTCCATACTTCTCTTAAGAACAAACACAATTATTATTAACAGGTCTTGAGGTCTTGTGTTGATAAGAACAACTTATGCTCTGACTTGAGTACTGCATACCAGTTCCAGGACACCATGGTTATTGTAAGTCAGGGAAAGGTTGTCTCTATTAGAACCTAGTGATTCAGGTGTTCTGTTTTGTCATAGGTTTGTATTAGGGAACAATATTTTTTCAGTTAAAAGCACAAGGATAGTCACTGCTTTATCAAAGTTTAAACTTTTAAGGGTCAGTTGACCCTGCGTGATCAGATCAGCTATCAGATTTGAGCAGAGGCCAGTGTGCGGAATCATCTAACAGCTTCTTACATCTCTCAGGGCTGTAACAGTAAGATCTCTGGCCCCGAGTTTACAAGCCCTCCTATCTGACATGACCATTATGACAATGCTATACTCTCCTGGTTAGAGATTCTATGTATATTACAGATCGCTGCAGCTGACAGTTGCACAGCTGCATTTATTAAAGAGATCCTACATTGCTACATTCTCCAGAGCCTCTCCCATAACTCTCTACCTCAACCTGTCCAGCCAGGGGCGTAACGATAGGGGTTGCAATTGCAACCGGGCCCCATGGTCCAGGGGGCCCATGTGCCTCCCTTGTACACCTGAATAGGAGGGATGGCGGGGGCGGCATTTAGAGGACCCAATCTCCTCCATTTTCCTCTATTCAGTTTACTTGTCTTCTGCTGTTCCCAGGGCCCCTGTGTGCTTCCCTGGTGCCTGCTGCAGAACTTGTGAAAGGGCCCCACTGCAGTACCGTAATAAATGGACCCACAATAGGAGTAAAGGGCCCCAGCATCAGTGGGAAGAGGGAAGGGCCCTGGCCAGGGGTCAGGGGGCCCTTCATAATTTCTTGCACCGGGGCCCTGAAGGTTCTAATTACGCCTCTGTGTCCAGCTATCTCTTACTCTAGCTGCCTTCAGGTGATCCCTGAAAACACATCCCTTCAGGGAAGCCTATCACGCCTCCAACTAATCTTTTACCACTTCCATCAGATCACTCCCCACAGTTACAACCTTTTGTACCACCCCCCCATTAGATTGTAAGCTCTTCTGAGCAGGGCCCTCTTAATCCTTTTGTATTCTATTGTATTGTACCTGTATTGCCCCCCTTTCATATTGTAAAGCGCTGCAAAAACCGCTGGCGCTATATAAATCCTGTATAATAATAATAATAATAATAATAGAGTCCGTGAAGCTAAACAAACCCCAGTTAGATTTTTCTTAATGTGGTTCTAAAGGCAGAAGTTTTTTTTTTTTTTACCTTAATGCATTCTATGCATTAAGGTAAAAAACCTTCTGTGTGCAGCTCCCCCCAGGCCCCCCTTATATTTACATGAGCCCCATCATGATCCAGCAATGTGCATAAGAGCAGCAGCTCTCCCGGGTCTCTCACTCCTTATTGACTCACACAGCAGTGGGAGCCATTAGCTGCTGTCAATCACAGCTAGTGAGCCAATGAGGAGAGAGCGGGGAGCGGGACCAAACCCTGCTCTGCGTATGAATGGACAATGTCAATTCATCGGAGTGTGCCTCGGGAGCAACCCTGCTGGATTGCCCCCATAGCAAGAGGCTAGTTATTGGGGACACTCAGCAAGGGGGAGAAGTCAGGACTTCCGGTGGGGGACACAAAAATAGAAAATCGGGGCTGCGTTGTGCAAAACCATTGCACAGAGCAGGCAAGCATAACATTTTTTTTTTTAATTACAATCTTTAGAATCACTTTAAAGTAAAAATGTTGGATCAGCATTTAACTATATAAGAAACTAGAAAAAGAACAAGCTGAATTTAGCTGGAACTACTCAAAGACTAAATGAATGCAGATTACTGTGGAGGAGTATGTAGAGTATGAATCATTTTTCTATGCGGTGTGTAGAAGCATTTCTGAGAAGATCTGCCTTGTGAAGGATCTATAGAACCTTCAGAAGCCATGCAGAACATGGAGAATATATTTGAGCCCTTTTCTATCCACTTCAGCTTTAAACAGATGTCAGCTTTCTACAAAGATTCTCTAATACACTTTCAGATTATCCTGGACATGGTTATGAAGAAGACAATGGGGGCAGTAAGAGAAGCAGGCAGTGGGATCTTGAAGACCTTTAACTTTGTTGATGATATTTGCCCTTTGTATAACACACTGAAAGAAATCCAAGATCTACAGGAGGAAAGAAGCCAAGCTGGCTTGAAATGTAACTGCAAAAAATTCAAGGACGTGAGAAAAAAAAAAAAAAGACAAACAAGCCAATTTAACAGCATGGAAATACTATACTGCAATTCTGCTACTTGGGCTACACAATGAGTAAAACCGTGCCATTGAAGAAGAACAAAATTATTAAAAGGAGTTGTAAAGTCTCAAGGTTTTTCACCTTAATACATTTTATGCGTTACGGTGAAAATACCTTCTGTGCTGCAGCAGCCCCCCTTTTTCTTACCTAAGCCTGATTGTTCCAGCATGGAGGACAAGGCCAGCAGCTCCAGCCGCTGCGTTGGGTCCTCATTGGATAGATTGATAGCAGCGGGAGCCATTGGCTCCCGCTGCTGTCAATCAAATCCAGTGACACGGGAGCCGGGGGGTGGGGTCGAGTTATGCTGTCTGTGTCAATGGATGCAACAGCAGGACTCGAGAGCACGCCCACACGAGTGCATCCATGGAAAGCGCCTCTCCGAGGGGGTTTCCTTTTCAACATTTTAAGACCAGCCCTCGCAGTTATACTGCAGCAGGTTGGCTCTGTTGCGCAAGTAGCTGTACGTCGCTTCGTGCAATAGATACAGTGGGCGATCGTGTGCCTGAGCCGATGCGCATGACCGGGGGCCACGATGTCCACCTGCGATCGCTCCACAGAGAGCCAGAATGGGGATCTATCAATGTAAACAAACAGATCCCTTTCTGTCAGGGGAGTAGAGAGAGATGGTCTGTTCCAATGATCAGGAAGAGCGATTTCTCTCTACAACCAGTCAGTACACTCCCCCCACAGCTAGAAACACCTCCCAGGGAACACATTTAACCCCTTAATCACCCCCTAGTGTTAACCCCTTCCCTGCCAGCGTCATTTATACAGTAATCAGTGCATTTTTATAGCACTGATTGCTGTATAAATGCCACTGGTCCCAAAAGTGTCTGAGATGTCCGCCGCAATTCCTCTAAAAATCGCAGATCACCACCATTAGAAGTAAAAAAAATAAAAATGTTATAAATCTATTCTCTATTTTGTAAACGTTTGTGCAAACCAATCAATATACGCTTATTGTGATACCAAAACTATGTAAAAGAATACATATTGGCCTAGACTGATGAAGATTATTATTTTTTTTTTTTTACTGAATATTATAGCAAAAAGTAAAAAATATTGTTTTTTTTTTTCAAAATTGTCATTCTTTTTGTCTGTTTATAGCGCAAAAAATAAAAATCGCAGGGGCGATCAAATACCACCAAAAGAAAGCTCTATTTGTGGGAAAAAAGGGCATCATTTTCATTTGGGTACAACGCCGCACGACTGCACAATTGTCAGTTAAAGCAACGCAGTGCCATATCGCAAAAAATGGCCTGGTCATTAAGGGGGTAAATCCTTACGATCCTTAAGTAGTTAAATAAGATGTTAACTACATTATCATAGGGATATAATAATGCAGGAAATACTCCATTTCATATTAAATATGCAAAAAATAATTTCAATAAGAATAAATGCAATGTAAGCATATGAGGTTTTGTCTATATTGTGTATTTAGCACTTGCCTCAATTCATAGATCTTATGTCAGCTCTGTTTATCCTGGCTGGCCTGTTGACCCTGCCCTTTGTGCAAACTCCATTTTCTTAATTGTTCTCCTTGACCCCCTTCTCAGCATTTGGGTTAGCACTCCAATTGCCTCCTCCCTTTGGTATCTAGTCTCCATGCCAATCTTGTTTCAGTTGCCATACCCCTCGGCAACATCTACTTACCCTATATTCCCAATTCTTTCCACATACCCCATGCATACACTGTATCTGATACTTTCAGTATTTTGTTTGAGTCTATATCTTACCATGCCTCTGCTGTTTTTTTTTACTACCTTGGTATTCATCTCTGTTGGTTTCCCTTGTATTTTCTTCCTGAGTGTCGCTGCTCATTCATCCCTTCTTTCTACTTATACCCCAGTTTAAGATACACGTTCCTCCTGGCTAGCTCACTTTCTCTAATAAAGGTGGGTGTTTGCTTAGCTATATATGCTGGGGGCAACAAGTACAACCAAAGCACTTCCAAAGACTGTCAAAGGTATAAGAAGAAGGCCACAAACCTCTTCTAAGACTTTAAGACTTGTGGTTGGTTTCTCTTCCATTCATGGTCATGTCTTGTTTGCTTGGCTTAATCTCCTGAATATGACCTATGGCTTGGTTACTGGCTCATCATTACAATTGTCCACTTGGTATTTGATGCACTTGCATAGCACAGTGCTGTACCTTTTCCATGCATATGGCCATGAAGCACCAACTTCTATGGGTAGATATCAGAGAAACTAGTGATTTAAAGAAGGACAACCTTGCAGATGAACGTGCTCACTCCATTGAAGGTTCCCTGTGAAGGATTGAGTGCCTGCAACAGAAAAGTCTGCTTCTATGGAATCCAGTGGCTTTTGTTTATAAAGGAATATCCTGATTGGATGCTAGCTCTTCTAAAAGACAAATAGCTGTCCATCTAGTAAATAACCCCAAAAACAGCCTTCACTTTTATTAATGTGTATTAAAACTATACATTAAAAAGGTCCCTTTGGTACTGCATGACTGAACAAAGTTTGGAATAAAATTTTCTTGCAACATTAAACATCAGATTGTGAATGTGTTAAATCCATCAGGTACATAATTTTGGAATGTGAAGAATGTTAATGGATCATATATATATATATATATATATATTTCTAACTGTCCTATTAGTGACACACCTCAGAATACAACCTACACAATTTCATACCACCAATGCTTCCTGCAGTTAATAAAAGCACCAAATACCTGGGTGCTGGCGGCTTCCATCCTGTCATCGCCTGCCTGGACAGGCTGGGAAAGAGCGGGTGGAAATCAAGATGCTGCTTGCATCAGAAGATTCACTCTGAAAGAGAAAGCATTTTGGGAGTGGTGAGGTTATTGTCCGCACCCAAGGAAGAGAATGGCAATGGACCAAAATCTGCCTTCATATACCATGACAATGTTATGAGAAAACAAAATCTTAATCAGTTCACACATCAATCCAACATCATTATTTACCTGCTTAACATGACATCTGCACTGGTACAACAACATAATTCCTGACATTTATGTAGCATTATGTAACATTTCATAAAGTATTAACAGACATCTAGGATTATCCAGTAATGCAATGGAAAAAGCGGTGATAATGTAGCGTTTAACTCAGAAACGTATCCGATTTTACACAACTATAGTCAAATTAAACCAATTTTTGATTGGTTCCTTGGTGTAGCACTAATTTCTGAGTACTGCACTCCTTTGTTATTAAACAAGCTGTAGAAGTGAGAATCGGAGATTATTTAGTGAAACACAAAGAAACAAGCATTTCTAACAACCATACGTAATAAGATTTCTTCTTTCACTGCTCTCACACAAACCATAACCTAACTTTCTACAGAAAAAGAACACAACACTGGTATTTGCACATTTCAAGTACTTTTCTTGTAAATTTAATTGCATAAAGTCAAAGGCTGTTTTAAGATTACTGTTGACCCATGGGCACATATCTCCTGAGTGGGCCCCTTCTATGCCAGTGGTAAAGGGCAGTCATTGAGGCCCTGTCACTGGTGGCACCCTCTTGTTTGGTGGGACTGAGGCAGCTCCTCACCTATTTTCCCTGCGAGGCATGTCTCTGTCCTAAAATAAAATGTACTACTTTACCATGACTAGGCAATATACAGGGTCACCAAGTACCACATTTAGACAAAATTTTTATATATATATATATATATATATATATATATATATATATATATATATATATATATATATATATATATATATACACACACAGTTGTGCTGATCGGTTTACATACCCTGGCAGAATTTATGATATGAATGATAAACCAAAAAACTTTTCTTTCACTCATGGTTAGTGTTTGGCTGAAGCCATTTATTATAAATCAACTGTGTTTACTCTTTTTAAATCATAAGGACAACAGGAACTACCCAAATGACCCTGATCAAAAGTTTACATACCCCAGTTCTTAATACCATGTAACCCTTTAACATCAATGACAGTTTAAAGTATTTTGTGGTATTTGTGGATGAGGCTCTTTATCTTCTCAGATGGTAAAGCTGCCCATTCCTCTTAGCAAAAACCCTCCAGTTCCTGGAAATTCTTGGGCTGTCTTGCATCAACTGCACGTTTGAGATCTCCCCAGAGTGGCTCAATGATATTGAAGTCAGGAGACTAAGATGGCCACTCCAGAACCTTCACTTTATTCTGCTGTAGCCAATGACAGCTCGACTTGGCCTTGTGTTTTGGATCATTGTCATGTTGGAATGTCCAAGTACGTCCCATGCGCAGCTTCCTGGCTGATGAATGCAAATGTTCCTCCAGTATTTTTTTGTGATAACATACTGCATTCATCTTGACATCAATTTTGACCAAATTCCCTGTGCCTTTGTAGCTCACACATCCCCAAAACATCAGCGATCCACCTCCGTGTTTCACAGGCCTTGTTCATTCTTCCTCAAATGAAGCACTTATGGCTGTGGCCAAAAAGCTCAATTTTGGTCTCATCACTCCGAATGACTGTGACAGAAGGTTTGAGGCTTGTCTCTGTGCTGTTTGGCATATTATAAGCGGGATACTTTGTGGCATTTGCCTAGTAATGGCTTTCTTCTGGCGGCTCGACCATGCAGCCCATCTTTCTTCAAGTGCCTACTTATTGAACAGCTTGAAACAGCTGCACCACATGTTTTCAGAGAGTCCTGAAGTTATTTGTGGGTTTTCCTTTGCATCCCGAATTTTCTTGGCAGTTGTGGCTGAAATTGTAGTTGTTCTACCTGACCGTAGTTTGGTTTCAACAGAACCCCTCATTTTCCACTTCTTGATTAGAGTTTGAACACTGCCGATTGGCATTCTCAATTCCTTGGATATCTTTTTATATCCCTTTCCTGTTTTATATAGTTCAACTACCTTTTCCCACAAATCTTTTGACAATTCTTTTACTTTCCCCATGACTCAGAATACTGAAACGTCAGTGCAGCACTGGATAAGAGATGCAAGGGTCTGTCAGGAGTCCAGAAATGCATTGACCTTTTATACACACACACACGAATTACAAGCAAACAGATCACAGGTGAGGATGGTTACCTTTTATAGCAATTCAAACCCCTTTGTGTCAACTTGTGTGCATGTTATCAGGCCAAAATGTAAACTTTTGATCAGGGTCATTTGGGCAGTTCCTGTTGTAATTATGATTTAAAAAGAGTAAACACAGTTGATTGAAAATAAATGGCTTCAGCCCAACACTAACCATGAGTGAAAAACATTTGTGTCATCATTCATATTCTCTGAAAAATGGCCAAAAAATCAAATTCTGCCAGGGTATGTAAACTTGTGAGCACAACTATATATATATGTATGAGAGTGTTATGATGCGTGTGCGCACATGGAATTTTTTTCTATGAGCTAAGAAATCAATTTTTTTCAATGTGCCTCATGTAATCAACCATGAAGAGCTTGTGCCATATTACTACGTCCTTGAATATTGTAAACCTTCCTGCTTCCAAACATGAATGATTCAGAGCTGGAGTTCAGGAAATACTCAGGGTGACTGCAAATAGGACTTATTGATAATAATTCCGGTTCTCTGCCTCTTCTCGAATATCGGCACCCCGTGAAGCAGAGATGTGAACTATCAACTGGAGACAGCAGTTTCTAGGATGATAAGGGAGTCTTGTACTGTGCACACTGATGCAAAACATGAGCCAAATTAGTATGGCTTTGGGTCATTTGACTCAATCATAATAGGTATGATACTAAATGTTATGTAATTCTATATTCATGCATTGGTACGCAAAATATCCAGGCCACCCAGAAGTACCAACTTTCTTTCTCTGTAGAATATGGACACAAATATTGCTACTGATAAAAAGTATTATTGATATATACTACAATAGTAAATAAATGGTACTGCCAGAATCATTATTCATACTCACTGATCAACCAGAGTCAAATCTACTCCTGTTTTAGACTACAACAAAATGTTTGGTACCATTATTTGAGGACATTTGCTTAGGAGGTAGCTTACAGTGTGAATCCTATGTACTATAAGAAGAAAATGTCCACCATTCTCCTGTCCAGAAAAACGTTTCTAGACCTGGGACCCTAATGCATCATGCAATACAGTAATCGGGAGCAGTGGGCAGGATATACCTCTGATGGTGTCAAAAATCCTAACAGGTACCATCAGGTCTGAAAAAACAGAGGGTGCCTAGGATTGCTTATGTATGGAAGTCATGTTGCTTCTAATCAGGACTTTAAGGCCCCTTTCACACATGGCAGATCCCCTTTGCTCAGCTCTATGGGCCGTTGGGTGTAAACAGACAACTACCTCCAATCATATCCACCTACATGGAAGTGGATGAATCATCTTCTATTTGTTTTTAGTGGACCAGATCGGATTGGCGGTAGGCGGGTGTCCGTTTACACCCACTGGGCCACAGGGATACATAGACTATCCGAACCAGTCTGCCTGAAAAACTGACAGGCAGACATGAACGGATGGCCCGTATGAACAGGGCCATACATATGCTAAAGGCGTATTTTTTCTAACTGCTTGTGACATTAGTGGCTTGTGTACATGGGCAGACGCAACATGCTTCCAGATGCATTCCGCTTGTATGTGATGAGTTTGAGATGCTTCGGAGTTCCTTAACAGGGTCTTCTGACCTGTATTTGAATCAAGAAGCCCTGTAGGTTCAAATCCTAATCAGGACATTATCTGCATGGTGTTTGCATGTTCTCCCTGTCCTTGCATGGGTTTGCTCCCATACCCCAAAAAACACAGGTAGGTTAATTGTCCTAGTGTGTGTATCCATGTGAAATAAGAACTGTATGATGGCCAAACACTGTACAATCTCCTTTAGATTTACCAAAGCTATATAATAGGAGGACATACCAAATCTATACAATCGGGCAGGCCCTTGCACCATATAGTTGATGATAGACCTAAAGGAGGGTGGAGGGTGTACAATCAGATTGAAAGGTGAGCTTTAGTTTGTAAGTTCCTTGAGGGCAAGGAATGATGTATGGAAAGCAAAGTATACTTGTCATCGCCCTATAAATACCTGTAATAAATATTACAAATAAGTTGCATTCTAGTGAGTCCATTTCACATAACTCTTGTCAAATGGGTTTCCGGTTTGGTTATAAAAACATCATTGAGCTTCCAGTGTGGAAATGTTTCAAGTGAACTTGCCACCCCACATAAACATGCTGCCTTGAAGGCTTTCCATGTAATAGTTTTCATCTTCCACTCATTTTCAGTACAAGTCCTCGTTTTCTGAACAAGCCTCAACAATTTGTTGTACTATCAAAGCAGTGCACTTCCACAATGATGAATGTTCTCCTGGAAGTGGATTTACTGGCAGCAGCCTCGCTGTAGGGAGGGAAGGTATTTGCTGGGTAATATTATGTAATAAGAAACCTCTGACCCCGCTATTTACTGACTTCTCTCTGCTGGTGTGTTCCCTCCGCACATTCTTCTGATACAGACATGTTTATATTTGTCTTATGTTTACTGAATCCGGCTCCATCTCTCCGAGAGTCACGTGTTCTCATAGAGACCTTGTAGGTGAAGAAGTCTGTTATTCTTTGCCGAATATCTACCTGTGCAGGGTCCCTCAGGCTGTACTTTTAATAAGCGATACATTTTTACCAATATGTCAACTGTTTCTAATTAAGAATAGTAAAAATCAGGTTGTTTCATGTGACCCCTTTTTCTTAACCCTGTGATTTCTAAATAAGGAATATAGTTTCCTATATGAACTCTACACTCACCGACCACACCTATTCAACTGCTTAGTAACACACATTCCTAATTAGCCAATCACATGGCAGCAACTCAATGCATTTAGATACCTAGATAAGATGAAGATGACTTGCTGAAGTTCAAACCGAGCATCAGAATGGGGAAGAAAGGGGATTTAAACTCATGACAACCACTTTAACCTACAGGCAAGCCTATAATAAGACTTACCTGTAGGTCCCCTGCATATCTCCCAAACCTGCATGGTTCAGGAGATATGCAGTGTACTTCCATGTGGCAACGTCATGGGGCACATGCGCAGTGAAGAAACGGCCTCCGAGGCCGTTCCTTCACCGAGATCGTGCCGCGATTGGCAGCTCCCATGACGTCACGCGGCTCCGGCAAATCACAGAGAGGGAGTCTGCGGCCCCGGAAAGAAGAGGGGCGAAGATGGAGCGGGGACAACGCCGGTTGGACAATGCAGGTAAGTGTCACATAATAGGGTAGTATGCTAAGCATACTAGCCCATTATGCTTTTACATTACAGGGTAATTCAGTGCAATGAAGAGAAAGTAAAACCCATCAGGGTTTACTTCCTCTTTAAGTGACTTTGGTCATGGCATGGTTATTGATGCCAGGTAGGCTGGTCTGAGTAAAAAAAAACTGCTGATCTACTGCGATTTGCACGCACAACTATCTCTAGGGTTTACAGAGAATGGTCTGAAAAAGAGAAAATATCCAGTGAGCAGCAGTTATGTGGATGAAAATGCCTTGTTGATGTCAAAGGAGGATGGGCAGACTGGTTCAAGATGATAGAAAGGCAACAGTAACTCAAATAACCACTCGCTACAACCAAGGTATGCAGAATACCATCTCTAAATGCACAACACATCGAACCTTGACGCAGATGGGCTACAGCAGCAGAAGACAACACTGGGTGCCACTCCTCTCAGCTAAGAACAGGAAACTAAGGCTACAATTTGCACAGTCTCACAAAAAAAAATGGACAATAGAAGACTGGAAAAAATGTTGCCGGGTCTGATGAGTCTGTATTTCAGCTGCAACATTCGGATGGTAGGGTCAGAATTTGATATAAAAAACAAAGCATGGATCCACCCTGCCTTGTATCACCGGTTCAGGCTGCTGGTGGTGTAATAGTGTGGGGGATATTTTCTTGGCACACTTTGGGCCCCTCAGTACCCCCTTAGAGCATCATTTAAATGCCACAGCCTACCTGAGTATTGTTGCTGACCATGTCCATCCCTTTATAACTACAGTGTCCCCATCTTCTGATGGCTCCTTCCAGCAGGATAATGCACCGTGTCACAAAGCTCAAATCATCTCACCACTGCTTTCTTGAACATGACAATGAGCTCTCTGTACTCCAATGGCCTCCACATTCACCAGATCTCAATCTAGTAGCACACCTTTGGGATGTGGTGGAATGGAAGATTTAACCTCATGGATGTGCAGCCGACAAATCTGCAACAACTGTGTGATGCGATCATGTCAATATGAACCAAAATCTCTGAGGAATGTTTCCAACACCTTGTTGAATTGACACCACAAAGAATTAAGGCAGTTCTGAAGGCAAAGGGGGGTCCAACCCGGTACTAGCAAGGTGTACCTAATAAAGTGGCCGGTAAGTGTATATAGGATGTTAAAAGTACTTGGTTAAAAGCCAAGTTAATCTTTTACATAAACTGGCCCATGCACTGTGCTGTTTGTAAGACTATTCTTTAATGCCAATGTTCTACCTCTAGGCCATGACGCCTGGCCAAAGCACTTCCAAGGTTTACATTTCTACATCCTGACTTATTTCCCGGCCATAGAAGACATTGGGCTTGTCCACCCCACCCCCAGCATCCCAGGACACAGCTTGCTTCTGGTTTCAAAAGTCTTGCATGTGCAGTGCCCCCCCTACCCCTAACCCAGCAACCTGAGCTCAGTCGCTACAGCACATGCATGGCTTTTTTTTAGGAACAGTGCTTGTACCTGCGATGCTGTCAACCACCTTATGTCTGCTGAGCCCTGCACATGAGCCAGAACACAGGAATGTAAACAATGGGAGTATTTCGGTCATGCTTCATGGCTGATGGAAAAGTCCTAAAGCATTGGCATTAAAAGAGAAGTATGGCAAAAGCATTTTTTTTTCCCACCTGGTAATCCTGCTCACTCCTCTAATAAGTAGGGTGACAACGCTCACTCACTGTATTGTATTTATGGAGGTGCAGAGTGGTCACCCTAGACTGCTCTCCTGATTTAAGCCTAGTACACACGGCCGAATGTCGCGTGGCATAGTCTGGTTCAATAGAAACCGGACGGCATTCAGCCCAAGTGTACTGGAGTTGGTCCGACCGTCTGGCTTCTTTTGAAGGGGCGAAACTAAAAAAGGTCTGCCGATTGGCTCCCTGACCGGAGTGTTCTGGTGGGGGGCGCCCCCCTGTCAGAACACAATAGAACAGCAGGGGAGATTGCTGTACTAACGCTGGATGGTTAGTACAGCGGCTCCTCCTCAGCGGTCAGTTTTTTTTTTTGTTCTGACCAAAAAAAAAACAAAAACAAAACCCTAGCATGTACTAAACTTACAAACACCTCCTTCTGTCCTCATATCCATTTCATTGCAAGGAAGAGTTTGTAGTTCATAGATTATAGCTAGGGGAGCAAAAAACATTGTTTGCGAGTTCAGTACACTGGAAGTTACACGCATACTCAATTTCTATCAGGATCAACAGGTATTTTTCTGTACTTGCAGAAAATGTACTTAGCCTGAAAAAAAAAAAGAGCAGGGCAATTCTAATTTACAGTACATACTGGAAAACGCCCCTTAGAGTGTAAGCTCTAACGAGCAGGGACCTCTGATTCCTCTTGTACCAAATTGTGATGTAACTGTACTGTCTGCCTTCATTTTGTAAAGTGCTGCGCAAACTGTTGGCGCTATAAAAATCCTGTATAATAATAATAATAACGCCAGTGTGATGAAACAGAAAAATATAAAAAGGTTTATTACTCATCAACAGACAAAAAGAACTGCCAACCACTCCCCATCAAAAAAATCTTGTAAAGATGTTCTATAAAATAGCAGGGATGTAGAAAGCACAATGTGCTACGGCACTCCCCGAAAACAAGCAATTCCATTTCAGATCTGAGGTTCTAGAATCACCATGCATGGCCACTTTGCATAGCTCCCTCTGCATTACTAAACAAAGGTGTCTTTTATAACCATATTACTTCAAACCTGATTCATCAGGTGATATAACATGATGTCAGTAATCCAGGATTGCATAATTGCTGATAGCAAGTCAAAGCTGGAGGACTGCATCACATGGCATTACAGATCGCATGTCCAGAATGGAAAAGCTGGAAAAATCCTTCTCCATCAACTAACACCGGTTACTGCACAGCTATACAGTATGGATAGTAGATTGCGCTCTTCATATATACCTACATTTTTTACCATTTATTCATAAGAAAGAAGCTTGCCACCCTAAAACCACATATTGCATGAAAAGAATGACCCTTTGCACTGTTATAATAAAGTAATCAAACATGTACACCTGCTATGCATTCCTTTGGATTTCAGTGTTCGAAGTCATAATATAAAAGATTTCTCTGATAAAGCAAGACCATACAGAAGAGCTGCATTCTCTTCTAAACACGACTTCCCCTCTTTGTGTCTATGCCAGGACGAGGCCTATACCAGTACCTGTTACAAATGGTTAATCATAAAACACAAATAATCTCTATTCTTTTTAGTATCTCCACACCCTTTCCTTTTCTTTAGTTTATTACACCCACATAGCAACTACAGTAAGCAAGTTGCCTCTGACCTTGCCGCCCACGCTTGGCACTCTGGAGAAAGTTACTTGGAGATTTATATGCGTGTTTGAAAATGTAACACAAGACCTACTCTTGACTTCCTGGATAACTGAAACATTTGATATTACTTATTAAAACACGCAATGTGGGTGATAAAAGTGGAACTTACTGCATCCCTGGGCTCTGTACACGGGCCCTATACCCTTTTAACAAAGTGGACCATAAAAATAATAAAGCCCAAGTTTACCTAAAACAAAAAATAAAAAAAAACAGCACAAGGGACATAACTCTTCAGTGAGCGGTGTCCCCTGTACTGCTGTGTCCTTTTGCCGAAATCTTCCTCCAATGACCCAAAATCTTCAATGCGGTGGGTTCAATGGATCTAAGGGGCTGTGACAGTCACTCATCAAGAGTTCCCAGCTATGCTTACTCCATTCATAGAAGCCATTATTACAGTTTCTATGAATGAAACCAGTGGCGGCAAACAACTCCCCCCTCCCCCCACAGCACCAAACCCCCCCCCCCCCCCCCAACGCCCATCTGCTGGTCCACCGGCACTTACCCCATCGGCGTCGGGGATCAGTGGGCACATCAGGATCAGGCTGCAGCTCCTCTGTCCTCTTCTCCTCTGACATCACAACAGATTCTGCAGTGCATCTCCTCCTATAGGGGTCCAGTAGGATCGCCTGCCCTTTTAGCCAATCCGGTGAGGGATATCAGACCTGCTTCCCGATTGGCAAGGACGACGATCCGTGTTGCAACAGTGAATAGTCATTCGCTGTTGCAACACACCTGGGTGGGCTCCGGGCGCAATGCTCTGCGCCGTGAGCCCACCCTATTTTGAAGCCTATTAAGAGTCTCTGGCCCTAATCGGGTGCTTCTAAATACACTCCCCCTGCCTATCCCCACTATAGTAATTCATGCACCCGACATCCTGAAAGGGGTCAGGCGCATGGATAGGGAGGACGGTAGAGGTGATGGGCCGCCCCTGAATGAACTGCAATCTATGAATGGAGTACAGGCAGATGATTGATGGGTTCTGCACCAGAAGATTACAGCATGTGCAGAGTAGCCATCACAGAGGCAAAATCCTTAGCTGTATTGGGGATATGGACAGAAGGTGGAGATGGAGAGCAGCAGGATCATCCAGGTTTTTTGCAGAATACAGAAAAATCTCATGGTGACTGAGTATGAATAGTAATACACCATTTATTGATATTTTTTTAAGATGTGGGTTTAGGCATTCCGTATCAAGAAGTTTAATGAAATAACTATTTCCCCATCAAATATATTCTCAAGCCTTCACTACAAAATAACACACAGGGTCCCAGCTCCCAATTCCTCTCCTGGCGCCACAGAACGGGAAGGAAGTTCACCTTTCCCCCCTCCCTCCCGGCAATCTTCTGGGACGGGTCCTAGAAGATTGCCTGGCCATGCGCAGCACGAAGCCACGGCCGGGCACCCATACTTGCTATGCCGGTCCCGCGGAGGGGAGGGGGAGAGAAGCAATGTATTGGGTGGCCGCATCACTGGAGCCAGGGACAGGTGAGCAGCCATTTATTAAAAGTCAGCAGCTACACTTTTTGTAGCTGCTGACTTTTAAACGGGTGGAACTCCTCTTTGGAATGGAGGATTTATTAATACTTGCAATAATTGCATGATGCCCCATAACATCCAGGCAACTAACGTTTTCTATAACGGTAGCACAGATATTTCTTTCAGAACAGGTTTCCTGTAAGTCACTTTTAACCCTGTTACAACTTCAAAAATCAGGGTGACGATAGGAAATTCATTCCTCTTGCACACTGTACTGATGTAGGAGTATTAGACATTCCTGGCAGAAAAAAAATAAAAAAAACGAGGATGGGTTGTGTATCACTTGCGCGTATTTGTGCGCGTATTTGCGAGTAAGCGTGGCATTTGCGTGTATACATGCAAAAATACTGGCCATCAACTCAGATTTATGGGGATTTTTTGCTGATCAAAATGCAGTACATGTTTACGTGCACATTGAAAACAATAAGCTGCATTTAGATCACTACAAAAAAAACCCACAACACCTGTATGCCTGAAACTGAGCATTTTTGTGTGCAAGAGGCCTCCAAGTTACATGATATCATTTTCAGGGCCTTCTGAAACAATTATAAATACCAAAACTCTTCCTGTGTAGGTTGCTTTCTAAATTATTTTGTTTTGTGTGGGAACTTCTTGTTTTCTTTTGCTTTTCTTGGACTGTACTGATAATGCCTGAAGAAAGCTTTTACTGTGCACATCCATCCGGAATGTGTCGTTCTACCCACACTTTAGTAATTACAAGGCACAGTAGGTTGCGTTGGAATGCTGTCATTTAGACGGTAGTAATGGCCCACATTTGACATGTAGAAGAAATCAGGCTGTTCTGACCTGCACAGTCAACAGAACAGAAAATAAACACGTCAACTTTTATATGTGATGTAATACATATAAGCCGATTCCATGCCCCTATTACATTGCCTTGAAAATCCAAGTGACAAACATGTTTGTTAAATCGATTTACTCTGATCTAATACAAAAACACTTAGATTGCGGAAATCAAATCTGTTTTGTACCTGTTACAGACCAATAGAATTATTACAATATTGTAGCAATTGCCTTTACTAATCTCTTCTATTTACTATAACTGAATAAAAGAAAAAAAAATTAAACAAACAGACATGCATATAAAGAACATGAGAAGAAATATAAAATGGAACTTCTAGTTATGTAGTTGGCCCAGGCAACTCTACACATAGCTTTATAGGTGCACCACTATGTAGAACTATGTATGAAACATTTTTTTATAATATGCTAGAAACATTCAGTAACTTCTAGATTGGTGAATGTCAAAACATTTCCAATGAAGTAAAGTGGTCCATTCACCTACCGACAATGTGCACAGCATACACAAGGTAAGCTTGGCCTGGCATGTATCAGAGCAAACTTCTTGCCTGTGCCACCCTGCCAATCAGCATTACTTGGACTGGAACCTCAAAGATGACAACGATACCAGCAGGGCACACAAAAGAAATAGAATAATGAACAGAGCACAGTTTTTTTTCTCAAAAGGATGGTTACATATAGAATACCAGGGCTTGATAAATTTGCTTTGAATCTAGGAGCCAGCTAAAAAAAGTTAGGAGCCAATTTTTTTAGCGTAGTGTGGGTTGTCAGCGCCCGGGGTAAGGCAAGCAATATGTGCCCCCAACCCTAACTTACAGCAGAGCAGCCAGTTAATAACTCAAACGTAACATCAGGGTTATAGGGTGGCCAGAAAATTGCAATATTGCCAACGCACATGTTCCTGTGTGGGTAGATAGCTTAATTCTCATGCGGGTGCTGATGACATCAGAGCAAGTAGTGTCACCAGCACACCGGGATCTCCAAAACAAGTCGAAAGCTTTATCTAATGATCACGTCGTTACAGCAAAGAGCGGCATTTCGAAGACACCATCACATGCCTGAGGAAGGGGTCCTGCGTGGCTCCGAAACGTTTGCTGCAACGATGTGATCACTGAATAAATCATTAGACTCATTTTGGAGATCCTGGCGTGCTGGTGACACTACTTACTCTGTGGCCAGAAAGAGTGACACTAAAAACCTGTTATAGGGGGAAACTCCTTATTATGCCTAAAGCATTGTGACTGCGGCATGTAAAACGCCCTCATCGGCTGCCTAATGGAGCTTAAGGGTGGCAAAAACATGTCTACTGCACATCTAAATTAACCCTTAGTGACACTTTAAATAAAATGCAAAAAAAAGTGAAAGTATTCCAGTGCTGCTGACCTTCTGCTGCCTCTTAGCTGCCACTTTCTGCCTACATGTGTGTCCCCCACGGTGACTATTCATTGGTCTGGTGCGTTTCCGGTCACCATGAAATACTGGAGCCCAGCTGCACATAAAGAGTGGTAATTGTTGATGGAACGCAGGGCTTTATCAGAGGACAAAGAAAGACTCATCTAAAGCATATCCAGCTGCCTCATCTCCCCTCCTCCTCACAGCACACAGTAGAGCTACACAATTTTGGCTAAGACGAGAATCACAATTTTGTAGCTTAGCATAAAGATCACGATTCTCGCGGTGTAACATCATTTATCACATTATGCAAAAAAAAAAAAACGGGCTAACTTTATGGTTTATTTTTTTTAAAATTCATTAAAGTGTATTTTTTTAAAAAACAAAAAGGCGTATGAAAGACTGCTGCGCAAATACCGTGTGACATAAAATATTGCAACGACTGCCATTTTATTCTCTAGGGTCTTTGCTAACAAAAAAATAAATAATGTTTGGGGGTTCTAAGTAAATTTCTAGCAGAAAATACAAATTTTTACTTGTAAGCATCAAATGTCAGGAAAGGTTTAGTCTTTAAGTGGTTAAACTGACCTCATTTACAGACCGGAGTTCATCCCTTTGATAGAATAAACAGTATCTTTTTGGTTCTTTTATCAGCATGTTGTGAGATACTTGGCAGGCTGCCTGGATTTTTTTCACATGCTGTTTAGTGAGGGAAGATTAGGATTGGCTGCCGCTCACCAGGACACGGTTTCTGGTCACCATGGCGACCATGGTTTATCAAGCCCCGATATATACACTAAATTATTCACAATACCATGTCAAAGAAAATCATAACTGTCTTTAAAAGAGGGAATTAATGAGGTCCACTGGACAACATGAAGGAGGAAGGACATGGTGGACAGAGGCAAAACATGAGAACATACATACTGGACAAAGGTACTGGGAATGGCAAGGAGAATCTATTAACAGTGATACACAAACCATCAAATCAGTCATTAAGATAGGGCAGATGGTCTACAACAGCATGGTCCAGCATCAGTAATGCAAAAATATAAATCAAACTTCAAATTCTGTTGTTTTTAGTGTAAAATGTCATGTAGGAAATATAAAACTAAAGTGCAAGTGACTGTTTAATGTGTAAGAAATTACTATATTGGCATGCAAAAGGTGTTAAGACATGAAGGGCAACATGGTGGTTATGTACAAAAGCTGATCATACGCATGACCTGACCTACAGGCTGAACAGAAAAAAATCTAACAGGTTCCTCCTTCCACCCTACACAGCATGGAAGGACAAATCTCCTGCTTTAGCTATTGTATTTTGACAGCAGGCCCAGCCAGCTGTCAAAATCTGGAAAGTGCCTGCATGTGATTGGATGCAGATACTGTTTGGATGACAATCTTCTGCTGGCTCCATCAACCTATGTAATGTGTTGCGAATACAAAAATACTGGAAGTATATAAAATGACCCTGACAGGTGGTCAACAAAGTCAGAAAGGCACTAATTTGAGAAAATAAACATAAATGTCCGTCAGCAGGTTTGCTAAAACTTCTCTCTGTAGTAGAGCTCCTGGCACTGAACCCATTTCACCTTTCCAGGTGTGCGGTCTACCATGTCCCCTGATAGACGCTGTGGTTCCTGCTGTTCTAGAGTGACAAAGTAGGTAGAATTCATCCCATATTTGTCTATATTTGCACAGATAATGCCTAGGTATATTGTATATATTTATAGCTGAGACATTCACTTGAATTTGGCAATTATTAGGGATTCTAAGGCAATCTTAGACAATAATTAATTAAAAAAGTAATTTCCATTCTACAGACTATATATTCAAGCAGAAGCCTATTTCAGCACAGGAAGAACACAATATTGTAAAATAAATAGCTGCATGCAGTTCTGTAATGTTTCCACAGGAGATACGCAATAGAAACAAGTCAAAATGCAATTTTTATGCTCGCCCAGCAGGATTGTACTTGCATGTAGGCCTGGTTCACACCTATGCATTTTTTAGTGCGTTATCAGTTTTGCCGAAACACACTACACTCCATTTGACATGGTTTCCTATGGATGTAGTTCACATCTCTGCATTTTATGGAAAGGGCCAGGGACTTTTTTCTGGTTGTTGGTTCCATAGACTACAATGGACCAAAAGCGTGTATTGAAAAACACAAAAGGCACCTGCAATATGCAAACTGCAACCTGCATAGGTGAATCAGGCCTTAGCCATAACACCTTTCCATTAGTGTACAACTCCAGGGCCACATAAAAAAAAAAAATCCATCCAGAGATAGGTGTGCCCATGTCGAGACCATTGACATCACCTGAATCCATGATCGCCCTAACAGCCATATTTATGGGTGGTTCAGGAGCTCTCTGCCTGCAGCAATGTTATACAAATGGAACAACCTAGTGCCAGCTGTATGGACGCTACTACAGTGTGCTACACATCAAAATCTACTGTGCATTTGAGTTAAGGTAAATACAGAGCTTAGTGTGAAGCTACTTTTGATTTAACTTTGGTAACGCTTATACTACATTTAAGTGGTCATTGTGTAAAAAGAGCAAAAAAAAAAAAAAGAAATTACATTTACAACCTTGGTTCCTGCTATTCACGTGGATGTTACTTTGAAACGCAACACCTAACTAAACATTGTTGATCATAGAAATGGTATTCCCTAATGGCAGTGGCCTCTTAGTAGGATAATAAACCCTGCCACAATGCAAAAATGGTTTGAGGAACACAAGAAGTTTGAGGTGTGGACTTGACCTCCAAATTCTCCAGATCTCATTCCAATGGAGCATCCGTGGGATTAGCTGGAAAAGTCTGATCCATGGAGACCCCACCTCACAACTTACAGGACTTAAAGGTTCTGCTACTAACGGTTTAGTGCCAGATAACACAGCATATCTTCAAAGGTCTAGTGGTGTCCATGCCTTGACAGGTCAGGGATGTTTTGGTGGCCGCAATAGGGGGACCTACCCGATATCACATGATTGGTGTGTGTGTGTGTGTGTCAACACACAGCCATGAATGTCTAAACCGCTGGCAAGTGAGCACAAAAAAAATGTGACAGGTGTACTCACTTTTGAGAGATACTGTGTATATATATATATATATATATATATATATATATATATATATATATATATATATATATATATATATATACACACATACACACACACACACACACACACACACACATACACATATACACACATACATACATGTATATATAGGCAGGCAAGCCTACAAGGCTTCAATGGGACATTTTATTCTAGCCTTTTATGAAAATATCTATATTAGACATATTAGGTCATTCTCTAATTCTAATAACAGTACAAAGATTAGCATTTTTATCATTGTACAGATCTAAACATCTATGAATCACTTTTGTCAAACAAAGAAAGAAGCCTTTCAAGCGTATGAGCCAGCATTCTCTATTTTTTATACAGTGATACTACAGTAATGAGAGATTCCCAGTACCTCTAAGTCACTCTTAATTTACCAGAAGCTTATATTTTTTGTGCTACTTATTGTTTTATGAGTGACGGGTTTAAATCTATTAACCGCTGAACATAAGATGTAAGAAAAAGATAGGACAGAAGAAATAACAGCCTGATATCAAAATCTACCTAAAATGAGATTACAGTAGTCACAGCATACATTTTCATTTTAGAACATCAGCAGTGTAATTGCAACACAAATGATAGTTATATTTGATCATTACTTAGAAATGGTATCAATACAGGATTATACATTTTGACCAGCTCAAGGTACTCTGTGATTGGTGGAAGGGAGACCGTGACATTCTTCCGCTACTCCTCCAATCTCAGAGTGCCTTGCAGCTGTTGAAAAGAATGCAATACGATTACTGAATGGAGGAGTTGGGGTGCAAGTGACACACTGTGAACTCGGTACTCCAGCCGAAACTGTAACGGCACTGTATGGGGGTGAGTAAAAGTGATTGTAAAGGTTATTTTTTTTTTTTTAAAATAACAAACGTCATACTTACCTGCTCTGTGCAAGGGTTTTGCACAGAGCGGCCCCAATCCTCCTTTTCTGGGGTCCACTGGCGGCGCTCCTGGCTCATCCCCCTCATCGAGTGCCCCTACGGAGAGCCACTTTCCATGGGGGCACTCATGCGGGCGTGCTCCCGAGTCCTGCTGCTGCGTCCATTGACACAGACAGCAGGACTCTGCTCCATCCCCCATGTCACTGAATTTGATTGACAGCAGCGGGAGTCAATGGCTCCTGCTGCTATCAATCTGTCCAATGAGCACCCGAGACAACAGCTGGAGCTGCTGGGCTTGTTCTCCTAGCTGGAACAATCGGGTTCAGTTAATAAAAAGAGGGGCTCTAGGGGGGAGCTGCAGCACAGAAGGGTTTGTTAATGCATAGAATGCATTAAGGTGAAAAAAAAACCTTGAGACTTTACAACTCCTTTAAGAGTTGTACAAAACACTGCAGCCTAGACACATGGGACCCACTTGTGTGGATTTATATTTGCAGTGCACATGTCAAAAAATTGCTTTTGGTCAGAGTTCAGCTTTAAATCCTATTTCTGGGCAAAGTTGAAAGAAGTAAAGGGTTTTTTTCCCCCCTAGTATACTTACCTAGGTGGATGCAGCATCTATCCCCCGACGCTTCTACAATGAGAACTGAGCGATCGAACATCGCCGATGGCACGGTTCTCACAGCTCCCCAATCAGCAGATCTCTGCTCAGCTCCCCCACGCTCACTGGAGTGCTGAGCTGTGGAGGGGTAGGGAGTGGCTGTCTCAGTCTCTCAGCAGCTCGCTGAGAATCTGAGATGGGTGTCCATCCAGGCACCTGGCTGGTCCAGACTCCATGGTCGGGATGATGTGGTGCCTGGACGGACATCCGTGACGTCAGCAGAGAGGGGGCTTCAGTCCCCTCTCTGCTGAAAACGGGTCACAGGAGTGAAAAACGAATTGTCATCCATAAGGGAAGCCCAGCCAAACAAGCTTTGGCTGGACTTCTCCTTTAAAAAAAATCTTCCCTTTCGGTGAGGCTGGGGGTTGTACAGCACCCAGGGCAAGGATCCAGAATTGTGCCTCCCTGCCCCACTATTAATACATGATGTAGAATGGGTGTACCACCCTGCGTCCATTTTTGCCCCTTTGATTCTCTGCGCCCAGGGCAACTGCACCTCCCTTTGTTCCGGTCCTGACTGCAAGGGTTAAATACTTGTTTAGGTCTAGGGAACAAAAGAAAAAACAGATTTACCAGATCCTCCATTCCCCTGGCACCTAACATTCTCCTCTCCTCCCCTATGCTCTAGTGGTGGACTGTTCCCGCGTCCTCATGTCCAGTGCAGGGCTATAGGTTCTGCATTGTACTTGATGTTGTCAGAGGACCCATGACTGTCAGGACATAGAAAAAAAAAGGCTTCGGGATTGGTCTAGGAGCATAATGAGAACCTGCAGGAACAGGGGATCGGATAAGTCCCGTCCCCTAGATGTAAATTAGCATTTAACCCTTCCAGTTTAGGGGCAGCCCCATTGCAAGGAAGGATCTTAACTGTCCACATGCTTCAGGTTTAAAGAACTTCACTAAGAATCTTCCCACAGAAGAAAACCACATTAGAATTTTAGAAATGTAACACTTTGATATGAAAAAAACAAAAAAAAAACAAAAAAAAAAACTTACTTTTGTCTGGACCCTTACACCTGCCCAAAATGGTGTAGAAGTTCTTGTTCCTGTGTGGTCACTCCTCGTCTTCAGCACGATGTAGCCAAGCAGGTCGGAACTAGAAAATAAATTCAGCTCCCATCAGTCAATGCACAAATATGCCACCAGAGTTTTCAATTTGTAGAACTAGGCAGACACATATGTCAAGAGTGTCAAACACTGGACAGCAAACTACTTTCCCATTCGGAAGAAGTGATAATTTGTTTTATCTGCCATTTCTGCATCTCCTCCCTTTGGCCTCAATCACACGAGCGATTAGGACTGGACTGTGGATTCCTGCAACCAGAACCACACAACTCTGTCCATGTGAATGAATGACAAGTTGATAGGTCTGTAAATGATCTACCCTGGATGTTGACGTTTACCATCCTCCATCACTAACTGCAGGTAACCACATGTGCGAATGCCCACAGACGTATCTGCCACTGTTGGTTGTCATTCATTCAAACAGAACCGTCACCACCAGTGATTCCAACTGGAAGTATCTGCTGATTCTTGACGCCTGAGTTCACAGACCAACCTTAATTGCCCGTGTAAGTGAGGCCTAACAAAGACTATTAGGGCTTGTTTACACTTACTTCGAAATGTGGCATTGGACACGCTTTTGTAAAGCGCTCTAAATGCCAATCAAAGCACCTGTCATTCAATAAAATGGTAAGCTTACAGTCCTGTTTACACATTGTGTTTGCTTCGTTTCAGAAATGATACCCCGTGTTGCTTTCTTGGTGCTTCAAAGCATCTTCAAAGCCTCCAAAGAAGTCTATGACAAAGCTCACTTACGGCACAGCACCAGCTTTTGACAGGCTTTAATTCAACTTTAGCTTTGCTTTGTTTTGTAGGTATTGCAGGTATGACATATCCTAGGATGCACTGGGAAACCAACAAGCAAACCGGAAAGACATCATCAGCAGTCATTTCAGATGAGAACACTATAGCGGAAGGTGAGTGTGGACCGGAGAGAGGGGACTGAGCAGCAGAGGATCAGGGGAGCTGGAGCAGGAGAAACTAGCAATGTCACATGTGGTGCACAACATAAAAGCAAAAGAGCAAGAGGTGAGCGGTGACCAGAGAGAGGAAGATCAGCAAACCAGAGGATCAGCAGAGCTGGGGGCTACTACCAAGTGGGGGATCAGCAAAGACTACTGAGCAGGGGATTAGCAGAGTTGGGGGCTACTACTGGGCGGGGGGGGGGGGGGGGAATCAGCAAACCTGAGGGTTACTCCTGAGTGGGGGATTAGGAAAGACTACTGAGCAGGGGATGAGCAGAGTTTGGGAACTACTGAGCTGGGGATCTGCAGAACAAGCTAACAAGCTTACTAATAAGGTGAGGAACTACTGAACAAGGGTTCCAATGAGCTGGGATCTGTTGAGTGGGGGTACTACTAAGCTGGGGTTCTACTGGGTCCCTTTAACCACTTACCAACCGGAAGGTTTTGCAGCTTTAGGACCAGAGCACTTTTTGCGATTCGGCACTGCGTCGCTTTAACTGACAATTGCGCGGTCGTGTGACGTTGCACCCAAACAAAATTTGCGTCCTTTTTTTCCCACAAATAGAGCTTTCTTTTGGTGGTATTTGATCGCCTCTGCGTCATTTCTTATCGCCGCTATAAACAAAAGAAGAGCGACCATTTTGCAAAAAAACCCACATTTCTTACTTTTTGCTAAAATTCAAATAAAAAAAAAAAATATATAAAAAAAACATTTTTTTCACCGTTTTTGGCCGATTTATATAATTCCTCATATTTGTGATAAAAAAAAAATCGCAATCGGCATTTATTGATTGGTTTGCGCAAAAGTGGCCGCATTTACGGATGGTGAGAATTCATTTCTGGGGTTTTTATTTTTTTTTATTTTTTACTAGTAATGGCGGCGATCTGCGATTTTTAGCGGTAATGCGATATTGGGGCGGACATGTCGGGCATTTTTGACACTTTTTTGGGACCAATGACATTTATTCAGCGATCAGAAATGTAAATGTCCACTGATTACTGTATAAATGTCATTGGCAGTGAAGGGGTTAACCTGGGGGGGAGATCTAGGGGTTAACTGTGTTCCCTGGGTGTGTTCTTACTGTGGGGGGGTTGGGCTACCATGGGCATGAGAGATCTAACTTATCCCAGTGACAGGGATCAGTAGATCTCTCATGCCCCCACTAAAAGAGCGGGGGAACCGCCGTGTTTACATCGGCGGTTCCCCGTTCTCTCCCTGTAGCCGCTCATCGCGGCTCGCCGGCGGACATCGGGTCCGCCCGAGCCGCGGGCACACTCCTCAGGAGTGCGGCGGGTGCGCGCGCGCGCCGCCGGCGCGCTTTACCTGGTGGCTGAATGCAGATCGCCACTTATTTACGGCGATTCGCCCTCAGCGTCCCGACTGCCGCCGTGAAAACACGGCGCGCGGTCGGGAACCTGTTAAAATAAATCAAAAATCAACACACACAGGGCATTTGCCAAGCTTCAATAAAGTGGTTGTAAAGGCAGAAGTTTTTTTTTATTTTATCCGTGTGCAGCAGCCCCCCTCAGACCCCCTAATACTTACCTGAGCCTATCTAGAACCAGTGATGTTGCACGAAAGACTTTGTTGTCTAAGACTCCCCTCCTCATTGGCTGAGACAGCAACGTGGTGCCATTGGCTCCCGCTGCTGTCACTCAAAGTCAGTTAGCCAATAAGGATAAAAAGGGGGCAGGGGGGCCACGACTTCGTGTCTGAATGGACACACAGAGCAGTGGCTTGGCTCAGGTGCCCCCATAGCAAGCTGCTTGCTGTGGGGGCAAGGGCCAGGAGCACCAAAGAGGGACCCGAGAAGAGGAGGATCTGTGCAAACCAACTGCGCAGAGGAGGTGAGTATGACATGTTTGTTATTTTTAACGAAAAAAAATAAACGAGACTTTAGTTTCACTTTAAAGCTTCAAAACACATCACTGAAGCATCATCAAAGCACCACTAAAGCATCAAAGCATCAAAACACATCAAAAAAGAATGCCGAAGCGGTAGATGCTTTTATGTGTGTTAAAGTCACAGCAAGTATACATGAGCCCTTAAAGCCTAACAAATAAAGAACAAGCACAAGGGGCATTAATTACCTTCAGTGAGATGTATTCCTTGTGCTGCTGTCTCCTTTTTTCAGAAATCTTCCTCCTTCAATGCACACCCACCCCACCTACCCCACCACTACTGACGCCGCCGCCATAATGCTTTGGTGCTGCAGGGATAGCAGAGCTAAGGGAACGGTCACAGGCACTCATCAAGACCCAGCTATCCCTTATAGGGGTCCATCCTGATCTGCTGGAATAGCCACCCAACGCAGTCCCCCTGCACCCTTAGTAAAAAGCTCTTGCTAAACATCCCCACTTTTATACTTCTACAACAGGAAATGCGTGCTTTTGTTCACAGTCATACAGGAATCCGGACAGAACATTACATTCCTAATACAGCTTTATTAAATCTTTCACTTTTGTCCACTGCTTGCCGGGGTTTTTCTAGCTTTACTTAGAGGACACACATAATCATAGTGAAAGCCGAGTGACCGGTAATAGGTGTGACGCTCTGACATTTGCTATGCTTTGCTCACACACAGGAATCAGATTTCACAGAAGGAGAAAGGAAACAAATGAAAGGGTCTGCGAGTTCACTGGAAATGCAATCTCCAGTAACTAAGAGGTGGTCTACTCACAGGGGTGACTCACGCCAGAGATGTCACTACAAGGAAATTGCAACACATTGCATTATATGAATCAATCTGAATCATACCATTTCCCGATATACAGTATGGTCTTTCTGGAGAAACAGCAAATTAAAAAAAGCTTTGGACTTACTTCTCAATCTTTAAAGCACAAGGCCAGGAAACTTTAAAATGATCCCCTGCAGGGGGGGCTGCGTCTGCCCTGCTGCTTGTTTTTTTCAGGGAAGAGGAGAAGCACTTTTTCTTACCTGATCCTCCAGTGTCCTGGTAGATGGGGCTCCCCCATGCTGCGGTGGTGGACTGTCCCTCAGCATCGCCATGCCCAATGCATGGACCCTGAATTGGTCTTGGGGTCCTTTCACACGGGCTTTCTGATCAGGTCCACCTGAACTGATCGGACTCTCCAGTCTCCCCCAAGGAGCAACGGCTGTCAGCAAACACATGTCCACTGACCCCCCCCCCGGCCATCCAATTCGATCCTGCCCGCAAAATCTAGACGATGGTCCTAACTTACATCTGTCTGGTGAATCGGATGAAAACTGTCAGACGGTCAATTTCCACCTGATTTCCCCATAGAGGAGAGTGGGACTGTGTCAGTGTCTGCTCTGCACAGTGGACAGGACTGGTTATCCGACAGCTCAGCGGGGGATAAACGGAACGATCCCCCACTGAGCAAGACAAAGTCACCCGTGTGAAAGGGGCCTGAATGATGTCAGGATCTCAGCCCGCTGGAGCATGGGGGGTAGAAGATGCCATGGAAACTTATCTAGCAGAAGTAAGGGTCCTTTCACACGGAATTTCCTCCTGGCGGACTCAGTTTTGCTCAGCGAAGGATTGATCCGCTGATCCTCCGCTAGGCAGGTGGATGACCGGTCCGTCTCCGCTCACTGTGCTTCACCCGTCAGAGCCCTGTTCTCCTCTATGGGGAGATCACATGAAAACGGTCTGCCTGTCCATTTTTATCCGATCCGCCAGACGGAACTGTATTTTTTATAATAGTTAGGGCTCATTAACGCAGGTGCAGAAGGCTGTAGACTGTAAAAATGAAAGCATTTCTCTGCCCAAGTGTTACTGGTCTTGTGTACAGTGAAAGCTGGAGCTGTACGCTGGAACCTGCACATGCGTCTAGGGACAGATGTGTACCCTTGAATGCAGGCAGCTTGCGTCTATGGCTGGTGATTCATCCCTGTACACATGTAAATGCTCAGATGTGTGGTTAGCCGTGTACAGCCACAATCTGTCACGGATTTCTACAGAATCAAAAAACCTGTGACTCTCGGATTCAGAAACACGCTTGCTTTTTACGTTGTATGGCCCTCTGCATCTGTGTGAATGAGCCCTTATGCTGATCCAAGTATGCAAATCAGCAGCACTGATTTTCCTCTGACTTCCCCGGCTGCATGCTGGTTTTGGGTCCGTGACTCAAACGGCAACTAGAATTTTTCAGAAGGAGGTCAGAAATGGCACCCTCAGTACAGATTCACTTTAAGATAAAGAACACCAAAAAAAAAAACCCTCTTTTTTTGTGTCTACAAAGTCAGAGCTGTTCATAACGCTAAGCATAACTTATTATGAACTGCGTGTTGGAGGGCTGCTAACTTGGACTTCTCTTATCTTCTGAACCAGATGTTCAGAATTATTTGTGTCTGTACCCATCCCGCATTTAGATTATCTGGGGTCAGTGGGAGGCAAGTGGTGTCCGTGCCAACCCAAATTACTGAACTTTCCTAACTGGCACATGTAGCACAGGATGAACACTTCCAATATGCCCAAGGAACCAGATCCTTCTTTTGGGTTTGGGATTCATACCTGTAACATGCGGAGGAGAAATGAGCCCATGGTTATGACAGTTCCAGCCAGTGGGACCTTTCACCCAAGAACTGATGTTAAGGGTTCAAATTAGACAGCTCTTCTTTAAGTGCCCATTTACACTATAATGCAGTGGGGGAGAGCCACAGTCCTGCACCGCATTCCAAACGCAATGCCCGTGGTACAAAAGTACCATGCGATGCGGTTACCACATGCTCAAAAAGTAGAGCAGCATGTGCGGTGCGATTTCAGAACATTCAAACTTAATGGGACTGAAATGGCACTGCATGTGAAGTGCGCAGGAACCACACAGCGTTTCGGTATTTTTTCGGTATATTTTGCTTTCTATATCTATAGGGTGCTCACTGATTTTTCTTTCTAACTTGTACAATTATGAAATCTCTAGTTTGATGAATGTTAGCCCAGCAATGTGCAACATTCCAAAAACATTCGTAGTAATCTTCATTGTATCCAATATTATAGAGATTTCAAAGGTAGCTGCCTTAAAGTGTAGGACAAGGACAAAAATGTGTTTTTTTTTTTCGTCTTTATCCCTTTATTTTTAATAATCCTTGCTGTAACACACTT
>BLSH010162857.1:1024318-1069396 GCA_018402905.1 Glandirana rugosa
AGGAGCAACACCCCCCCCCCCCCGGCCATCCGATTCGATCCTGCCCGCAAAATCCAGACGATGGTCCTATCTTACATCTGTCTGGTGAATCGAATCCCCATAGAGGAGAGTGGGACTGTGTCAGTGTCTGCTCTGCACAGCGGACAGGACCGGTTATCCGACTGCTCAGCGGGGATCAATGGAACGATCCCCCACTGAGCAAGACGAAGTCGCCCGTGTGCATGGGGCCTGAATGATGTCAGGATCTCAGCCCGCTGAAGCGTGGGGGTTAGAAGATGCCGTGGAAACCTATCTAGCAGAAGTAAGGGTCCTTTCACACGGAATTTCCTCCTGGCGGACTCAGTTTTGCTCAGCGAAGGATTGATCCGCTGATCCTCCGCTAGGCAGGTGGATGACCGGTCCGTCTCCGCTCACTGTGCTTCACCCGTCAGAGCCCTGTTCTCCTCTATGGGGAGATCACATGAAAACGGTCTGCCTGTCCATTTTTATCCGATCCGCCAGACGGAACTGTATTTTTTATAATAGTTAGGGCTCATTAACGCAGGTGCAGAAGGCTGTAGACTGTAAAAATGAAAGCATTTCTCCGCTCAAGTGTTACTGGTCTTGTGTACAGTGAAAGCTGGAGCTGTACGCTGGTACCTGCACATGCGTCTAGGGACCCTTGAATGCAGGCAGCTTGCGTCTATGGCTGGTGATTCATCCCTGTACACATGTAAATGCTCAGATGTGTGGTTACCCGTGTACAGCCACAATCTGTCATTGATTTCTACAGCCTCAAAAAACCTGTGACTCTCGGATTCAGAAACACGCTTGCTTTTTACGTTGTATGGCCCTCTGAATCTGTGTGAATGAGCCCTTATGCTGATCCAAGTATGCAAATCAGCAGCACTGATTTTCCTCTGACTTCCCCGGCTGCATGCTGGTTTTGGGTCCGTGACTCAAACGGCAACTAGAATTTTTCAGAAGGAGGTCAGAAATGGCACCCTCAGTACAGATTCACTTTAAGATAAAGAACACTAAAAAAAAACCCTCTTTTTTTGTGTCTACAAAGTCAGAGCTGTTCATAACGCTAAGCAGAACTTATTATGAACTGCGTGTTGGAGGGCTGCTAACTTGGAGTTCTCTTATCTTCTGAACCAGATGTTCAGAATTATTTGTGTCTGTGCCCATCCCGCATTTAGATTATCTGGGGTCAGTGGGAGGCAAGTGGTGTCCGTGCCAACCCAAATTACTGAACTTTCCTAACTGGCACATGTAGCACAGGATGAACACTTCCAATATGCCCAAGGAACCAGATCCTTCTTTGGGGTTTGGGATTCATACCTGTAACATGCGGAGGAGAAATGAGCCCATGGTTATGACAGTTCCAGCCAGTGGGACCTTTCACCCAAGAACTGATGTTATGGGTTCAAATTAGACAGCTCTTCTTTAAGTGCCCATTTACACTATAATGCAGTGGGGGAGAGCCACAGTCCTGCACCGCATTCCAAACGCAATGCCCGTGGTACAAAAGTAGCATGCGATGCGGTTACCACATGCTCAAAAAGTAGAGCAGCATGTGCGGTGCGATTTCAGAACATTCAAACTTAATGGGACTGAAATGGCACTGCATGTGAAGTGCGCAGGAACCACACAGCGTTTCGGTATTTTTTCGGTATATTTTGCTTTCTATATCTATAGGGTGCTCACTGATTTTTCTTTCCAACTTGTACAATTATGAAATCTCTAGTTTGATGAATGTTAGCCCAGCAATGTGCAACATTCCAAATACATTCGTAGTAATCTTCATTGTATCCAATATTAGAGAGATTTCAAAGCTAGCTTCCTTAAAGTGTAGGACAAGGACAAAAATGCGTTTTTTTTGTTTGTCTTTTTTATCCCTTTATTTTTAATAATCCTTGCTGTAACACATTTGTCATCCTAGACTGACATCACTCACGTACCATATTGTATCTATGGAGGAGCAGCACTGTCACCCTAGGCTGCTACCCTGATTTGGGCTACAATCCCCCTCCCTGCTCTCATTAACACAGAGAGACGATGGTCTGTAGTTCACAGCATACTAAGAAGGTTGAGAATATTAAAAAATCAGTCCAGTGCACAGGAAGTGAAAAAACACTGAATTTCTGGCAAGATAAACAGGTGTTTTCTGTATTTGATGAAAATGTTCTTAACCTGAAAAAAGAAAACTAATGCAGCCACCACATCGCATGCCGGCCACAGACGGCAAATTCAGCAGGAACTGGCCAAGGTGGAAACCATGTATTGGCAAGGCTGAATGTACCCAAGTTGATCGATCATTCAACTTGAGTACAACTAGCCTGCTGGATTTACATGCGAATACGGCTAGTGGCTGTTATAGCAATAATCACAGCGTTCTCCTACGGCTCCTCCATAATCGGTAAGAGGCCATAAAACCGAAACAAAAGAAAACATGGTCCTCAAAACATGGTTTCATGTATTAAAAGCTCTTCATGGTAGGTAGCCGTGCAGGGCTCCGGCAAAGTGCATACAGTCATGGCACAGCAGTGCCAATACTGCATTAGCAAAATACTGGAACTAAAGTAAATAAAAAAAAAAAAAAAATCAAAATAAAATTATAGATATATATATATATATATATATAAATAAATAAAATAAATAGACTATACGCCCTTCAGTCCATCATGAATGCCGCTGCCAGAATCATACACCTTATAAACCGTTTAGCATCTGCCACCCCTCTCTGCCAATCCCTCCACTGGCTGCCACTCGCCCAACAAATTAAACTCAAAATACTAACAACCAACACCAACAACTCTGCTCCCAGCTACATCCCAGCCTAGTCTCAAAATACCAACCTAATCGTCCTCTTCACTTCTCCCAAGACCTCCTGCTCTCCAGCTTCCTCATCACCTCCTCTCATACTCACCTCCAAGACTTCTCCCGAGCCTCTCCCATCCTCTGGAACTCCCTACCCCAATCTGTCAGACTGTCCCCAAATCTATCGATCCCTGAAAACGTTTCTCTTCAGGGAAGCCTATCCTGCCATCACCTAACAACTACACTCCTTATTTTCTCAATCAGCTCATCCCCCACAGTTATTGCCCTTTCGTATCATTTAACCCTCCCTCCTAGATTGTAAGCTCTAATGAACAGGACCCCCTGATTCCTCCTGTATTGAATTGTATTGTAATTGTACTGTCTGCCCTAATATTGTAAAGCATCGAGCAAACTGTCGGTGCTATATAAATCCTGTATAATAATAATAATAATATATATTAATATTTTTATTTTATTTATATATATATATATCTATCTATCACGCAGACAACACACTTCTAAAAGTCAAACCTCATACGCGGTAAGAGATTACAGATATGACATTACATCTCATCTCTACCATAGAGGACAAGCACACAGTAGGTATATAGCACTATAACAAGTCTCGGCATATAGAGAATGAGTAGTACCTATTTATTGGGATGAGAAGTATTCATGATGCCATCAGTAAAGAGAAGCATGCCATGCAATGCAAGGCTCCTAGAATTGTCTAGAAAACACTTACTTTCTCTTTCCACGGTGCTCTCACGTGCGTTCTGATGAAAAATGGAAAGTTCTGCCTCGACATTAAGCCTGTAACAAGTGCGTTGCCCCTGGAGCCCTGACTTCTCCTACACTGCCTGGTCCTCCTCCAGATCCTTTGAAATAAAAGTCAACAACAGAAACCACAATGAGTTGTTTTTCTAATTCCTTGAGACTGAGTCAGTCAGCCATCATCATCAGCATGCTTGCTCTGTGTAAACGCTGAGAGACATCCAAGGATCCAATGCTATTTCATCGTGAGCCACAGAAAACCATCACATCGCTCTAGTATACGTCAGCCTCCCGGCTCCATCGTGATCCAGCATCTGCTGCCAGGGGCTTCCACTCTACATCCCTCAAACATGTGTTCTTCCTCTTCTTTCAAAGGAAAAAATCCAAAAATCAGAAAAGGCTTCTGGATCTTCAAAGTGAAAGAAGATGAATAAATGAAAACCAATCTCAATGTACTGTATTAGGGTCCTCCATTGCCTCGTAGAAACACCTGTTTATTGAGCTTCGTCTCTCGGTCGTCCCAAACAAGAGGGCTGTCAAGCCTCTGCCGTCAGTTTATAAGCTCTGCTCTCCAATCCTGCTCAGCATAACAAACAGCTCAGGATTTCGCAACAGCCTCTTACTTAACCGGGCTGTTCCACCTACTCACATTTGTACTAGAATATAAAGCAATAGAGACAGCACAGGAAACTGAAGAATAACTGCCAGTACCGTCTATTCCAAGAAAGACAACAAGCCTGAGACCAGCCCTGGAGGACACCTTTCACTTCTTCCCAGGAAATACTTTAGGGAATAACATGACGTGGATTGAATTATACACCCTGCTGTAATACGCAATGAAAACACACATGTGAGGGCATTAAAAAATGAATCTTCATTCATTTCAAACAATTTAGATCTTCCAACACCAGAACAGAGAACATAGTTTTCATCAAAACCCAAGATCCTGAGGTCAAAATTTATTACATAGCAGCAAATTAAGTTTTCACATTAAACATTAATTGTCAACCTTTTAAACACAGAGGAACCCTTGAAATAGTTCTTTGGTCTTGGGGGACCCCTGCTAAAGATTAAAAATCTGCAACTCATGATACATTAGTGCAGTGTTTTTCAACTCCAGTTCTCAAGGCACACCAACAGGTCATGTTTTCAGGATTTCCATGAGTTTGCACAGGCGATTTGATCAGTTTCACTGCCTTAGTAATTACCACAGCTGTTTCATCTGAGGGAAATCCTGAAAACATGACCTGTTGGTGTGCCTTGAGGACTGGAGTTGAAAAACACTGCATTAGTGTGATGGTCAATGGGAAGAATGCTCCTTACACTTGTGGTCATTGGGAAGAATTACCCCCTTACAGATAGCTAAAAAGATCAATGATGTCATTAGGAATTTATCTGAGAGGTAGAAATTGACCATTGCTCAAGGAACCCTTAGCACCCTCTGGAGGAACACTAGGGTTCCAAGGAACCCTGGTTGAGAAACCCTGTTATATACAGTCTGCATGTCTCTGTGCCCGTGTGGGTACTCCAGTTTCCTCCCACACTCCAAAGACATGCTGGTAAGTTAAATGGCTTCATTCCAATTCATCCCTAGTGTGTGTGCGCATGTAGGTATGCATGATGTAAATGTACAAAATGTAAACTGCATAAATTATTGGTGCTATAGTATATAAACTGTAAAGAACAGAGCTGCGTTCACACAGGGGCGATCCGACTTCAGTGTGACTTTGCTAGGCGACTTACAACGCGACTTCCAGCTCCACTCCATGCCAGGCGACTTTGTCTGTGGCCAATCAAAGAAGGGTGGGAGCGGGTTGCCTGGGTAATTCGGAGGGAGTAACTGTGTAAATTATTTTCTTTTTCCTGCAAGTCGCTTCAATATAGATTTGGGATCTGACTTGGAGGAGACAACTTCCATTGAATTCTATGGGCACAAGTCGGATAGAAGTAGTACTGGAACCTTTTCTGAAGTCGGAGCGACTTCAGTAGTGTACATTAAGACGGCTCCCATTCACTTCAATGGGATTTACGATGTCAAGCGACTTAGGGCGACTTGACACGACACAAGTCGGAGCGCAAGTTGCCCCTGTGTGAACCGAGCCTCCCCATCAATACAGATACAATGTATCCATGCTGCCTGAGCTATATTCTTCAAATCCTCTCACTTGTACTATATTAAAGTGATCCTATAGGAGGTTTTTTTTTTACCTTATAAGGCCTCATGCACACAGGGCGTTTTTTACAGCTGCTTTTACCAGCATCAGACGTTTTTGTTTTTTTGCAGCTAAAAAAAACGCATCTCCATGTTATTCTATGGCCTCATGCACACGCAGGCTTTTAGGAGCTGTAAGTGGCATAGGCGTTTTCAAGCTGCAAAAAACCCCTGGGCCAGCACGCTCTGAGGACCGGCGTTACAGCTGTAAAAACCTGACGCTTCTAAACGCGGCTCAACACTTGACACAAGCGCTTTTTTTTGACATGTCATAATCAATGGTTCCCTAAGAGAGCCCATTGGTTTGAATAGAAGTCACATCTAAGTCGGATCATGATGAGTCCAACTTGTGGCGCAAATTGGGTTGAGGATTTTGAAGGGGAACCCCACCCCAAAATGGAAAAAAAAAAAAAGCATGGCCCCCCCGCAAGACCATACCAGACTCTTCAGTCTGGTATGAATTTTGAGGGGAAGCCCCGCACAAAAACAAAAAACAGTGTGCCCCTCCCAAATCCATACCAGAGCCTTATCGAAGTATGCAGCCTGGCAGGTTAGGAAAGGAAAGCGAGCGAGTGCCCCTCCTGGACCATACAAGGCCACATGCCCTCAACATGGGAGGCTGGGTGCTTTGCGCCCCCCACCCAAGAGGCTTCATATTGGGGGGCACTCGGGAAGGAGAGGAGCTAGGAGCGCCAGTGGGTGACCCGAGAAGAAGAGAATTGAGGCTGCTCTGTTCAAAACCATTGCACAGAGCGGGCAAGTATAAAAGGTTTGTTATTTAAAAAATAAATCACAACCTTTAGAATCAATTTAAGGGCTGGTGCACACATGGGCACATTAGGAGTGGCGTACAACATAAAATTCTAGCTCTTTTACATGCCAGGGAAGCTCAAGTGCCGTGTACTGCCGCCCACAGACATGAATGGCTATATGCAGGTATATGTCAGTACTCCCACACACTCATATATATCGTACAGATATATTCAAATTTTATGCATTCGGGATATAAGCCCCTACGCTATATACATGATTATGCAAGTACCAATATGCAGCGCCTGGGCTTTCCCGGCTGGGGAAAAAAAGAAAAAAAAGGAATTTTATGCTGTACCCCCTAATGCATATGTGATCACAAGGCCGTAAATTATGTGTGCCAATAAAAAAAAATACACATTATAGGGGGGAAATTTTAAGGTTAAAACGAAGGGTATATAAATCCAGGAATATTCAGGATATAGTTTACCAATCCTGTGGTGGCTGCAAGACAGCCCAAACATTTCTAGGAATTGGAGGCTTTTTGCAAAGAGAAATGGGCAGCTTTACCATCTGAGAAAATAAAGAGCCTCATCCACAAATGACTTCAAGCTGTCATCGATGTTAAAGGGGGCAATATGTTATTAAGAACTGGGGTATGTAAACTTTTGATCAGGGTCATTTGGGTAGCTTATGTTGTCATTATGATTTAGAAAGAGTAAACACAGTTGATTGATAATAAATGGCCTCAGCCAAACACTAACCATGAGTGAAAGAAAAGTTTTTGTGTTATCATTCATATTCTCTGAAAAATGGCCAAGAATTCATAAATTCTGCCAGGGTATGTAAACTTATGAGCACAACTGTATCATTTATAATATTGACTGCATTATGGTAATGCGCTAGGTCGGTGCACCCTCTCTTTGTTGTTGTCTTCTAGCATTTGAAATGATACCCACAGATCTGAGGGGGCAGCAAGACACGCACCTGTAAGCCAGTTAAGCAGAAAGTTCATCAAGCACCATACTCTATGTTTTGATGTATATTGAACTCACAAGAGGTCGGGCAGGATCAATGGGCATTTTTTTGTTTGAGGCAAATTATTGAACGCATATAACAGAAAAACGTTAGTGGTATATTGAAGTTTACATGTTATGGGTTAGAATGGGGTGTGGGTGTTAAAGCAGGGCTCCACCCAAAAGGGGAAGCTCTCATCTGTCTCCACCCCCCTCCGCTGCCCATTTGGCACCTTGGGTGGGGGGGTGCATAGAGGGTACCTGGTTCGGCCACCCTCCTCCTTCCCTCCCCCACAGCCGGCCCATTTACATGCGCAGTAGCCAGGTGCTGGATTCCGGGACATTAAGTGTCCTAATATTTAAAAAGTCATCAGTTACAGTATTTGTAGCTGCTGACTTATTTTTTTCGGAAGGAGCCTGGAGCTCCTCTTTAAGGGCTCATTTCAGAGTACGGTTAGGAGTTAAAGTGGTTGTTAGTGTAGGTATAGGAATGTGCCAACGCTTCAGTGGAAAATGCATACTCATTTACTTCTTGGCAAAAAAAAGGAAAAGAAGAAACAGCTATGACATAATGCCAGAGTACAATGTTGTAAAGTTGTAAAGGGATGGACAGATAACCGTCCGATATCTAAGGTTTGTTCCTTTGTACCTATGTACTGTAAATTTATTTTTCTGACTTCCAGAGATAAACCTTTCCCACTAACTTTTATTGCTGTACTCTTCACACACACAGATTTTTATGAATGAATTTCCTCCCTGATCATTGACAACAACCATCTACAGCAGTGGTTCTGAACCCTGTCCTCAAGTATCCCGAACAGGCCATGTTTTGGGAATTTCTCTTGGATAAAATAGCCGTCCCAAATACCAAGACATTGACTCTGATTTAAAGCACCTGTGCAAGATAAAGGAAAACCTGCAACCATGGCCTGTTGGGGGGTACCTGAGGACAGGGTTGAGAACCACTGATCTACAGTATACGAGACTGCCAGAGCTACAGCAAATATAAGGAACTGTGGAATGGGGGGTTGTTGGTCTTATAAGAACGATGTAGGACAGGGACATTGATGGCTATTAATGGAATGCTGGTAAGAGGGTCATAGCCAGGACCAAATTTTCCAAAGTAAATTATCTGCTGATAGTAGGAATTGTAGCTACACCAGTTACATGCTATTCACAGACAAGCCGTTACAGTTGGTTGGACTGGGTGACCATTTCATAACTATGGGACAAATCAGCATCTGCATTTACTAATCATCTTCCTTCAAAATAACAGCTGACTTCAACGGTTTTTGGGGTGCTCTGGAGCACTTAGATTTGCTAGCTTTTCCAGGGGCAGTTAGATTCTGTCGAACAGTACAGCCTTCGTGCCTGAACTAAGTGGGGATGATGCCTATATAATCACTGCCACAGAGCGCCCATCAACGTTATGCAAAGTGTGCAGAGGGAGAGGGAGGTGCAGTCTTCCATGCAGAGAAACCGTGCCAACCAATTGCCGAATTGCTCACAGCTGGACAAACCGATTGCGTTACCGTGCCAAATTACATGGTGCCGCACGTCCGGCATGTATAGGCACTAAGGCTGTTCATCACTCCACATTGGACATCACACACCACGTTGCATCACAGCCCTTATGTTCAAGCAGTAAGTAGATTTCAGATTGTTCAGTCCCTGTTTCCACCTAGTCTTCCTAGAGGGATTACACATTCACTCCTTTCAATCTCTCTCCTATTTTATACCTTTATAATAATGGGCCTTCATGTTGGAGATCAGCTTTATTTCTGCATCTATTTTTTATAATCAACACCATTGGGTGAGTGTGTACCTTGGGCATGAAGACACACAATTATTTTTCAGAGAAGCCCCAAAATTTTTCCATTCCCCCTCACATATGAGGAACACTTTTGGATACTATTCCCCATGGATGCTGGCTGTAGTGGTTTACTGTCGCGGAGCATACCATCTCAGCTCCAGGAAGACATGTCCCCGGAGGGCTCACAACACTCAGTACCATACATGCAAGATATAGATATTCTGTAAGTAATACAAGGGGCTTTCCTCCTGTCATTTTTATTTATTTATATTTTGACCATGCTAGACAATTCAGGTATTCTTATAATTTATTGCAGATTTATATTACACGCTTGCTCCTGAAGAGTGACACAAAGTCACAGAACACGTAGAGCCAACAGATGTCGTGTTTTTATCATCAATTATGTATTATAATAATCTACGGTGAATTGCTTTGAATACTTTGAATCAATCATGTGTTCAATTTATTGTATTTCTACATGAATTGTAATTTATATGTCCCTTTCCTATGTGCATGAATATATATGAATTTTACTGATATGGATTATTATGTGATATTGTTATGTATTTGGCATAGACCACTCAGAGATCTTATATAGACATGTGAATCAATAAATATCAATTTTTATTAATTCACATATTAGTGTGGGTCACTGTGTACTTCATTTAAAGTCTCATCTTTTCTTCCTTTTTGTTTATTCATGTTAGAAAGCCAAGTAACCAAATCCCCACAGGAAAAAAAACAAGTCTTTTTCATGCAAATACTGAATACAGTATTTACACAGGCACACTCTCCTGCAATGGCATTGCTAGGAACTAGTGACAGTTTACTAAGACACCATGCGTGGCATTGGGCCGACTGCATTGTAGAATGGATTGGGGGTTGTGCCTATACTTACTAAGCTCTGAAGTTGCAATATTTTGGGAGGCTGCATAGCATTGAAAAATCTCATACCATAACCCTAAGGCAGGATTAATGCTGTTATGTGCAGTGTTGTGGTGCCATTCAATCTGAATGGAACCCCAAAACACCTGCACTGCCCACACCGGAATTCACAGTAATGCACTCCTATGGTTGTGGTGCACACACCTTTTTTGTGCATTTTGGTGCATGAAGCAGCTCATTCAAATGAGCATAAACACATATTGGCCCACTGCACAAACATAAATGGGCTCTAAGGGAATGATGCGGTCCCTTAGAACAGCGGTCCCCAACCTTCCCGGCACCAGGGACTGACCACATGGCAGACAACCCCTTCACAGACCAGGGTGAGTTGGTTAGTTGGTTGGTGCAGCCTGTCACTGAAGGAGAGAGTGGGGTGTTGGGGGTGCACCCTGGCCCTGACCTTCCTCTTCTTCATGATCACAGAGAGGGAAGGGAGTAGTGGTGCTGAAAGAGGAGCAAGAGCCTTCTGGTGGTTGGAGGGTGGCAGTGCAGGATGTGCTGGCTTGTTCTGACCGCTGCCAATCCCCCACTGCATGGCCTGGCTCCCAGCAGACAGGCACAGGTCCACAGCCTGGGGTTGGGGGCCCCTGCCTTAGAAGGATTTAGTACAGCACAAGTTTACTTTCAAGGGTTACACTAATCTAAACAAAATCTTTTATTTCTTTTCTCATATTTGATATAGTTAGAACTTTTACTAAAACCATGCCAACAACTCAGTACCAAAACAGTTCCTAAAGCCGGCATGGATGCTGAATAGATCTCCTAAACCAGAATATTTAGTCGTGTCCTGCTCTTATGTTCAGAGTTAGTGGAGAGCTTCTATTTTCTCTCATGCATTACAGATGAACCCTATAAACTATAAACCTGGCTGTTTTCATACACAGCATGGGTTATGCCATTGGTTATGCCATGTGGTCAGTTTAGATGCAATCAGTCCTCAACTAGTTCTTCTTTAACTGGACAAATCTGTCTAGCTTAGATAGTGGAATAGGTGTTTGTGTTCTTCTACCATTTGGAAGTGTTCATACAGTAACAAAACTGATTGGATAATTAAGAGTGACAAGGGGGAGCTGTGCCCGCTGTCCTCTTGTATAGGAAATGTTATAAAGTATCCAAGGTGCAATCAGTGGAAGGCCTCACAAGGACACAACGTCTCTCTCTGGCTCGGCATCCCATGATGATACCCAGAGTGATTTCTCCTAGCATGTACTAATCCTGTCCTCCAGGCTTTTATTTTGATCTGAGCTTGGATGCTGCACTGTTAGTCACCCATCTGAGGAGCCTGCAGTAAACAGCGATTTCACAATCTTCATTCCTTTCAGAGCAGCTATTCCTGACTGGAAGTGATTCACTCATTAGGAATCACATTGTCCGTGCTGGTGCATGAAAGCCACCTTACTGTGAGCACAGATCTGGTTTATTTAGGGGGCACGTGTCTTTCTGACCACCAACAACTGGTGTCTTAGTCACCCTTTTGATAAGATGAGTCGCCGTGAGACATTTCCCTCTGTCTTCTTTCTTTCCAGTTATCTGTCCCTGGCTTCACTTTCTCTTCAATTTAGATTCCAGAGTCCTTAAATATCTCATAACCATAACAATTTATCAAAGATTCACCTACAAAAAAACTTTCTACAAAGGATGTTAGTCATAGCTGCTCTAAAAAGCCATGTGGTTCCAGTCTATTAACAAACCTATCAAGGATTTTAGTATTTTATTACAGACACGACTACAACCACAACTAAATCATATAGTCAAAATATTCCAATTATAGATTCAAGTGGGCATTAAAGCGGTGACATACTATCATCTTTATTGCATACTTACATTGGTCTAGCACAGCCTTTCTTAACCTTTTCAATACCGAGGAACCCTTGAAATTATTCTCCGGTCTCAGAAAACCCCTGCTAAAAATTTAAAATCTACAACTCATGGTACATCAGTGTGATGGTCAATGGGAAGAACGCTCCTTACACTTGTGGTCATTGGGAACAGATAGCTAAAATGATCAATGATATCATTGGGAATTTATCTGAGAGGTAGAAATTGACTATTGCTCAAGGAACCCCTTGCAACCTCTGGAGGAACCCTAGGGTTCTACGGAACCCTGGTTGAGAAACCCTGCTGTAGCATGTAATCTAAAGGGCTGTTGGGGAAGCTGACAATCAAGTAGTCGGCACTACTACAGTGATAGCCATGAGTCCTGTGCCAAGTGTCTTCCCCACTGCATACTGACCACAAGGGGTTGCTCACTTACCTATGACCCCATTCACATAACACCTAATGAATACTAGACATTTCCTGTTTGAATGAGGTGGAGAGAAAGAGATGACATCATGATCTCTACCTCATACAATCAAAAAATGCACTGTATTCATTGAAAAAAAAATGCAAGGCGTACTATGAATAGCGGCAGTACCAAACTAGCAACCCCCTGTGGTCAGTGTGCAGAGGGGAAGCCACTCGGGACAGGACCAGGAAGATCACTTCCCCAGTAGCCCCTCAGGTATAAGATATGCAAGCTGCACCAACATAAGCATGCAATAAAGATCATATCTGGAATTTTGCTTTAATAAAGAAGATCTTCAGCATACACCTGAGTATGACAGTCTTTCAAGTCTTACAAGCTGTTGGGCTGTAAACAAACCGGATCAGCACCTAACTGTTAAGTGCTGGAGCTGAAGTACAGACTGACCCTGGCACAGTGGTTTGTATTGTACTGCGCGGAGTCACTGAGATCACATTAATGTCTAATATTAATCTCTGTTGTCATGTACCAGTACCACTACACAGAGCAGGTAAGTATAATATGTTTGTTACTTAAAATAAATAAATACATTAGGTTTACAATCACTTTACCACTGGTCTCGGATTATGGCAGTCACATCCAGTATTGGATAACAGCCAGAAATAAGGTAGTATGATGGAGTCTCTTTTTTAAAGAACATTTGCTAAAAAAAAAAAAAAAAAATACAAAACAAGAGTACACAGAAAAATGCAAACACCTAACATATAATTTCCCAGTTTAGGACCAGAGCAATTCGGCACTGCAACGCTTTAACTGACAATTGTGCGGTTGTGTGACATTGTACCCAAACAAAATTTGCGTCCTTTTTTCCCCACAAACAGAGCTTTCTTTTGGTGGTATCTGATCACCTCTGCATCAATTTTGATCACCGCTATAAACAAAAAAGCGACAATTTTGCAAAAAAACCCCCAATAATGTCTTACTTTATGCTAAAATACAAATCTAAAAAAAAAAAAAAAAAAAAAAAAAATCGCAATCGGCATTTATTGGTTTGCGCAAAAGTTGCCGTGTTTACGAATGATGAGAATTCATTTATGTTTTTTTTTTTAAATATATATTTTACTAGTAATGGCGGCGATCTGCGTTTTTTAGCGGTACTGCGATATTGCGGAGGACATGTCGGACCATTTTGACACTTTTTTGGGACCATTGACATTTATACAGCGATCAGTGCTATGAAAATGCACGGATTACTGTGTAAATGCCATTGGCAGTGAAGGGGTGCTCTAAGAGTTAACTGTGTTCCCTCAGTGTGTTCTAACTGTATGGGAGCTGGGCTGGCAGGGGGAGGGGAGTGATCACGGCTTCCATATACAGGAAACCTGTGACCACATCCCTTCCCCCTCTGTCAGAACGGAGATCCGTGTTTACATACACGAACCTCCGTTCGCTCACTGCGGGGGAGCCATCGCGGTGTAGCCGGCAGAGATAGAGTCCGCCCTACCCGCTCCCTAGCCCCCCCAGAACACAGTGAGTGCGCCGCCAGTGGTGCACGCTCACTATACTCGTTCTTGACGGCGTTTCGCGACAACAAACCATGTTGCCGCCATCAAGCCACAGCGGGCGGTCGGCAACTGGTTAAAGTCCTGGTAAGCAATAAGATTACACCCTCTATTAATATCATGCCCTGTGTGTGGTGATATTTTGTACCATTCTTGAGAAAGAAAAGTCTTCTTTTCTCTGAAGGAGGCAGATATTTATGTCTATGCTGCAGACCATCCCATAGAGCAGGGTTCTTCAAACTACGGCCCACAGGCCACATCCAGCCAGCTACAATATTTTACCCAGTCACCATGAAAATGCATTACACCAATCCAGGGCAGAGGCACCCAGGGTCACCCCAGCATTCAGAAAAGTACCCTTCTGCCATGCTGTCTCTGTAGTGAAAACTGTAAAGAAAAATAGGGGGACTAAGGATGCGAAGGGGGGTTGACTGTAATGTGCAATAGTGGTTCTAATGTGCAACGGGGAGGTGCAAGGGAGGCTCCAATGTGAAAGGGGAGACTTATGTGAAGCCTGTTTCATTTATTTACATGATATATTACTGTGCAAAAACTTTAGGCAGGTGTGAAAAAATACTGTAAATTAAGAATGCATATGAAATTGATGATCATTAGCCCCTGCTTGGTAGAATTGGTTAATCATACACCTGACTCAAACCCTACAAAATCCCTAACTTGTGCAAGTGTACAAAGCGTGAAAGTGTTAGGCCGGGCATACACGGTGCAAATTTCTTTCTTGCTACCATAGGTTGTAGGAAAGAAATTTGCAAGAGTCCCCCATCAACACAAACAGTCCCGACAGTGGAAGCAGCACTTGTCTTCTCTTGGCAGGGGCAGCTTCCCCCCATCGGGAGAAGACAATTGCTGCTTCCCATGTCAGCACAGACAGTGATGATCGCTAATGGCTATAGGAGCCGCTAGCAATAATCGCAAGAGAATCCAGCAGGCTGGTTGTACCCAAATTGATCGATCGATCAACTTGGTACATTCAGTCGCCTTTTAAAAGGTTTGAATCTCGTCTGGTTCCTGCTGAACCGCCTGAGATTCGAACAGCGTATGGCCGGTCTAAGAATTAATGCCGGTTTGAAGCCAAAGGGTAGTCATGACAAATATTGATTTCATTTTGATTTTTCTTCTGTTAGCTGACTTAGCATTCTATAAATTGATAAAAACAATTAAAATATATATATTTTTGAAAGCACTTACTTTACTGCATTTCTTCACACCTGCCTAAACCTTTTGCACAGTACATAAAACAGTTTTTTTTTTTTTGGCCTGCAAATATTTGTAAAATATACAATGTGGCCATCAAACTGAAAAGTTTGCAGACACCAGCCGTAGAGGTTCAGTAAGGTTTACATTTTTTGATAAAAATACTCTTCTCTCAGCAGTCTGTATGGGGCACTATTGTTCTAAAAGACTATACCATCATGAAGAAATGTGGTCATTGCCAAAGGGTGAAGTTGTTCCTTAGCCGACAACCAGACAGACAAATTTCTGGACTTGATGACTCCCACAAGATGGCTGCCTATAACTTTACAGATCCCACCATGTTTATATTGGGCAACAGACATCATGAGTAGAAGGGGTCTCAGGCTTTCACTAAATACAAGCTCAACTGTAGTAAACAATGTGAAAGGTGACTCATCAGACTATGTGACTTTTTCCATTGCTCATATGTCAGGTGATTGCGGCTGTATCAATGCACTTGTAAAAACACAGCTAAGCACTGTATCTGCACAAAGTTCATTTTTCAGAAAGGTTTTCCACTTTCAGACTAAGCAGTACTTCTGAAATTGTGTCCTGAAAAAAAATGTACCGATAGAACTATATAAAAATAAAATAATTTAGATACAGTACTCACCTTTGTTGTTAATGAGTGCAGGTTTTGGGTCTCTTACTCCAGGTAATGCATCTTTGCGCAAACAAACCTTAACAAATTTCAGCTTTGTAGATGGAAACATACAGTCTGTCAAGACTTGGTCACAGATTTCTTTTTAAGACTGTATTTTAGGGCAATTAATAAACTGTGCTATTTAGTGTGAGGATATCTCCATCTAAGAACTTCCATGTAAAACCACCATTCTTCTTTGAGATTTTTCCTGCAGTTTTTTTTTATTTTGTATTTTCACTCTGGGAACTAACTGATCTCTTTGCAGCTCTGCTGCCTTTTTCCTCTGAAAGCTCACATATCAAAGTGCTACCTGGCATATCCATTTTGTAGAGGACACTGCTCACTAGCAATCATCCTAAGATGGCTCGCCTTTGCAGATGTGTCCGCAATTGAGATTGTTATTTTACTGTGATTCTCGTGTACAGTTTCCATTATTTGGCCAACACCTATCCATCATATTGGTCTAAATGTGTAGTTGTGTCTTAAAGCATTTGTTAACCCCCCAAAATAAAGATCCTGTTCCCTTAAAGCATGTTATACAGTACAGTGCTTGTGCTGTGTCATTTTGCCCCCTGTATCACCTGTAATACCTTGCTGATCCTGCCAGTTTCTGCCCTCCCCTCTTTGTGCTGACTCCAAAATATCATGGCTGCCAAGCTGCGACATCAGGGTCAGTGCATGTCTCCATCACCGGCAGCCTGTTCTGTGTCTCCTATGTGCGCCCATCCCTCTGCATGACAGCTCCGTGTCTGCACTGTCCCCTCCTGTTCGGCTGCTTAAATCAATGTTTTTTTTAGTACAATCCACTCTCTCTATTAATGTAATGTCCCCTGTGACTGTCCTTTATGGAAATAACACTGTATATACCTTGTATACTGAGCAGTTATCTGCGCTGATTGAGCCGCCGCTTGTCTCCTCTCTCTGCCCGACAGATGCAGCGGACGGGGCGGTCTCTCTCCTACCTTCCCGACTGACAACGGCAGGGATCCTCGGCCCGCCCACTGCATCTGTCGGGCAGAGAAAGGAGACAAGCGGCGGCTCAATCAGCGCAGATCAGCGATCAGTATACAAGGTATATACAGTGTTATTTCCATAAAGGACAGTCACAGGGGGCAAATACATTAATAACGAGAGTGGGCTATATAAAGATGTACTGGTGGATTAACAACCACTTTACTCCCCCTTTCTATATCTCACAATAAAGGCAGAGTGCAACTAACTAAAGATTTCACATAAATCTAAATGCCATACAGATACAAACATTTTACTGGTAACTGTCTTTCTGTCAGTTGACTAGTAATCAGAAAACTGTATCACAGTTTCATATTCTAAAAGATCATTGGTTTTCAAGAGCCAATTTTTGGGAACATTTCTTCATTGGACTAATCACATTAAAAAGTAATTAAACCAAGCATTCTCTACAAGATCAGTTCCTAAACTGGCAATTTTTAAGCCGCTTATTATATTGGGCCAAGTTTACACTTGCTAAAAATACTAAGGCCTCTTTCACATAGGCTTTCCGATCAGGTCTGCCAGTCAGTTTTTCAGGCGGACCTGATTGGAGTCTGCATTCGAGGCGGATGTCAGCGGCAACATGTCCACTGACATCCGCTGCTATCCGATCCTGTCCGTGAAATCCAGGCGGATGATGACCCTATTTTCCATCCATCTGGAAGATCGGATGAAAATGGACAAGTGGTCACAGTGAGCAGAGACAAACCTGTCATCCGTCCGCTTAGAGAGGGATTGATCGGGCGGACCGCTCGTGTGAAAGGACCCCAATGTGAACCAACACGCCTATAGCGTCAATGTGTGTTTGACACGTTTAAGGCGCATTGAAAAAAATTAAAGCTTGTCAACTCCTTTTATTTCAGTCTTTGGTAAGGTGCTGTAAATGCACCTGTAGCTTTTACAGCCCATTTAACATGTGTCAGTCAAATATCTGCAAGGGAAAAAAAAGTGGGACATCCGCAAGGTGAAAAAAAAAAAAAAAAATATCACTCGGGGGCGCGTAGGGTGAAAGTTTTGAACTTAGCCTTAGAGCAGGTGTCCTCAACCAGGGTTCTGTGCAACATTAAGATTCTCCAGTAGTTGCTAGAGGTTCCTTGAGGAGTGAACAATGGCAGATTGATCTCCTGCCTACACTGACAACCAAGGAAAGGGGATAACGCTCTACCATCAATAAAAGAGGTCAATTCAACACTGTCTAATGCAGAGGGGTGTAACGAGGCAATTCTTCACTAATCACCAATACAAGGATTTATTTTTCCACTGAGCACCAATACAAGGATTTCTTTTTTCACTAAGCACCAATGTAAGGGGCACTACAATCTTCACGGTCTACATTTCTTTTCTGGCCATTATTACTATAAATTTGTCATGTGCAGCTCTGCTACTTGAGAGGATATGCTACTTATATATGCACATAGGTTTACCTTCTTAATTGTTTAAGAATTTCTGAAAAAGAATCCCCTGTGTGTGCGTGGGAAGAATGTGGAGAATGTGTCTCATTCCATGTATTCCTGTGATGTCAGATGCATGCTGCAGCAAACATAGCAATTCCTTTGACATGCATCACTTTTAAAGCTGAACTCCAGTCTTATCTGTCCATCTTAGCATAGTGTTCGAGCACCTCACCCGTACTAAAATTGCTTATTCTGATTTCACTGTACATTGTAAGCATCTACCAGGGTGCATTAGAAGATGCAGCAATTCAGATACAGCCTGCCTCATTTCCCGGCTGGAGTACATGGCCCCGTCCATCGTCCCTTTGATGCGGTGAAGTTGTCCTGTCCCCTTAGCAGAGAAACACCCCAAAGCATAATGTTTCCACCTCCATGTTTGATGGTGGGGATGGTGTTCTTGGGGTCATAGGCAGCATTCCTCCTCCTCTAAACACGGCAAGTTGAGGCCAAAGAGCTTGATTTTGGTTTCAATTGATCACAACGCTTTCATCCAGTTCTCCACTGAATCACTCAGATGTTCATTAGCAGATTTCAGACGGGCCTGTACATGCGCTTTCTTGAGCAGGGAGACCTTGCGGGTGCTGTAGGATTTCAATCCTTCGCGGAGTAGTGTGTTACCAATTGTTTTCTTGGCGAATATGGTCCCAGCTGCCTTGAGATTACTGACAAGATTCTTCCGTGTAGTTCTGGGCTGATTCCTCATCGTTTTCAGGATTCTTGAAACTCCACAAAGTGAGATCTTGCATAGAGCCCCAGACGGAGGGAGATTGACAGTTATTTTGTGTTTCTTCCATTTGTGAATAATCGTACCAACTGTCGTCACCCTCTCGCCAAGCTGCTTGGCAATGGTCTTGTAGCCCATTCCAGCCTTGTGTAGGTCTACAATCTTGTCCCTGACATCCTTGGACAGCTCTTTGGTCTTGTCCATGGTGGAGAGATTGGAACCTGATTAATTTCTTCTGTGGACAGGTGTCTTTTATACAGGTAACAAGCTGAGATTAGAAGTACTCCCTTTAAGAGTGCTCCTAAGATCAGGTCGTTCCCTTTACAGAAGACACCTGGGAGCCAGAAATCTTGCTGAATGATAGGGAATCAAATACTTATTTCTCTCATTAACCACTACAGATCCGCGCTATAGCAAAAAGATGGCTACGGCACGGATCTGAATTGCCGGGGAAACGCACATGGACGTCCGCCCCTTTGTGCGCTCCCCGCCCGCGATCGGAACGTGGCTTCCTCCTAATTCAGGAGAAGCTAGGATTCCCCCTTTCACTGCCCAGCCAGGAGTCCAGGTGGACACAGAAAATGTCTCTCTCATTAATTTCTCTGATTTGGTTTTCATGGAGGACATGCTAACATCCATTGTGGCCCAGTGCAACCTGTATGCTCAAGCGGGAAAATTGTTTGGGACCTCCTTTACCCACTCCTGGAGAAAGGCTACCACCTATATGTCGATAACTTTTATACAAGTTTACCCCTGCTCCAGAACCTTCACAGGAAGAGTACGCCAGCATGTGGCACAGTCAGAAAAAACAGGATGGGCTTTCCTCAAAGACTCATCAACATGAAGCTTAGAACAGGAGAGACAGCGAGTCTATGGAATGAGGAACATTTTTTTTAATTAAATACCACCAAAAGAAAGCTCTATTTGTGTGAAAAAGGGACTAAAATTTCATTTGGGTACAGTGTAGCATGACTGACTAATTGTCATTCAAAATGTGAGAGCACTGAAAGACGAAAATTGGTCTGGTTAGGAAGGGGGTTTAAGTGCCCAGTGGTCAAGTGGTTGTAAACCCCTTTAAATGACTTTAACCTACAAGTAAGCCTATAATAAGGCTTACCTGTAGGTTTCCTGCATATCTCCTAAACCTGCATGGTTTAGGATATATGCACTGTATCTGCATTTGCCGACGTCATCGGCACATGCTCACTGAAGAAACGGCCCGAAGGTGCCGTTTTTTCAGTGAACGTGCCGTGACTGGCTACTCCCAAGCACATGCGCAGGAGTAAAGCCATTGCGGCTCCGGCCAATCACGGCACTGTGATTGGCTGGAACCTGCGAACCCAGAAGAAGCCTCAGCAGACATGTCACCGGTCACAGCTGTGCTCGGGGACCGCTGCCATAACATCGATCTAAGATAAGTATTTCATAATAAGCTAGTATGCGATGCATACTAGTTTATTATGCCTTTGTCTTGCAGGTTTGTTTTTTTTTGGGGTTTTACAAGCACGAAATGCATTGTCCTGCCAAATATATTGTGTTTGTAAAAAAACAAAAAGAAAAAAACACACAAAAAAAAAAAAAAAAAAAAAAAGAAGAAACACACTGCCATCTTGTAATACATTATTATGCTAAAGTCTCCAGAAGGTTTTTGGTCTAATAAATACACTGAGCAGAAATGTTTTAAAAAAATGGTCATAAATGTGCTTCAGATTTTTTCAATGGACATGCAGCAGGCTGGGGTAGGGAGAGGACACCACCTGTTTTTTAAAGAGGTGTCACAGCACAACATTTTATATTGTTTGGATAAAGTAAGGAAGGGCCCCTTATCCATTGTTTCTCTAATCTGTGTCCTACTGAGGAAATTTCCCTTCACTTTCTGTCCAGAAGATGTAACAGAAAGCGAGAGGAAATCTCTACCAAGTCAGAGGGAATTCACCTGTTAAGACGGCTGTCACTGAATTCAATTGGCAAATAAATCATTGGTGAAATCTGGTGTGAAAACATTTATAAACAGGCCTGGACAAACCTCTTCCAGAATTAGGGGCCAAATGTAAAAATCTAGGAGCCAGTACTATGCAACCTGCAAATGACTATATAAATGAAGGATACAAAGTTAGGCAACAGTTAAACGGAAAACATTTGTTCTGTTAATTTTGAACAGCCTTCGCCTCTCCACGTGCCATGGCTTGTCTGCATACGCCTGTCTCTCACATCTCAGACAAACAATGGTCCAGGAACTGACTGATAGCTTGAGAATGGGGAGGGATTATTTCGACATGGGGTTTCCCCAAACATGCTGATATAAATAATGCCAGTGGCGAGTGGGCAGGTCCACCATTAGAAATAATAGGGCCCTTTTATAGCCTTCAAGAAAGGGCCACCATGGCCCTCATAAGCAGCCTCTGCTGGGCCCAGGTCCCCTTGTTCACCCAACAGGGCCTGGGTCTGTTACCCTTCTATAGCCCAGAAACCAAGGATTGTGACCCCCTCTATATCTCAGATACTCCCAGCGTGGTTACCCCCTATACACTCCAGAGTTTTCCCCAGCATTGTTGCCCCCCCCTACATCCCATATACTCCCAGCATAGATGCTCTCAAGATACCCACAGGACTTTGACTCCTCTTCACTCAAGATAACCCCAGCACTGAGACCTTTCCATATCCAAGATGCCCCCAACACTGTTATCCTAGCTACATCCCCCATACTCCTAAACATACTGCCATTACTAAACACTCTAGGTAGCAACAGCACAGTGACCTCTCTACATCCCAGATACCTCCAGCACTGTTAGCTACTCCACACCATAGATTTCTCCCAGCACTATTTACCCCATCTACACCGCAATTAACCCCCAGCACTGTTAACCCTTTTAACACCCCAGATACACTTCACACCGTTACTCCTGCTACAACTCCAGATACCCCTAGTACTGTTACCCTACACTCTCTAGATACCCCCAGCACTGTGACCCCTCTACACCCCAAAAACTCATCACCGTCACCCTGTCTACACTTTAAATACACCTAGCACTGTGACCCCCCTCTACACCCAAGATACCCTCCATTAAAATAACATTACAAACATTCACAAGAAAAATATATCTGTGAAATGCAAACTGTGATATTCTATTAAATAGCTATTAAAATTAGCCCACTATGTGTTGAAGCATAAGGGACTTACTGAGGGGCAAATAATGTATCTAAAACATTCCAAATGACTCAGGCAATCTACATGTGAATTCTATACATTCACGAAAGTGGAGATAACTTATGGATTCTTCAAGTGGGATCTTACATGTATTATCAGGAAAATGATGCATGTTCTAGTAATTTTTGGAATTTATTTTCCAATTCCTTAAAGCATACTAATCTTTCATCTGTTAGAACAGCTGGGCTCTGCAAAAAAAAAGCTCACTACATTTCTAGATTTACCCACTAGGTGGTAGCACAAAAATAAAGCTCTCACTTTAAAAATGGATTTGCAACAGAGCATGTTTAACACACCGAATGATGATCACAGCATACAACAGTTAAATTGACACAAAAATGTCATTTTAAAAGAATAATACGTCTCTGAACACTCACTGTATATTGAAATGGCACTGGAAAAAGTTAAACCTAATACTGAATAATGAAGTCATTGCTAATATGTAATTGTCATGAAGGGGTCTTCAATGTAAAGTGGTTGTAAAGGCAGAAGGTTTTTCATCTTAATGCATTTTATGCATGAAGATAAACAACCTTATGTGTGTAGCAGCCTCCCCAGCACCACCTAATTACTTACCTGTGCCCCTTCTCTCTCCAGCGATGTCCACAAATGCCTAAGCCGTCCGGGACACTCCTCCTGATTGGCTGAGACGCAGCAGCGGCGCCATTGGCTCCTGCGGCTGTCAATCACAGTCAGTCAGCCAACCAGGGAAGAGGGGGCGGGGCCGGGGCTCCGTGTCTAAATGGATACATGAAGCTCTGACTCAGCTTGGGTGCCCCCCATAGGAAGCTGCTGGCTGAGGGGGCACTCAATAGGAGGGAGGGGCCAGGAGCAGCAAAGAGGGACCCGAGAAGAGGAGGATCCAGTCTGTGCAAAACCAACTGCACAGAGGAGGTAAGTATAGCAGGTTTGTTATTTTTGAAAAACAAGACTTTACAATCACTTTAAGGAATAAGTGAATTGCTATTTGGGACACATTCAAATGGGAATGGGTAGGAGATACCCAATTCCTTGCATTTTTTATAAACTGCTATGTTTCTAGGTATCTTGTGACTTTAATTAGCAAAGACCAACAGCTCTTGGCCCTAGATGGTTTGGTCCTGACTCAGAATGTGTAACCAACTGCCAACTAACATAATGTATGTGTAATGTTACTAAAATATAAACTGAAGTGTCACACCACTGCTGGAAGGTGCAGATGAGACTTTATACCAGTATGCGTCTAGGGGACAATCTAAATAATATCTAAAGCTTTTTGGGGGTCCAGAAACACCCCATTTATCAGGGTTTGCGATAGAAAACAATGTAATAGGACTGGGCATTAACTGGGCCTTTTACGTCCAGTTTAATTGTCTGCACAGGGCTTGTTAACAGTTGGTTTGGCGCTTTCCATCTCTTTTAGCAGCACTCTTTAGTACATTCAGTCAGAATTGCAAAGATGGACTTTCTCAAACTGAAATCTGAAAGTTCCCATGTGTTATTCCCAGAAATGAATAGTAACTTAAGAGTAACTTAGGTCTGTTGCACACAGGCTTCAGCTTGTAGAAGAGCAATGTGAACATTAAAGTGGAAGTTTACCCTAATACTAATATCTCTAAATTTCCTGGCACCAACAATCTAAGACTAGCCTATCTAGTCTTGTAAATAAGAAATTGCTATACATACTTTTTCTGAAGCCGCTCCAGTCTGGTTTCCAGCGGTGGAGGCTCTGCAGAAGAGACAGCTGACAACAGCTGGGAAATGCCTGGGAAGTGACGTCACCCATAGACTTACTATGGGGCTTCCGTTGTCCACTGCCTCCTTGGCACCTGCCTCCACAGAGAAGCTGCCGTTCAGCGTGGGACTGGACCGCCTTCAGAAAAGCTATTTATGGCAACTTCCTCTTTACAGGGCTAGATAAGTTAGTCTTAGATTGTGGATGCCAGTAGATTTAGAGATTTTAGTATTAGGATGAACTTCTAGCTTTGACAAATCATTTGCAGAGCCTTCAACAAGCTTTGCTGAAGCTTTTAAAGTATTAATTTCAGACTCCATTCAACTCCAGCTTGTAAATGTTGAACACACATCCTAATGAGTGCCGATTGCAACTTTTAACAAGCTGCTAGCAGGCTTTAGCGCTTCTTGAAGCGTATAGAAAGTTTGAAGCCTGCTAGCAGCTTGCTTAAAGTGGTAATCAGCACTCCTATTAGGATCGGTGTTCAACATTTACATACAGGAGTTGAATGGTGCATTAAAAGCTTCAACAAAGCTTGCGGAGAGCTCTTTAAATGCGCTGTCAAAGCATAATGTTCACACTTCCAGGGGCGGACTGACCAGTTGGGCACTTCAGCCGTGGTCCGAACGCAGAAAGGAGCCCGCTGGCGCCCATCTATTTCAGGCTCGACTGGGCCCCTGTGCGCAGGATGATCATAGGAAGGGGCCCCCCGGCCCGACCCAGGTAGAAGAAACTACATCAGGAAGCTTTGCAGCAGGCCCAGTGTGCGGAGGCGTGCGGCACGCCCACGCAATGTCATTACATGTTGCTCCACGCACTGGGCCCACTCACCTGCTGCAAACCTTCTAGTAGTTGTACTCGGATAGGCCCCGCCTCCCTCGCCTCGGAAAACTGCCCGGAACGGAAGAGGAGAGGACGATGACACACCACCACTCCAGCCAGCCACAGCAGGGTCAGGGGTGCCAGCCAGCCACTGCGACTCACAGCAGGGTCAGTAGTGCCAGCCAGCCACCCACAGCAGGGTCAGTGGTGTAGGCCAGCGATCAGCGGTGAGTCAGTGACCCACCCACAGCAGAGTCAGGGTGCCAGCCAGCCATCCACAGTGACCCACCTACAGCAGGGCCAGGGTGCCTGCCAGCCAGAGGACCCGGGAGCCAGCCAGCCACAGAGGACACGGGAGCCAGCCACAACTACAGTACCCATAGTTAAGGTAAGAGGAGCACTACACAGTGTCAATTTTATTTCTACTTTGTGAGAGGTTGGAGGTCGGGGTGAGAGTCATGGCACAAGGAGGGGGTCCCGTAAGGACCAGAGTGAATGAAGGTGTTTACTGCACATTCTGTTGAAGGGGCCCCCCTCCAGGTCCCATTATACACCTTTGTAGTCTTTAATGGGGCCTGGAGAAGACGCTTTCTAACAGACTCTCTGTTGTACTTTGTGCAACTTTGAGAAATGTAGGGGTGGGACATGAGCGGGCCAGAGGCGGGTCATTGGCATGGCCTGACAGCAGGCCCTTGCTTTATTTGGTCTGGGGGCTCTGAGTGTTGTCAGTCGGCCCCTGCACACTTCTCTTATACAATCTGAAGCCCGTGTGAAACAAGCCTTAGTAATATTCGCTCTGATTGATTTAAAGTATGACATTTTTCTTCCATATGCAAACACATTTGAAGCTACATCAATAATCAAATTTCCAGAGCAATGAGTAACTTGGTGGCTGATAAGAAGCACTTTTCTTCCTTCATGCCTGAACCAGCTTCTTTCATTTATTTTCTTTTTGTTAAAACTTCCCAGCAAAAGCAAAGTTCAGACTGTAATCTAAAGATATGTAAAAGAGCCGCCAAGCACTCCCCTTGCAGGCAAATAAACCTCCCCTGCAGCTTTTATTGATGGACATTTCCGAGTAGGGAAAAGAAAGAATTTCACTAAAGTGTACAACTTGAAGGAAGTGGAACAGAAAAAAAAAAAATACAAAACAAACAAAAAGATAACCATGAATTTAAAAAACTGTAGTTGGGTTCTCTTGATGACAGCCCCTTCGTTGTATTAATCCCCACCACACTAGAAGAATATGTCAACGGTGGTGGGGAGGGAGCAGGACAGAAGAGGATTAACTGGGAAAGTTTCTGCTCTCTACCCGCCTACTTGACAGGAGAAAAAAAAAAAAAAAAACACACCATGACATTTCACCAGAAGAAGCCAGTTCATTATAAATCTCAATCTAGCCATACACTATACAATATGATTGTATAATCTCTGTACAATTTCTTATACATTTACCAAAACCATGCATGTGGTCAAACCTAAACCAAATGTTCAATCTTTATCATTAGTTGTCAGGCCCTTGCACTATACAGTTGATGGCACAGAATGTACAATCAGACTGTATAGTGTATGGTCACCCTTAGGATAACTGTAGATAAGAGTGAAAGTATGCCTCCTGCGCTCCCCCCTATAAAGATCAGTATTATTAGAAACCTAGTAGGGTTCGGCCAGCTTCTGTCCAAGGCTTATGTCTGAAAAAGGTCTCCCGACCAGCATTCTTGGCCAGTGGCCTGCTGGGTTGAACGAAAAAAAAATATATAGTGTGTACCAGGCTTTCATGTCCACGGTCAGATCATGTCCAAAAATCATACGTCTACTTTACTTTGCTGGATACAATCTTCCACTTACACCGCTATTGTAGCAAGTAAATTGGCCATCATCGAGAATAGGTTCTTATGACATTTGAAATTCTCAGTTTAAACAGAAATCATGTAAATCACACAAACTAAAACTTAAATTATTCCTGCGCTTAAAGAGGGGGGGCTTCTCCAAATAGTAGACCAAGGGGTGTGCTCTTGAGTTTTCTGGATAATATGCCACCTTGCTGCCCTTTGAGGGACTGGGGAAGTCCAACACACTAGAGAAAGACAAAGAACACACAAGGGCGCACTGGCCTAGCGCATTATCCTCAATCACAAGATTTATTAAAAAATCATAATAACATACTCACAAATGAGTTTCAGTTAAAAGCATGGAAGTGCATATCAGCTACGCATCCCTTCTCATCTCACGTAGGTGAATGATGTCCTCTATAGAATGGCTGACGCATTTCGAGGCCAAGACCTCTTCCTCAGAGCCTCTGATATATACTTCCATGCTTTTAACTGAAACTCGTTTGTGAGTATGTTCTTATTATGATTTTTTTTATAAATCTTGTGATTGAGGATAATGCGCTAAATCACACAAACTGCAGCAGCATGTCTGCTTCGGAAGAGGGTGGACATATAAATTAGAATGATTTTTCAAACTCATTTCCTTATGACATCAGAAATGGCAACCAGGAAATATATTCTAATAACTGTTTACAATCAAACTTCCCATTATGAGAGTGTAAAAATAGAAAGTATGTGTTTTTCTTTACAACAAAAGAGTTTCTAATTATAACCCCGTATATTTCATTCCTGTTCTTTCATAGCAACAAATCATGTTCTAATATCAGAAGGTCCTTTGTGATTACCATTGTTCCCAAGGAATTCCAACATGACTTATGACCAGAAGTTAAAACCGCTGGTTTAGTCCTTAGGGTGCCTGTACATCAGTTTCTTTTTCCATTTCATCACCCAGGGTGCCCCAAATCTGGAAACAAACATTCTGGTACCTGGTGAATTGGCTTCAAAGGTTGAGAGCCTTGCCCTTCCTCACTATTGGCCTATCACTGTTATTGCTATGCTCATGAGGGTGAGGATTAGAAGGTGAGAGGGTTGGAGCCAGGCTCTTGACGAAGAATGTTGGAGATATTTGCTCTTTGGAGTACCCTCATTTTAGGGGATACACAGTGTACTAAACTGGAAAATGAACCTGGTCTTCAATCGTCTATATATGCTGTGGATTAGGGTTTTCGTTTGCACTTCAGGTTCCCTTCATGGCCTTACAAACGTAGGGGAATGTAATGGAAAAAAAAAAAAAAAAAAAAGTCACAAAAACTATATATTTAGATATCCAACCTTTAACACTTTCACTTCTGCTGATGTAACTATTACACAGTTATTACATGCAGTCTGCCCAGATAGGAGAGACTCAAGTCGCTCTGACTTAGAAAAAGATTCCTGGGGAGACTTCAGGCGACTTGCATTGACTTCTATTGCAGTCGCGCTGAGTCGCCCCGCAAGTCGGACTCCATTAACTGCACTGAAAATTGCGGTAATGCGTGATGGAGATTGCCCGGGGGCAATCGTGATTTTATTTTGATTAATCGTGCAGCTCTAGTACACCCCATAAGTGAAAATGCCCAAATTGGACCTAATTAGCCATTTTCCCTCCCCGGTGTCATGTGACTCGTTATTGTTAGAAGGTCTCAGGTGTGAATGGGGAGCAGGTGTGTTAAATGTGGTGTTACTGCTCTCACCCTCTCATACTGGTCACTGGAAGTTCAACATGGCACCTCATGGCAAAGAACTCCCTGAGGATCTGAAAAAAAGAATTGTTGCTCTACATAAAGATGGCCTAGGCTATAAGAAAATTGCCAAGGCCCTGAAACTGAGCTGCAGCGTAGTGGTCAAGACCATACAGCGGTTTAACAGGGCAGGTTCCACTCAGAACAGGCCTTGCCATGGAGGACCAAAGAAGTTGAGTGCACATGCTCAGCATAATATCGAGAGGTTGTCTTTGGGAAATAGATGTATGAGTGCTCCCAGCATTGCTGCAGAGGTTGAAGGAGTGGGGGGGTCAGCCTGACAAATTCAGACCATACGCGGCACACGGCATCAAATTGGTTTGCATGGCTGTCATCCCAGAAGGAAGCCTCTTCTAAAGATGATGCACAAGAAAGCCCGCAAACAGTTTGCTGAAGACAAGCAGACTAAGGACATGGATTACTGGAACCATGTCCTGTGGTCTGATGAGACCAAGATAAACGTATTTGGTTCAGATGATGTCAAGTGTGTGTGGCAGCAACCAGGTGAGGAGTACAAAGTCAAGCATGTCTTGCCTACAGTCATACATGGTGGTGGGAGTGTCATGGTCTGGGGCTGCATGAGTGCTGCCGGCACTGGGGAGCTACAGTTCATTGAGGGAACCATGAATGCCAACATGTACTGTTACATACTGAAGCAGAGCATGAACCTCTCCCTTCGAAGACTGGGCCCCAGGGCAGTATGCCAACATGACAACGACCCCAAACACACCTCCAAGATGACCACTGCCTTGCTAAAGAAGCTGAGGGACTGGCCAAGCATGTCTCCAGACCTAACCCCTATTGAGCATCTGTGGGGCATCCTTAAATGGAAGGTGGAGGAGCACAAGGTCTCCAACATCCACCAGCTCCGTGATGTCATCATGGAGGAGTGGAAGAGGACCGCAGTGGCAACCTGTGAAGCTCTGGTGAACTCGATGCCCAAGAGGGTTAATGTGCTGGAAAATAATGGTGCCCACACAAAATATTGACATTTTGGGCTCAATTTGGACATTTTTGCTTAGGGGTGTACTCACTTTTGTTGCCAGTGGTTTAGACATTAATGGCTGTGTGATGAGTTATTTTGAGGGGACAGCAAATTTACACTGTTATACAAGCTGTACACTCACTACTTTACATTGTAGCAAAGTGTAATTTCTTCAGTGTTGTCACATGAAAAGATAGAATAAAATAATTACAAAAATGTGAGGGGTGTACTCACTTTTGTGAGATACTGTGTGTGTATATATAGATATATATATATGTTTTGACTGTGTATTTAACTGTGTTTTTTTTTCAGTCGTGTGGGAGTTGTTATTCTGTTCCAAAACAGTGATTACAGTAATTGTTGCAGAACGAGAGCATGTGGACTATTTATTTGTGACACATTTATTGATGTAATGTTAAAGAAGGCTCCTCAAACTACTCATCTGGACCAAAGTAAGAAGGCAGAGAACATACCCTACTATGCCTCTAAATATGCATTTTTTTATAATACGTGTAACCAAACATGCTCTTGTCACCACTATATTTCCCATATGCTACGGAGGAACTAGTGACGGAGTTATTTGGTTCTGAAAGAGGAACTGCCCCTCTATATTGAGAGTGACTGAGAGCCACAAATATAACAATTGCCATGAGAACGTCTGTTCACGTCAGTATTCTAAAAAGATGGTAAATACTTTCTGCTACCTTTTATAGTTGAGTTCCGTTTAACAAAAGGACACATTTTTGCTAGCAGTAAAAGAAAAATAGAGAAGCAACCGCACCGGATAAGAGACATGATATAACAAGATAGCGTCCGTTTTAGAAAGTCTTAAATAAATGCTGATGGAATTAATCATCAAAGTATTAATTCCCAAGTTAAGTGGAATACTAGTCACTACATTCCCCATACATTTCATGGCGTATGTAACATACCTGAGTGATGCGTCATTTCTCCTACACACTTTCCCAAGACAGGTGTACTAAACAGAAAGGGTGTTTCAGCTACAGAGTTGCCGGATTGGTTGAATTCTGATGAGGTAATATTAAGGTTCACATTGATACTATTGCCCGCAATGGGCACTGCCCGAATCGGTGCGACACTGACTTTGCGGCCCTGCACCGATTCCCAAAGGTAGTTTCTGTGCTACTTTTGGCGATTTCCATAGACATCTGTGCAGAAACCCGCACAGATGTCTCTGAAATCGTCGGACCGACATGCGGGAATGAAATTGTGCGAGTTCAGCTGAACTCACACGATTTCATTCCTGCAGCAGTGTGAACCCAGGCTGAAACATACATTTACAAATGTATATTAATAAAGTTATTTGGTGCTTTTCAAAATTTTTCTTTTCATTTTGCTACTTTTGCTTAAAGAATTGGATGCTCATGGCCAGATTTAAACTGGTATAGAATACATTTTAAATCACATCTGGCATTCCTTCTTCTGTATAATAATGTACATTTCACAACTTAAATGAATGAATACTATGGACTCCATTCTGTGGTGTTGTATGGCTACCAATCTGTGCTATTTGAATTGCAAAATGTTGCGGCCATCCTCCTTGTTAACTGCATTATCACTTAAAATATAAATGTGAAAAAAGGGTTCAGCTACATGTCCACAATAGTTTTTGTAAACTGAATTGCATTTTGAAGAAACTAGATTGCCATAAATGATGTTTTTATCCATCGTTCTTTCAGCGGGCCCTGCGAATTTCAAAAGAATTTTCTTTTCAAAATCAGAAATTTTGTGCGCATTTTGATCCAATGGTGCACCCATTGATTTTTGAAATTCGGCCAACCAAGCTTTCAATTTCACCTCATGTTGCTATAGAAAAGAATTTTCGTGGTCGGGGGTCTTTTTTTCTTTCCGGGAATTTTCTTTTCTTGCACTCGTGTGCATTCTTTTTCTGTTACGGATCTTGAACCATTCTCCCATCACTGATTCGAAAATCGTTTGTTTTTCTAAAAATTCCCAACATGCCCGATTACTCAAATTCGATTACCGCACGAAAATCGACTGTTTCTACAGCCCACTTATGGTGCGAAATTCAAATGAAAATTCTTAGAAACCAAATTATTTCGAAATTCGACCGTGTACGGCCTCTGCCTTACATTGATGAACACTATGGGGTTGATTTACTGAAGCTGGAGAGTGCAAAATCTGATGCAGCTGTGCAGAGTAAACAATCAGCTTCTAACTTCAGCTTGTTCAATTAACCCCTTGCCGACCGCCGATCGGCATCTGACGGCGGCAAGGTGGCTCGTGAGCGCAAATCGCCGTCATATGACGGCGGCTGCGCTCACGAGCCTAGTGCGCGCTCACTGTGTTCGGGGGGGGCCAGGGAGCGGGTGCGGCGGCTTCGATTGCCGCCGGCCACCCGCGATCCCCCCCCCGGAGCGAATGAGCGGAGGTCCGTGTATGTAAACACGGCCCTCCGCTCTGTGTGAGGGGGAAGGGAAGTGATCACAGCCTTCTCGTACATGAAGGCTGTGACCACTTCCTTTCACCAACTAGGCAAGCCCCCCTACAGTTAGAACACGCCCAGGGAACATAGTTAACCCTTAGCGCGCCCCCTGCAGGTTAACCCCTTCACTGCCATTGACATTTACACAGTAATCAGTGCATTTTTATAGCACTGATCGCTGTATAAATGCCAATGGTCCCAAAAAAGTGTCAAAATAGTCCGACATGTCCGCTGAAATATCGCAGTACCGCAAAAAATCGCAGATCGCCGCCATTACTAGTAAAAAAAAAAAAAACAAAAAAAACCCCAAAAATGAATTCTCATCATCCGTAAACGCGACCACTTTTGCGCAAACCAATCAATAAACGCCGATTGCGATTTTTTTTATCGCAAATATGAGGAAGAATATAAATCGGCCAAAAACGGTGAAAAAAAATGTTTTTTTATATTTTTTTTTGGGATTTGTATTTTAGCAAAAAGTAAGAAATTTGTGTTTTTTTGCAAAATTGTCGCTCTTCTTTTGTTTATAGCGGCGATCAGAAATGACGCAGAGGGGATCAAATACCACCAAAAGAAAGCTCTGTTTGTGGGAAAAAAAGGACGCAAATTTCGTTTGGGTACAACGTCGCATGACCGCGCAATTGTCAGTTAAAGCGACGCAGTGCCGAATCGCAAAAAGGGCTCCGGTCCTAAAGCAGCCAATCCTTCCGGGGCTGAAGTGGTTAAGCTTTAAAAAAAAAAAAAAAAAAAAAAAAATCTGGAAGCTGATTTCTATGCAGAGCTGCACCAGATTTGGCGCTCTCCAGTTTTTGTATCCTAAAATCACATCTCCACAGCAATCATCACAATTGTAAGATCTTTCCTAACCTGCTGTTAGATTAAATACCTTTTCTAGAATGATCAGCAAGCATTAATCTACAGTTATTATCTAGAACTCTTATAAATGTATTTAGCAAATTAAATAAAATTAGGTAAGGGTAGTGGTAGCAATATTTAAGCTATATGAATACGCTACTTGAAAATATCACTATTATACAGGAATTATAGATCGCCAACCGTTTGCGTATTACTACTACAAGTCTGCAACAAATAAGTTCCTAATGATTCCAGGAAAAAGAAGTTCAGTAAGTCAGTTCACACAGGGGCGATCCGACTTCAGGCGCGACTTTGTAGGCCCTTTAAACGCAACTTCAGTGTGACTTTGGGCAACTTAAAGCGACCTCCATGCCAGACGACTTTGCTTGTGGCCAATCAGAGAACATAGCTCTTCTGATATCATTCAATTTACCTGATTAAATTCCATTCTTTTTCCTGTAAAGTTGCTTCAATATAGATGGGGATCCGACTTGGAGGCGACTTCCACTGAATTCTATGGGCACAGGTCAGATAGAAGTTGCCTTGAAGTAGTACAGGAAACTTTTCTGAAGCTGGAGCGACTTCAGTAGTGTACATTAAAATGGCTCTCATTCACTTCAATGGGATTTCTTATGTCAAGCGACTTGGGGCGACATAAGTCAGATAACAAGTCACTGTAGTGTGAACTGGCTCGAAAAGATTTGGATGACCTGACTACTTCACTAATTTAATGAAAAGTAAATTGCAACATTCTATACGCCTTTATGTAGAACATCTAGCAAATAATCTCAAACAGCTCAAAAGTCACTATCAAATCATCTATGTGCACCTAAAAATTTCACACTAAATTCATGCATCTCTTAGCACTAAATCTGTAAAAGTCACCGACCAAGAAAGAGCTTCTGCAATCTCACGATCTTGAAACAAAGTGTGCTGCACACTGAGCATGCTCTATTGTGGCGTCTTTGTGGAGTCATCTAGATACTGCCTTGATGCACCAATAAAGTCTGAATTACTCATGCTCTACAAATGACTTCAATCAGATTGTAAGAACAAGTCAGAAGCATACAGTTCACAATCATTTTATAAATAAAATACAGCCTTACATAGATAAAAATATATACTTATATGTACAAGTTTAGATTGAATTTACTAATCATGGTAAACTTCCTCCAAAAACCCCAATGAGTCACTGCTCACTAAGAAATTACTGTAACTGATAACCCATTGGGTATTATAGCCAAGGCCCAGCAAATGTCATAAGAGATCATTTTATTTTAAGGTAGCCCATGCATGAGTCAGTTTATTTTCGTTCAACCAGCCCATTCCACCCATCCACACATTTGAGGTGGCTGGTGGAATCCTCCTGCTAGTGTATTCTGGACAGGGAGACTTTCCCACCGTCAGAAGACACTGATCAGGCTATAGCTGGCAGTGCTGATCGAGTGGCAAAAATGCAACAGGGTTGTTGTACAGAAGTAAATTGGTAGATCGCCTTCTATACAACCACAGTGCCCATACGGGCATCAAAATTTGGTCGGTCCCTGCAGAACTGGACAAATATGATCCATGTATTGCCAAGCATAACCACCTGTGGACCAAATCCTGGGAACTGAAATTAAAACCCAGAACATCCACTTGATGTGTAGTATGCCCTAGAAAGACCCTACTTTCCACAGTCATGTGTTTATCAACCTTTTTTAGTCAAGGCACCCTTTAAAATTCTGCACAATCTTGAGGCATCCCATTATAAAATGTAAAAAAAAAGAAAACTAATAGTTTTACAGAATGCAGAAACATCCATACACACGTAGGACACCTAATGTTCAAGGTGATCTATTCTTCCAAAGCAAAAAACACACCTTTGTACACTGGTACTGATTAGTATTGCAATGTTTTTCTCCCTCAGCTTTTCTTCCTCAGTCAGCTAATCTAACCTTGTTGCTGATGGAGAGGGGCAGGGGAGGGCAAACAGGGATGCTGTGCAAGCGCCCGACGTCCTTCTCATCAACCAATGACATCATTGGTTGTTACGATGGTGGTGGCTAGATGGTTGCAATGATGCACAAGGAAAACCTGTGACTTTGTATAACTAAAAGGCAGGCTTGATCCACCCGCTGACTTGTATACAATTTTTGGGGAATTGTCTGTTATTTTGCCAAGCCACACCTGAAGAAACCCTAGCTGAAAGAGACTGGCTTAAACTAAAAACATATTTTTAAGGAAAGTAATTGACGTATGTTACAGGAAAAAAAAAAAAACAGGTGTATGGGAAGTTAACAATATTATCATGTCACTATGACCTTTAACTGATTATGATATGGCTCAATGTGACCTACCCAGTTCCACAATATGACATGTTGTAAAGTTATCCAAAGTTATCAAAACTGCCATAAAAGTTATGGGTTCCAGCTACTTGCCATCTATCCACGTGAATGAATAATTGTTGGCGTTTTACACAATATTATGCTGGGTACCCCCAGTAAAATAAGAGGCCGATTTGGAATTACTTAACATAAAAAAAAAACTGAGCCTGAAGAACTGGCATCTAGATCTTTTACAAAACTACTCACACAACTTGGCTTCAACTACTCCTCCTACCCAATATGAAAAAGCATGTAGTTCAATCCTCCTACAGTAAATCCCCCCATATGCCAGTTGCTGAAACCCAGATTTAATTTAACTGGGTAGAAAAAAAATGGGCCTACCTTGGAGGAGAGATAAAAAGCATAACAGCAGTAGGAATAATGGTTTACCTCCTAAATAACACCCTTAAAGCCTTACTCTAACGTTATCAATAGTTTTAAATGATTTGTTTAGGCCAGGCTGACCCAAATGAACCATTTTATTTACTATGACATGCGGCTGCTGTCAGTGTTGTATAAACTGTATGGAGTATTAGCTACTTAAAGTATACCTACAGTTCTGCGTTCTGCCAGGGATACAGGGACTTCCCATCCATTTCCAGGAACAAAATTGTGGATGAGTGGTGCTCAGCCATTCACAGAAAACGTTGTATTTTTATCAATGAATACAAGGCTTCCTCAAATTAGCTGAGGTAGAGCAGTAGGCAGATAACGTCTCATCTCCATTAAAGCGGTTGTCTACTCAAAAAAATTTTTTTTTTAAAAATAAAAACCTGCAAGACAATAGCATAATGAGCTAGTATGCACCGCATACTTGCTCATTATGAAATACTCACCTTAAAACGAAGATCCGACCAAGCCGCTCGGTCCCCTCCGTGGGAGCGGACATCTTCACCCGGATCTTGCTTCCGGGTACGCGGCTCCGGCGCTGTGACTGGCCGGAGCCAAGAGAAGTCACTCCCGCGCATGCGCGCGGGGCTCGTTTTTTCCGACAGGGTCCGGAACTAATGCCGGCTTTTGCCGGGACACATATACGGCGCATGCGCTGGAACATACACGGCGCATGCGCCGTAACGATATATTACATTAGAAAGGGAATATCTTCTAAATCATACTAGTTTAGAAGACATTAATTTTACCTACAGGTAAGCCTTATTCTAGGCTTACCTGTAGGTAAAAGTACAAAAAAAAGGGTAGACAACCGCTTTAAGGATGGGCTCGGGCGTATTCGCAAGTGCACATGCCCGAGCCAGCCAGGGAGTGAACCCTGCACTGCGCTAATCACAGGCAGTGAGACATTTTCCCGGTACGCGGCTGCAGCGATCGGGGAATGTCTCATTGCCTCTGATTAGCTCAGTGCATGGTTCAAGTCCAGGTGGGCTCGGGCACGTGCAAACACGCCCAAGCCTATCCTTAATCTCCATCTCACCTCAACTATTCTAGGTAGGGACTACACCTGAAAGATTTTTCACAGGGCAAAGTCTTTGTTAGCCATGACCCCCCCCCCCCCCAAAAAAAAATGAACTAAAGCTAAACACAGACTTGAGATGACATTTTTGGCCTGATCTCACGATGAGGACAATCTCAGGTCTATGGGGGCAGACAGGATACCACAAGTCAAACAGGAGTCCAAGTAATGACTGATCAGAAACCAAGCACCACTGCATCCTCAGGGTTGTGTGGCTTCAGTAAAGTTGGCCTGTGTTGCCTTCCTACCCCCTTCATAGGCAAGCCGAATGTTCGGCTTATGGAGCACTCTGCCTTCACAGGTACCACAAGGCAGTCAGAAGAGGTCTGTACAACTAACTCCTAGGACTATAGACTGCTTAGCCAAACTCCTTCCACTGTACCAAATTAGTAACATTGAAAAATGAAAATGGCTTGGGGGAGGGGGGGGGGAATAAACAGATTTCCTCTTTATTTGGAAGGCCAAGGAAGGAAGAAGTAAAAACAAGTCAAAACGGAGTGCTTACGGTTTTATGAATGTAAACCCACTAATGTGCTCCTCAATTCAGATACATCAGATAACAGATTTGAAAGGGAAGTCAGGAACTAGAAAAATGTATGTGCTTATCATTGGCTTAAATGGTGAAATACTGAGCAGCTGATATCATCAATACTTTAAGCCATCAGTGTGGGTTCAGGCTTCTTACAGTTGATATGCTAACACAGAGGCTCGATATCAATCTATGTATGTACAGGTATATTATCTATTTCAATGCCCAAGCATGAAAAATCAGTTGCTAGGGAATACAGATACAAAGAATGCTAGATACCGAGAATAGACACAAAAACCACTAGATACCAAGTGGCTCTGACCTCTCTGCACCAAAATGTAAATCTAGCTATATGGCTTTTAATTTTCTTTGTTTTTTTTTTTTTTGCAATATAATCCATTTTTTATCTAAGAGGTTATGCAGAAGTATTTGCAAAACCCTTCATCAACAAATACTAATAGTACCAGAGCAAACTGCATGTAAGTTGTGCTTGCTTCTGCCTGATGATCTCAGCAACCAGAGGTCCCTTCTGTGTAGGTGTCAATAGATTTCCCATTGATGTCACTGGTGCTAACACCAAATAGGTAGCTGCAGCCCTGGCCAGCAAAGCAAGATCACTAGAGGAACTTAATGGCATGGAACATAAGCTTGCAGGGGCAAGTGTGATTTGACACACACCCTATAATCATCACCAACCACTAAAAACCGAATTCTTTAAAGCATTTAAATGTTTTAGGCTACTGAAAAAAGGGGGCACAATATGGGCCCACTTTCTTGAGACTGCGGTCACCCCATCCCAGGTCATTAGCTTAGTGTCAAGGTAGTTCAGTTGAGTCACTTTTTATAGGTAATGTCCCCTTTAAGACTCGAATTTTGCTGGTCCAGCAGGAACCAATCAAATAGTAGGGAATTTTCTGGAAGCATTGGGAGGCTATACAAGGTCTGTGAGTCTAGGGTTTTCCCTCTTTTCCTGGCAGTCCAAGCAGGAAGAAACAAGCTCCTTGCCTTTATGGAGTCTCTTATCAGGCAGCTTTTGGAAAAGGCAGGTGGAGAGGGAGGAGAGGCATGGCTGTGCCGCTGTTTAGAAGGAGAGGTGGGGGTGAAGGAGCAGCCAGGGCCGAACAGGGGAAGGAGAGCAGCATTAGCAGAATGCCTGGGAACAGCAGAGGAGTTTGGCGAGTGTAGGGGAGGAGGAAGGCGGAGCCTCCAGAAAGGAGCCGAGCGGCCGCAGAGCACACACAGCAGAGTGAGGGAGTCAGCATGGCCGGGCGGAGCAGCCACGTCAGGAACAAGAGGTGGGCATACTCGCCGTCGCCAACCAGGGGAGGAGGAAGGCGGAGCACGGTAGGACAGCCTGAAGGGATGGAAGGAGGAGAGCGTCCGCCCTCCACACAGTACAGAGAGCCAGATAATGTCAGTGCTAAGCAAGGCAGCTGGCAGGCGGTTTCTCAAGAGCTGCTGGCAGGACAGGCAACTCAAGCCTGAAAACAGAGAATGCTGCTAGAGGGAGAGCCCAGACAAGAGCCTGGTGAGTCCTCTCAAATGAGTGTATTATCTGGATTAATAAATTCTCTGTCCTCTCTGGTAAAATCTTTATCTCCCTCTGTTAACACTGTGGTTTCAGCTCCTGTCACTACACCTGTTCTCCCTTCTGCTGCCTGCACAGCTCAGAGAAAGTGTGTGATGTTGTTTTGCAGAGGGATTTAACAGGTCAAGAGTCATTACATATAATTGCGCCTGCATGGAATAAGGTACTGTAATCTTGCATGAAGAATGTTATGCCGTGCAAGATCTGTCCATTAGGCTAACATTTGAGTTTGTCAGTAAAAGAAAATATAGAAGGGAGAATTTATAGATATTCTCTCTCCTTCCTTTTCATAAGGAGTTTACGGTTAAGACGGAAATGAAAGGGGAAGAAAAAAAATGAAGATAGGCGCAGGCTGGTTTCTCGGTCATTTCATAATTGGTTGCAAGCCTATTGTATTTATTGTGGAGTGATGGCAGAGAAACACCCGGAATTGTGTGGAGGCTTGTTCCAGCATCTGGATCATATTTTGGAAGCCTATAGAAATTTTGGTGGGCTTGGTTGGTATTTTTATGATGAGTCGTTTCGACAGAAGTTGTCCATTCACCCTGCGCTCAAATAGGATATGAAAGATGTAGGGCTATGGCTTAATTTGATCCTGCCACAAAAACAGGTCATGAATAATCAAACCACAATCAGCCTTGTGAACACAGCTTATAGAAAAGGCTGTTGTTTCGCATTTAATGAAAGCCAATGTCGCTGGAATGCGTCATGTAAATATAGGCACGATTGTGCTCATTGTTCAGGCCCGCACCCAGTGGTCAAATGCTTTAAGAAAAATGCCAGTGCAGGAACAAAGCCAGGGTACGAGGGATATTTTTTCCAAAAGCCTGCACGCCGGTGAGGCTGGAAAAAATGCGCCCATATCTGGACAGGTACCTAAACAAGGAGAAGGCATGTTTTCTCATAGAGGGCTTTATGAATGGTTTTCCTTTGTCCTCTTTCTCGGGTACAGGGTGTTTAGTAGTGCCAAATTTAAAATCATTGGAAAATTATCCCCAAGTTGTTAGGGATGAGGTGTTCAAAGAAATGGCGGAGGGAAGAATAGAAGAACCTTTGTTAATTTTCGTATTTCCCCATTGAATGTGGTGCCTAAACGAGAACCAGGTGCTTTCCGCATCATCCATCACTTGTCATTCCCGAAGGGTGGGTCACTAAATTATATTGATGGCGAATCATGTTCAGTTTCATACGCGACTTTTCGGCTTTTGCCCATTTCCCATCTGCTTTTTATTCATTAGGTTTTTGCTTGAATAATTGTTATTTTTTCGACAAGTGTCTCGCTATGGGGTGCTCACTGTCCTGTTCATACTTCAAGGCATTTTCCACCTTATTCCTTCACTGGGTGCTTTGTTTTTGTGCAGGTTGGAATGGTGCAGTGCATTGTCTAGACGACATTTTGTTAGTAGAGCCAGCAGACTCTAATCTTTGTTTTGAGTTATTACAAACTTTTCTGGATATGGCCAAGGAATTTGGTATTCCGCTGGCTGAGGAGAAAACTTGTTTGCCCGCAACGTCTTTAGAATTCCTGGGCATTCAGATCAATACTTGCAGAATGGAGTTTCATTTGCCAGAAGCGAAGTTAAAAAAACTTTAAAGTATGTTGGTGCTGGCACTACGGTGGAAGAAAATTCTTTTAAAAGAACTGCTGTCAATTTTAGGAATACTGGCATTCGCTTGCAGGGTTATGCTGGTGGGTGGGATCTTTTCAAGGTGTCTATCCATCCATGTCAGGTATTAAGTCACCTTTTGCACACGTAAGGTTGACCAGTGCACTCAGGGAAGACTTTGCGGTTTGGGCTAGATTTCTGGATAGTTACAATGGGCACTCCTTTTTTCAAAAGGACTTTATTTTTGCACCAGATTTTAGTTTATTCATGGCTGCTGCTGGGTCCAAAGGTTTTGGTACTATTTGGAAAACGCACTGATGCTGTGCTGCTTGGCCGAAGGCCTGAATTGAAAGTCAGGCCAGAAAGAATGTGGTGTTGTTAGAACTATTCCCTGTGTTAGTGGCCTTGGCTTTGTGGGGAGCAGAGTTTGCAAATAGAAGGATTATGGTGGAAACAGACAATAGAGGGGTTAGGTTCGTAGTGAATTGCCGCTCTTCAGGGTCTTTGCCGGTAATAGTATTAAGAGAAAAAACATTTTGTGTCTAAAATTTAACATTTGGCTGAAAGCAAAGTCTACTGCTGGGATTTTGAATAATTTAGCCGATGCTAAACAGTTCCAGATGGACAGTTTTCATCTTTTACTTTCGGAAGCGGACAAGGAAGGCATCCCATGCTCGGAGTACCTGTGGTCGGTGATATGAGCACGGTGTTGAAAGCAATTAAGGGTTCAGTATCCCTTAAGACCTGGAACAGTTATGCAGCAGCTTGGAATTTATGGGTGTTGTTTTCAGGCAGGGAAGGCAGGGATTTTTTTTATTTCATCTGAGGGGGCTATTCTGGCCTTTCTGGCATGTTTAATGCAGCAGCATTTTTCTTACAGCCATATCAATAGAACATTAGCTGGCATTTCATTTTTCCTCAAATTAAAAGGGATCCCCTCACTGTACCTCTTGTTTTTCAGTAAAACAGGCTTTAAAGGGTTATAGGAGGCTGACAGAAGACCAATATCTCTGAACATCCTCAGTGGCCTTTGTTATGCGACCAAAAGGGTGTGTTTTTCTAATTATGAGGTGTTGCTTTTTAAGACCACGTTTGTGATTCGCATTCATTGGGGCATTTCGAATATCAGAGTTACTCCTGGGCACTAAAAAAAGTGTTTCAGGAGTGCTATTTGAGCAAGTGGTTGTGGACCACTCTGGGGTACATATCTGGCTGCAAAGGTCGAAAACAAACCAATGCGGAAGAGGTAGGTGGATCACTTTGCAAGCCCATGAGAACGGGTTGGTGTGCCCGGTAGTTCAGGTTAAAGAATTTTTGGAAGAAAGTCCGACTGGGAAGGGACATTTTTTAAATTAATGCCAATTTAGTGCCACTTACCAAATATCAGTTTGTTGTGGTTTTACGGAGATGTCTGCAAAGAATGGGGCTATCCAATTTTAGGTGCTCTTCACACTCCTTTAGGATTGGCACAGCTTCAGAGGCAGGCCGGAGGAGGTTACAGGAATCGGCTATTATGGAGTTGGGGAGGTGGAGGTCTAAATGTTTCAAGCTATACGTCACACCGAATTTATTTGTTTGATCCATTTAGGTTTTCAGCACACAGTTTGGATTCTGGGCCATTCGTTTATTTAATGGGCGCGGAAAAGAGCGGCTCAAAGGAATTTCTCTGAGAATTTGTCTCTTCAGCCGGAATCCTTTAAGGTTTATTGGAAAGGAATAAGAGGCCTACAGTGGCATCAGGTTTATTTTTACTGATCAAAACTTTACCAAGTATGGCCCCCTCCTTCAATATTGGCTGTTCATGTAGGAGGTAATGACTTGGGGAACATTAGAACGCTGCATTTATTGTTCATGATAAAGCGTGACCTTCACCGTTTTAATGTTACCTCCTCAGGTACAACTATCATTTTTTCAGAGATTGTCTCTCGCCTCTCTTGGCTGTCCTCTGCTCAGAGGAGAGTGATGGAGAAAATGAGAAAGAGAATTAACAGATCCCTTGAAAGATTCATGCCTACAATTGGAGGAATATCTTCTTGACATGTGGATCTGGAAGGTGGTATTGCAGGTTTGTATAGGAGAGACGGGGTACACCTTTCAGATGTGGGTGTCAATATTTTTAATTTAGGCCTACAGAACAGCATTGAGATGCCCGCGGCGGTTGGGGTGGGCCAGCCTTGATGCTCAAGCCCGGCTTGTGGGGACTGTTTTTTCTACTGAAAATTTGTGGACTGCTGCTAGAGTTCTGAAAACTGGGGAGAAAAAATGTTACTGTAGTTTATTATGAAATTATGTTATTTTGCTAATAAAAGAATGATTAAGGTTTGTTGTGTTATAATAAACGAAACCAATAAAAGTGCCGCTGCCAATTTCTGCCAAACTTCTGATTCCGTTTATTTATTTGTACCTGGAGTAAGGTTTTTGGGGATTGGGTGTGGCCTACAGTCTCATGGAAAAAGGGGGCACAACATGGGCCCACTTTCTTGAGACTGCATTCACCCCATCCCAGGTCATTAGCTTAGTGTTAAGGTAGTTAGTTTGAGTCACTTTTTATAGGTAATTTCCCCTTTAAGACTCGAATTTTGCTGGTACAGCAGGAACCAATCAAATAGTAGGGAATTTTCTGGAAGCATTGGGAGGCTGTATAAAGTCTGTGAATGGAGGGTTTTCCCTCTTTTCCCAGCGTTCCAAGCAGGAAGAAAGGAGCTCCCTCCCTCCTGCCCTGTCGCAAGAACTCTTATGTTGTTGGGTCACCCTGGTATTCTAGGGGGGACTGTTTTTTCTATTGAAAATTTGAGGACTGCTGCTCGAGTTCTGAAAACTGGGAAGAAAAAATGTTACTGTAGTTTATTATGAAATAATGTTATTCTGCTAATAAAAGAATAATTAAGATTTGTTGTGTTATAATAAACTGAACCAATAAAAGTGCCGCGGCCAATTTCTGCCAAACTTCTGATTCCGTTTATTTGTACTTGGGGTAAGGTTTTTGTGGATTGGGTGTGGCCTACAGTTTCATGTGAACTGAAACGATCTAGCATAATTTAGAAATGAGCCTAGTGCTATGTGGACATAAAATGAGTCAAATGGAAGTTTTCTTGGTACTCATTTGACTGCCTATGAGGTTAGATGTGTTGCTTGACATGAAGAAGGTGCAAAATAGCACTTAAGGTCCATCATATCTAAAAATTGAGCCTTTTCCTAATAAAAGTTAAAATGTCCATTTACTATTTGCCTAGTTTGAAATTGTGTACATGCTCATGGCACAAACCATAACTGAATATATTTTCTTTGACAGGCTGTGCTCTGTGCTTGATAACGGAGTAGCCTGGCATTTAAACTTGTGAGACTATCTGGGACACATTTTCTTTGTGCCGTTTTACCATAGGTCACAGTCTGATTGTAAAATGGATTCCTAAGGGTACACATGTATGATAAAGTGCTCATGAACACTAGTGCATGTGACACTAGAGTGCAAGTCACAGAAGTCATAGATCTTTTTATACATATTAGATTGTCATCTAAGAAAACCTTTCATCATGAAAAACTTACAACAGGGTGGTGTAGGGTTGCCACCTTTTGATTTTAACAAAACCAAAGTGTAAGGAGAGATATCAATGTACAATAAATCAATCTACTCGGCAACACAATGTTTTCTTGAAAAAATGGAACACACATAGTTTTGCTTTCACTTTGAAGGAGAGAACCTTAAACTTTTTTTTACTTGCAGTGAATACAGATTTTTTTTTTTACAGATTCATCTATACAGTATTTGTTTACAAAAAAAAAAAAAGGTAGTTATTAAAAAAAAAAAAGTTGCCATTATTATAGATGTCCTAAAGAGCTACTATCAGAGGTTTCCGGTTATAACATAATAGTTTCCTGATAGAAGGAAATAACGTTTGCCACAATCTCTAGAAAAATTAAACCAAACTAGCATAAATGTAAATGCAATTGTTCTTCGACTGAACATGCTTCTTCACATAGCACAACTTTAATAGTCACATATAAGCAAAATACAAAGAACAAATATACAGCACAACAATCAATACAATTAAATAATGTATATAGCAGGGTTTCTCAACCAGGGTTACATGAAACCATTGGGCTCCTCCAGAGCAGGGTTTCTCAACCAGGGTTCCTCCAGAGGTTACTATGGGTTCTTCAAGCAATGGTCAATATCTGCCTCTCAGATAAATTCCCAATGACATCATTGATCTTTTTAGCTATCTGTAAGGGGTTAATTCTTCCCAATGACCACAAGTGTGGGAACATTCTTCCCATTGACCATCACACGAATGTATCACGAGTTGTAGATTTTTAATTTTTAGCAGGGGTTCCCCGAGACCGGAGAATTATTTCAAGGGTTCCTCAGTGTTGAAAAGGTTGAGAAAGGCTGCTCCAGAGATTGCTAGGGGTTCCTTGAGCAATAAGTAATTTCTGCCTCTCAGATAAGTTCCCACTGACACCCATTGATATTTTAAGCTGTCTCTAAGGGGGGGACTTCTCCCCAATGACCACAAGTGTAAGGAGCATCCTTCCCACTATCACACTAATGGAGAATGGGTACAATAAGTACCCAGGACATGGGATTGTGGCGGCCAAAATATAAAAAAAAAAAATATATATATATGTAGAAAAAAAAAAAAAAAAAAAAGAG
>BLSH010162857.1:1081045-1094209 GCA_018402905.1 Glandirana rugosa
TCCCAGTTTCAGCCTGGCAAACAGACACTTGTCCCTAGGCTGAAACTAGGGCTGTTACGGTCCGTGAAACACGAGACCCCTAGAACTTCCCCTTGAGGTGTGGTATAAAAATTTCTTTTTTGACCGTACCCCAGGGGGAGTACCTCGTATGGTCCGGGAAACCAGACCATGCCCAAAATTCCCCTTGGGGTGCGGTTTTTTTTTTTGTCGCACCCCAGGGGGGGTTTTAGGTATGGTCTGGAAATAGGCTCGTGCGTTGGGCCGTCCGGTCCTTTCCCCCACCCCTGCTCGCTCGCCGGGGGAGGGAGGACCTGGTATGGTCCAGGAGGGAGGGGGCCGCTCGCTCGTCCCCACCCCCTTTCCTGGCCTGCCGGGTTGCGTGCTCGGATAAAGGTCTGGTATGGATTTTGGGGGGGACCCCACGCTGTTTTTTTTTTTGGCGTGGGGTTCCCCTTAAAACCCGTACCAGACCAAAGGGCCTGGTATGCTCCATGAGGGGGACCCCATGCCAGTTTTTTCTTTAAAAATATGGTGTGGAGTTCCCCTTCAAGATCCCCAGAGCACAAAGTGCCTGGCATTGTCGGGATCAAAGTCGGATCCCTGTTCACAGACAAACGGTCCGACTTTGACCCTATGTAGGACCGTAAATCGCACAGCAGTGTAGGATCAAAGTCGGACCGTTTTTTTGTCGGATAGTGTGAACCCAGCCTAAGGGTCCTTTCACACACACGGACCGTTCATCAGTTTATCAGTTCATCAGTTCATCCGTTTTTCATCCGTTTTTTTCTTCCGTTTGTTCATCAGTGGTCATCAGTTTTTCATCAGTTTTTTTTACATTCACTACCAATGCAAAAACGGATGAAAAACTGACCGTTCGTCAGTTTACATCCGTTTTTCGTCCGATCCGTTTTTTTTTTGACGGATGAAAAATAGGACTTTCATCTGTTCAAAAAACGGATGCTGACGGAAGTGGATGAAAACGGATACAAATACATGATCATCAGTTGTCATCCGTTTTTCCATAGAGATGCATTGATGTCCGTTTTTCATCCATCAACGGATGGATGAAAAACGGACAAACGGTCCGTGTGTGTGAAAGGGGCCTAAATCCCGGAAGCTGATTGGTTGCTGTGCAGAGCTGCATCAGATTTTGCACTCTCCAGTTTTAGTAAATTAACCCCAACCAGTGTGTACACATGGAGCTATTGTAACGGTTGTCAGCAATTCTTTTGTGACCCACAAACAAACATAAATTAGCTGCATATAAAACCCATTATCCACCCAACCAGAACAGCAGCCTTGCACTGAGTGCATGGGTAACAAAGTAATACCTGCACAGCTTGTATACATATTAAACAAGCATAGCTGAACCCATGACCATCCCTAGACCTAGAAACAAGGTTTCAATGCACATTAATAAGGCACACGTTAATTATGCTGACTGCATAGATATACAGGACATACCTAGAACAATCTGGAAAAAGACTACAAATTCCCTTAATTAAAAACAAGATGGATACAACATCGGTCGGGATGGCTTAAAATGCACACACATAATATATAGACAAATAGCAATAGTGCATATGCCAGACAGCGAGCTATTACTACAGTGAACTAAAACCCCAGTATACCCATGCTGTAAACTGCAATAGGACCCAAATGCACCAAGCAGTGTGTTTGGGGGCATTGGGGTCCTTTTTACATCATTTTTTACATTTTGCTAAATTTGAACAGTATAATGTATTTTCTAAAAAATCCAATGACAATCGGTTGAACTAGATGGACTTGTGTCTTTTTTCAACCAGACTAACTATGTAATTTGCTAGGAAACACATTTGCTGCAACTGGGTCATGGCAATGCTGACAGTTTTTACTTAGACCACATTAGACTGTAGTGGTGTCTACACAATGGAAATATACGGTCACATATGGTGGAGACTTAAGAACAACCTTCACACAGCATTCGAGATTAAAGAAGTATTAAATCCAAAAGCAAACATTATATTGCAGCATACCGATGCTTTGATGTGGCATCTGCATTCGTTTTCTGTTTTAGGATTTCTTTTATTTTCACCTAGTGATCAAGCCAGTAAGTCTGTTTTTCAACAGAACAAGCTCCCTGCAAATGTAGCAGTTAGAGCATCAAGACAAACCCTTCACCACTGACAGAGGTGCTTACAATGATCAACTCTGATTTATGTAAAACCATAATCCCAAAAGAAAAATAAAAAACTGTTGCTGTGACTAAATCTAAATCTGCTAGTATATCTAACACTCCTCTTCCCCCATACTGACCATGCTGTTGTCCAAAGGTGTCCCTGTGCTCCTTCATCCAGAGTGGGGGCACTCTAATACAGGAGGTGGTATATATATATATATATATATATATATATATATATATAAAATCTCTTCTCTACTTCATCATCCACAGCCTCCACCCACTCAACTCACTCACTGCCCAAGAGATCGCCAAGCACTTCAAACTGAAGATTGATACAATTCGGGAGGAGATCTCTGCTGTTCAATTACCCTCCACGCTTTACACTTCATGCCCACAGGTTCAATCATTACTTCCCTCTCTCAACCCCACCACTATAGACGAGGTTGCTAAACTACATGCCAATGCCCATCTCACCACCTTCCCTCTGGATCCTATTCCCTCGCAAATGCTACGTTCACCCTCTGGCTCTATTCTACACTCTCTTACTCACATCTTTAATCTCTCCCTCTCTTCTGGCATCTTTCCCAACTCTAAAACATGCACTAGTTAGCCCCATACTTAAAAAGCCCTCCCTGGACCCATCCAATCTTGACAACTTCTGCCCCATCTCCTTGCTCCCCTTTTTATCCAAACTCCTTGAGCGTCTGGTCTACCACCGACTTTGCAACCACCTTGCTGATAATGGCCTTCTTGATCCCCTTCAGTCTGGTTTTCATCCTCAACACTCCACAGAATCTGCTCTCCTAAAACTAACAAACGATCTACCAACGGTCAAAACCAATGGACACTTTTCTGTACTCCTACTCCTGGACATCTCTGCTGCCTTTGATACTGTTGACCACCCCCTCCTCCTCAAAAAACTCCACACTTTTGGTCTCCGTGATTGTACTCTTCACTGGTTCTCCACCTACTTATCCAACAGCAGCTTTAGTGTTACTTACACAATTCAACTTCCTCCTCTCCTCTTCCTTTCTCTGTTGGGGTTCCCCAAGGTTCTGTCCTTGGAGCTCTCCTATTCTCAATCTACACCTCCTCCATGGGTCAGTTGATAGCCTCCCATGGCTTCAAATACCACCTCTATGCTGAGGACAACCAAATCTATTTCTCTACCCCACAGATAACTCCCGCTGTCTCCTCACAAATCACTAATTTACTAACAGATATATCAGCCTGGATGTTACACCACTTCCTCTAACTCAATCTATCCAAAACCGAACTTATACATTTTTGCTCCCCCATATGCCCCTTCCCCTGATCTCGCTGTCAAAAGCGATGGCACAACTATAAACCCATCCCCGCATTCCAAGGTCCTAGGTGTAGTTCTGGACTCTGAAACTTCCTTTAAGCCTTACATCCAATCACTGTCCAAATCTTGCCACCTTGCAGAGGTGCAACATCTCCCAATTACGCCCCTTTCTAACCAACGACACAACAAAGCTCTTAATCCACTCCCTGGTCATCTCTCGTCTCAACTACTGCAACTCCCTTCTCATTGGCTTACCTCATAGGATAGCCCCCCTTCAATCCATCATGAATACTGCTGCCAGACTCATCCACCTTACCAATCGCTCTGTGTCTGCTACTCCTCTCTGTCAATCCCTCCACTGGCTTCCACTCACCCAAAAAATTAAATTCAAAATACTAACAACTACTTACAAAGCCATCCACAACTCAGCCCCCAGTTACATCACTAACTTAATCTCTAAATACCAACCTTTTCGTTATCTTCGTTCTTCTCAAGATCTCCTGCTCTCTAGCTCCCTCATCACCTCCTCCCATGCTCGCCTCCTGGACTTTTCCAGAGCTTCTCCAATCGTATGGAATGCAATACCCCAAACTGTCCGATTATCTTCTACTCTATTAGCTTTTAGATGATCCCTGAAAACCCTTCTCTTCAGAGAAGCCTACCCTACCCACACCTAACATCTGTATTCTCATTTCCTCCATCAGCTCATCCCCCATAGTTATTACCTTTTGTCCCTCTTGACCCTCCCTTCTAGATTGTAAGCTCTAACAAGCAGGGCCCTCTGATTCCTCCTGTAGTTATTTGTATTGTAATTGTACTGTCTGCCCCCATGTTGTAAAGCACTGTGCAAACTGTTGGTGCTATATAAATCCTGTATAATAATAATAATGCACAGTGGGGAAAATAATTATTTGATCCCCTGTACATTTTGTAAGTTTGCCCACATACAAAGAAATGAAGGGTCGATAACTCTTATCATAGTTGTATTTTAAATGACAGAGACAGAATATCAACCAAAAATCCAGAAAAAACACATAAAACAAATGTTATAAATTGAGTTGCAGTTCAGTGAGTAAAATAAGTATTTGATCCCCTATCAACCAAGAATAATTCTGACTCCCACAGGCTGGCTACAGTATGTGCTCATGAGGTACACAGATTAGTTCTGTCAATTAAGAAGGTGCTCCTTACAACTCGTCATGTTTATAAAAAGACACCTGTCCACAGAATCTCTTTCTTCCATTCAAACCTCACCATCTTGGGCAAGACCAAAGAGCTGTCAAAGGACGTCAGGGACAAGATTGTAGATCTGCACAAGGCTGGAATGGGCTACAAGACTATAAGCAAGAAGCTTGGTGAGAAGGAGACAACTGTTGGAATGATTATTCGCAAATGGAAGAAATACAAAATAACCCTCAGTCTTGAGCTCCATGCAAGATTTCGCCTCATGGGGTAAGGATGATCATGAAAAAAGGGAGAAATCACCCCAGAACTGCACAGGAGGAGCTTGTGAATGATCTCAAGGCAGTTGGGACCACAGTCAACAAACAAACCATTGGTAACATAATATGCAGCACCAGCAAGGCCCCCCTCCTCAAAAAGTCACATGTACAGGCCCGTCTGAAGTTTGTCAATGACCATCTAAGTGATTCAGAAAAGGATTGGGGGGGAACGTGCTGTGGCCAATGGAGACCAAAATTGAGCTCTTTGGCATTAACTTGACTCGTCGTGCTTGGAGGAAGAAAAATTCTGAGTATGACCTTATGAACACCATCCCTACAGTCAAGCACAAAGGTGGAAAGATTATGCTTTGGGGCTGTTACTCTGCTAAAGGTACAGGCCGACTTTCCCGCATGGAGGGGCCAATGGACGGGGCCAGGTATTGGAAAATCTTGGATGAGAAACTTCTTCCCTCAGCCAGAACACTGAACATGGGCCGTGGATGGGTCTTCCAGCACAACAATGACCTAAAACATACTGCCAAGGCAACAAAGGAGTGGCTCAAGAAGAAGGCCATGGAGTGGCCTAGCCAGTCTCTAGACCTTAATCCTATAGAAAATTTAAGGAGGGAGCTTAAAGCGACAGCCAAGAAACCTTAAGGATTTAGAGAAGATCTGTAAAGAAGAGTGGACAAAAATCCCTCCTGAGATGTGTGCAAACCTGATCACCAACTACAAGAAACGGCTTACCTCTGCGCTTGCCAACAAGGGCTTCTCCACCAAGTTATATTTTACGCACTGAACTGCAACTCATTTGTATCATGTGTTTTTTTCTGGATTTTTGGTTGACATTCTGTATCTATCATTGAAAATACACCTATGATAACAATTATAGACCCTTAATTTCTTTGTAAGTGGGCAAACATACAAAATCTGCAGGGGGGGTCAAATATTTTTTTTCCCCACTGTGTAGATATATTGTACAGATTAAACATTCTATTTAGTCTATGCTTGTGCAATGTGCCCATGTTCCCTTGTTATAACTGCACCAACCTATAATTAATCCTCTAAAGTTTTACTGGTTTATGTAGTTAAAGGTAACTGCACATCAGAACTATTGTTACCAAAGAAATGTTTTAGGCCAGTTCAGTTTAAGATAAAGGAAAAAGCAATGTAACCATGTAGGTAGGTAATTTTCCTTTAGCATCACATTACCTACACAATGTATTAACTGTTAATATCCTGGCATTGTCAGCATTACCAAGCCATGGCAATCTGACACCTGCAGGTTATAAACCTGTTATGCAATGATGAAGTCCTCATAAAAAGAGGTGTTTTGCTTATGTATAAATGTGCACCTAGGAACAAGGACATACGGAATATTCACTGAACATAAGCATTTTTTTTTATCCCAGCCAGGAACGCTATAGAAAAGATACTTTATGACACCATAACTCAGGGCGACTGTAAAGACTGGCCATAACACTAGGCAGCATGTATGAATATTAAATGATGCCATTTTTCAAGTTTTAGCACAAGAAGTTTTTGTTTCACAAATTGGTCCCACAGCTGTCTGTTTTAGTGTAGATTGCACCTCCAATTCCACTGGCAGAGCTATCTGCACCAGCAAAGTACTGGTTTACTCGAAATAAACGTAGGACACAATGCATTACAGTAAAACCTTGGTTTGAGAGCGTGTTGCAAAACAAGCAAAATGTTTTATTAAAGTTTGACTTGATATACAAGCGATGTCTTGATATAAGAGTAACGTCATGTCACAACAGAGTATAAAAAAGAGAGGCGCCTCTAAGTGTAGCAATATGGTTAGATTTAATGAAGGTACAACATTTAGCAACTCACATGGTTGAGGATTAAAACCGGCACATCTAAGTATGCAGGCATCCGGGGTAAAGCTGTTCACATAAACCGTCATCCGCACCGCCATCAACGTCATCCCTTCCACACTGCACTCCACGAGCGCTTCAAGCTCCGCTTTTAGGATGGTCTATGTCAGGGGTAGGCAACCACGGCACTCCAGTTGTGGTGAAACTACAAATGCCATCATGCCTCTGCCTCTAGGAGTCATGCATGTGATTGTCAGGGTCTTGCAATGTCTCATGGGACTTGTAGATTCACCACAGCTGGAGGGCCGAGGTTGCCTACCCCTGGTCTATGTGGAAAGCTTTACCCTGGATGCCTGCATACTTAGATGTGCCTCTTTTAATCATCAACCATGTGAGTTGGTAAATGTTGTACCTTCATTAAATGTAACCATATTGCTACACTTAGAGGCGCCTCTCTTCTCTTTTATACTCTGTAGCTCTTGATGGATTTTGCTTCTAATCCCCTTGTGGAGGCTGCCATTTGTGGATGGACATTTTATGGTTATCACATTGCTTTAATCTTTTAATATGGACTATAAACTGAAAGACTTGTGAATAAATGGTTGTGGAACAAATCATATGAGTTTCCATTATTTCTTATGGGGAAATTTGCTTTGGATTACAAGCACGCTTCCGGAACAAATTATGCTCGCAATCCAAGGTTTTACTGTATTGCTTTCCTGCCATCAAATGTGTGTTGCATAATGCTGGTTTATTGTAGCCTGTAGGGCTTATACACAACAACGGAAACAAATAAACCTGCAACAAAAAGGGGATAAGGTACTCAGAGTAACTATCAGTTTAATCTGACAAATAAGACAAAATATTGGACTTTTGTTTTTTTTCCCCAGGTGCTCCATTTATTTTATATATCAGCCCCAATGCCAATAATGTGATTAATGTCAACCTGTACTTTGCCCTTTCAGGCAGCCGAACCACCTGGTTATCCTCACCTCCCATTTACTCCCTGCTGTTCCTTTCACCCATCAGGAGTAAAAAGGAGGAAGTCATCTTAGACCCCTTTCACACTGAAGCACTGCTAAAACAGCCGCTAAAGCGACAGTTGTTTTTGCGGTGCTTTAGCGGCGCTTTTCGGGTGCTAGCAGGGCAATTTTTTTAATGTCACGTGATAACTGGGCAGGGGAGGGTCAAACAAGAATGCTATGCAGGCGACTGACATCCTCCTTATCAACTGATGATGTCGTTGGTTGTTAAGATGCTGGCGGCTAGAAGGTCATATTGTTACACAATGAAAACCAATGATCCATTTGCTGGCTAGTATATACGTTTTGGGCAATTTTTAGGCATTTTGCCAAGGCACCCCTGGAGAAACCTCAAGGCACCCTGGTTGAAAAAGGCTGGTTTAGCAGAATGAGTACTTTTCTTAGGGAGTCTCTTACATGCAGTATGTAATGCATTCACTACAGCACCATACATGAACCATGCATGAACCTACAAGGAGTGCAGCAGATACAATGCAACTTTTCTGCAAATTACAAAGAAGCCTGTTCATTTGCGTCCAGACATGGCCTTTTCACAGGATGAGGTCTAAATCTTGGAAGAAGTGACTGTCAAGTCTAGCACTAAGTTTCTGAATGCAGCACAGGCAAAAAAGGAGGGACTTTAAAAAACATATATGTATAATTAGTTATAATTAAACTTTAAAGGATCCTAAAATTTGGATTTAAATAACTTTTAGATATAAATGTAAACAAGCTCAGCTGTAATTATTCGTATTATTTTATTGTAATCCTTTAAAAGAACTGTACATACACTTATCAGTCACTTTATTAGGTGCACATGTTCAATTGCCTGGTAACGCAAATTGTTAATCAGCCATTCATACGGCAGCAACTCAATGCATTTAGGCCACTTTCACACTGGGGCATTTTTCAGGCGCTTTAGCGCACTTATTGCGCCTGAACCCCCCCCATACACCCTAGTGTGAAAGCCTGAGTGCTTTCACACTGGGGCGGTGTGCTTGCAGGATGTTACAAAAAGTCCTGCAAGCAGCATCTTTGGGGAGGTGCGCTCCTCCACCGCCCCAGCCATTGAAATCAATGGCCTGTGCTTCTGAAGCGGCTGCACACCTCCTCGGTAGTGTGGCATGCTGGCGCTTTTAAAGTGGTTGTCAACTCATGACAAGCACTTTAACCTAGAGGTAAGCTTATAATAAGACTGACCTGTAGGTCCCCTGCATATCTCCTATATGCAGTGTACTTCCATGTGCCGACATCATCGGGCACATGCACAGTGAAGAAACGGCCTCCGTGCCGTTCTTTCACTGACATCGTTTTTGTTCTTGTAATCCACCTAAGCGAGTGACATATTATACAGCACTCGTGCTGAATCCCGGGATAGAATCTTTAGGTATATTTTTTTTTCTCTCACCCCCTCCTGGTTTGCTAGCCAAGGAGGGGGGCGAGGAGAGTGGAGGAGGGCTGAGGGAAGCCACAGGAAAGCAGGTAGGCTGTAGGGCTGGAGGGGGTCGGATGAGGCAAAGATAGGAGTACAATGCCTCCCGGGCGCGCATGCGCAGTAAGCAGAACGCTTCCGATCCCATGTGTTCTGGTTACTGTAACAGCGGAAGCGGACTGGCCCGGCTATATCAGTATGTAAACAAAGGGCTGTGCTGCTATAGTAACTTGAACACATCGGACTGGAAGTGCTCTGCTTACTGCGCATGCGCGACCAGGAGGCATTGTACTGCGCATGCCCGAGATTTTGCGGGCCAGTGAGGTGGAGCAACACATGCTATTGCAGGAAAACTGCGGCCAGGGCTTCAATTGCCCTCCGTAAACATGGCTGCTCGCACAAGAAATGTGGGGTATGAGAGACGGGCAGTTTGACAGGTAAAAACTTAGGTTACAAACAATACGAATTCCTAATAATGCTTTAAAATGTTAGAACTTGCCAATTATCCTAGAGATTGTTCAAGAATTTGGACAATTTTCGGGGTTCAAGGTTAACTGGACAAAATCCTCCATCTTCCCTATCGATGAGGTACTCCCTCTTATATTACCCCCCGAATGCCCCTTACAAATTACACATAGGTTTTAAATACTTAGGGATTCAGATCACCCTTCCCATATCAAAATACCTTGAGGTCAATATTCAGCCATGTATTGTGTCCATTTGTACCAAATTAACCCAATGGCTGACTCTCCCCCCTACACTTATGGGGCGAGTAAATCTCCTTAAAATTATATTCTGACCAAAATTATTATATGTTTTAGACAACGCCCCAATCTACATCCAAAAATATCACTTCCAAAAGATCAAAGCACACCTCTCCTCATTTCTGTGGCTTCCGGGAACTCCTTGTTTAGCCCTAGAGACCTTACAATCTCCCCCGTATAAAGGGTGTTTGGCACTACCAAACCTAAGACTATATAATTTTGCCGCTCAACTGGTGTATATACACCAGTTGGCTTTTCCCCTAAATGAACAATGCTGCTATGGCTGCAGAGGTGGCTGTTGTTTCATTGTACGAAACTTTGGGCATCTTTGTCTATAGAAGAACTGTGAATACCACACAAGGGACTGCAACGTTGAATTCTTCCTTACAAATTTATAACCATTGCCTGAATATCCTTCATATAGCCAGTCACGTAGCTTCGCCCAACCAGCCACTATGGTTTAACCCTCGTCTCCTACACTTCCACACTATTGCAGATGCTCCGCACTGGGCAGAACGAGGCTTAAAGTATCTCCATCCGCTGTACTATCAGGGGATGTTTAAAACATTTGTTCAATTGCAGTGTGAGTTGACTGCCTTGGACTTGGCATTTTAGATATCTGCAACTACGCCATGCGGCGCAGACTCATCTGGGATTGCGCAATGTGCAATTGGATAACTCTAAGCTAGAACGTGCACTACTTAAACCTGACCACTCTAAGCGGATCTCTATGTACTATGCCCTACTTATAGATAGACCAACTCTGCAATTAGAGAGGGCCAGAGACAAATGGGTAGCGGATATAGCGGAACTCACCCAGGAGGAGTGGGCGACAGTATGCAGCACCTTTCCTGACACAGTCATCTCTGCTACAGATAAACTGATACAGTCGAGGTATCTACACGGCACATACTACACTCCAAAAATACTTTTCTTCATGCGTAGGAGAGTATCCCCCGCAAGCCATAAATGTCACAGGAAACGGTGACTTTATTCACATGGTATGGTCCTGCAACAAGGTCAGACCCTTTTGGTCAGCAGTAACGGCCTTGATCTCAGAGACCTTTGAGATTCCTAATATTTGTACCCCTAAATGGTGTCTTCTGGGTATGTTTGATGACATTAAATTTCCTACCAGAACCAAAGTGTTTTTACGTTTATTAGTTTACTATGCCAGAAAAATAATCATATTGTATTGGACTAAGACAGAACCTCTACATATTGACTTATGAAAAAAATAGTTAATCAAAATCTCCCACTATATAAGTTGATATATGAGGCCAGAAAATGTCCAAAGAAGTTCACCAAGATCTGGGGCCCAAGGATGGACTCACAAGATAGGAATGACTCTTTGCTTTATCTGTTAGCTAATGCACCATACGGCGACGGATATAATTTTTTTGGATTATGTGTGTTTGATTGTAGTTCCTCTTTAAACAAAATGACAGAAGTTGCTGGTTAACAATCGACATTTTGTAAAATAAAAAATAAAAAAAGAAGAAGAGCTCATTCAATTCGCAAATGAAGTATTGCTTATTCAGTAAGAAATACTTTCAATTCAAATAAAATGTTACTTTCAATGTACATAAATATCCATGTAAAAGTATCCATACATGTACAGAATTTGAAACATTTAACATTGACTTTATTGTGCAAGTTTTCATTTTTGGCCATATTTCAGGCTTAAAAAAGCTTTCAAGTGTCAGTTGTCATGTTTCTATGGGAATACCGAACAGGAAGTTCCTCTTAAAATAAAACCTTTATGTAACGCTACCCCAGTAGGAGCCACTTAGTATGTTCTGTCTGTTACTCTGCCTCTCAACCCCAATAACATCCTCAGTCCCCTCTGGCACACTTGGCTTCACTCTTTGAGTTAGTTCCCCTTTAAGTGAAATACAATAACTGAATACACCTATAAGAGGTAACAAAAATAATGTTTACTCAAGGAGAAATGTATTTAACAGCAACTCTGGATAGACAAAACCAGATCAAGTATATCAAGTAATTTTATCAATAAACCAGTATGATATGTTCAGAGATGATTGAATATACCATTTAATCTTGGGTACAGGAGAGCAGGGGAGTGACATCTATAATTTCAAACCACTCTCCCCTGATCACGTATGTGACACCAGCAAACTGTAGAAGAACAGAAATAAACCCAATGAAATAGTAGATAAACAGGTTAAACATTAGCAAGATAATAGGTAAATTGGTACAACTAGCACAGTAATAGATGCAGTAATTCTCAACTTGCTCTAAGAGAAAGAGTTCTAAGATGAAAGCAACTGTTCAGCAATACCAGCAACTGTAGAAGCTTTCTAAATGGGAAAAGAGTGACGAACAATGCTTGTAATGCAAAGTTCCTGTGTGTAAAGTTCTGCAAATCTTCAGCTAGCTTGGTGAATTGAAAAGGTATATGCCAATCAGCAGAGAAAGAAACATGTGAACTTCAAATAATGCATAAAATAGTAGAGTGCACTCTCTGGAAAATTAACAGTGATCACTGACTAACTGCGGCAGATCTATGAATAGCAACAGGGTAAAGTACTGTAAGCAGGCTGGTATTTATGATGGATTTTCACAAAGCTCACCACACTGGAACAAGGTAAATGCTGGGTCCACTGTTAGTATTACGGAGAATGCCGGGAATGATGATGATAGGGGTGATGATCACTCCGGTCTCCAGCTCCTGGAATCGGTCTTCACTGCACTCCTTCCTGCAGCTCTTCCTGATCGATCTCGCTACAGCTGCCTGTTGGGTCTGGAACAAACTCAGTCACTAGTAGGGCTAGTCCTGCAGATCATCCGCTGGAACACTAGAAATGCAGCCACTGGATCACTGTGCGTAGGCCACAGGCCGCAGTCCCACTGTAGAAGCACACAGGGCCCTTGTTGATCGATCATGCCATCCAAAGAGACTGAAGCAGGCCTCAGCCTCTGCTTAAATAGTATCCCCCATAAGGCACTTCTGCTCCCAAAAATCCTTCTGCTGCTGCTGTAAAAACCTTCTCCATTGGCAGGTTGTAACTGTTCTCCCCATAGGCACACAGTATCAATCAGTGAAGTAATCTGATGTGTGTGTGTGTGTGTGTGTGTGTGTGTGTGTGTGTGTGTGTGTGTGTGTGTGTGTGTGTGTGTGTGTGTATGTATGTATGTATGTATGTATGTATGTATATATATATATATAAAATAT
>BLSH010162857.1:1094453-1106561 GCA_018402905.1 Glandirana rugosa
ACCCCCCCCCCCCCCCTAAAAAACTGCAGCTTTAAATTAATAATAATTGCCATAATTTTTATCTTTAAACAAACTTTTATTGATAGATAAAATATACAAATCAAATATATTTGTGACAAATGTCCAATCCAGTTATCAAAAGTGTAATTTCACATTGAACAGACATTTTTGCTTGCAATACATCATGGCAAGACACTGCTTCATTGCGAGTTCAAAGTAGGTGGTGTAACTTCCTTGGTACCCATACACAATCACTGCTTGGTTTTCCAGAAATGTCTATAAAGTAGGTAGGGGGGGATCATATATTGGATAGTTAAGGCATTTCCGATTAGATACAGGTTTCTGAACCTTCAGCCACCTGTCCCAAATCTTGGTGTATTTGGATGGGCAACCTCTGTGGGAATAGATGACTTTTTTATACAGTAGAGTATTTTTTATTTCAACTATTCATGTAGTGAACTCGGGTGGGTCGGTTCTCATCCATTGTTTGGCGATAACTTTTCTCGCAGAGAATAGCGTTTCATTCAAGAAAATTTTAGTGAACTTATCCATGTCTGGCCTTGGGAATATGCCCAGAAGACATGGCTTGGGGTGTAGCGTGAGTGGGGAGAGCCCATAGTATCGTGAAGAAATTGGACCACTTGTGTCCAGAATCCTTGAACCCTGGGACAACTCCAAATTAAATGATAGAACGTACCCACTGCATTGTTGCACATTGGACAATTGATGGTCTTTTCTGGTTTGTATCTGGAAAGTCTTAGTGGGGTCAGGTATGAGCAGTGCAGAATATATATCTATGTGAGACGGTCAGAGTTTAGGTGAGACTAGTTTACAAGTGTCTAATGCATGACTCCATTCACCATCTTCCATGCCACCTAGGTCACTTTCGCATCTAGTTTTTTTGTACATAAGCTATTGTAGAGGATGATGGGAGATGTAGCATATTGTGAAAGATGGAGATCAGCTTCTTTGGGTCAGTGCTTTTGATCACTTACATGAGGGGGTTGGATTCCAATTGGGAGTTGCCAGAAGGGAATTGAGCCCTGAAAGTGTGGAGGATTTGCAAATAGCAGAAAAATATCAGAGTAGGAAGGTTGTGCGCAGACCTTAGCTTCACAAAGGTTTTAAGTTCACCATTCTGAACTAGGTGTGACAGGTAAAATACCCCTCTACCAATCCAGAGATCCAATTCATGAATTAGTCGGAATTCGGGGAGAGACATGTTGTGCCATAAGGGAGTGTGATCATGATGGGAGGGTAGTTTGAGCTTGATAAGGACTTCAAACTTTAACTTTCCAGATATGTATAAACGTTCAAGGGTCAGTGACTTAGGGCTCATTTACACTTGCTTTGGCTTCAACGCACATTAAAGCCCCTAATGCTTCAACAAGCTTTTATGATGTGTTTTTGAGGCTTTGGTGGTGCTTCAATGAGGCTTTGGTGGTGCTTCGATGAGGAGTCGGTGGTGCTTTGATGAGGCATCGGTGGTGCTTCGATGAGGCTTCGGTGGTGCTTTGATGAGGCATCGGTGGTGCTTCGATGAGGTTTCGGTGGTGCTTCAGTGATACTATTTTGAAGCTTTGTTGAAGCTTGGCTGATGCCCTGTGTGTTTGTTGATATCTCACACCTGCAGTTTCTCCAAAACAAAGTGAAGTTAAAGCTGAATTAAAGCCTCAGAAAAGCCGCAGGTGCTTCAAGCGATCTTCAAACAAGCTTAGTCATAGACTTCTATGGAAGCGTTGAAGAGGCTTTGAAGCATGGCTAAAGCTACATGGGGTATAATGTTTCACGCAAAGCTGAAACGAAGCAAAGCCAACGCAAGGTATAAAACAGGACTGTAAGCTAACCATTTTATTTAGTGACATGAGTTTTGACTGGCATTAACAGAGCTTTAACAAAGGGTCTGATGCCCTGTTTTGAAGCAAGTGTAAACGAGCCCTAATACTAACGGGGGAACAGGTGGAGGAGTTGTGTTTTTATGGCCCCCCTTAAGCTGCAAAGTGCAGTCACCGAATGCAACGCATTTAAGTGAACAGGGCAATGCATGCAGCTAAGGTGCAGCATTTACAGGGTAATAAAAAGTGGTGCAAGACCATGAAATTGTCAGTTAAAATAACGCAGTGCCATATAGGAAGAAATAGCCTGGTCAGGATGGGGGTAAAACCTTCCGGAGCTGAAGTGGTAAATATGGACCATATGGACTTCAGGAGCCAGCAGGATTTTTTGCGGACAACTAGAGAAACCTTTGAAAGTTAGGCACCAGCTGTAATTTTTAAGGAGAACTGGACTACCTGGCGTCCGGGGTATGGCACACCCTAACCCAGGGCCCTGCATTCACTATATTTGGTTTCCCACAGTACACAGAAATGCAATTATTTTAGTAAATGTAAACTGTTAAAATCATTTTCTCATCAACAGTAAATGGTAGTCTTGTGAATTCTATCAGTGTCTGGTTAAAGGTTGTAGGATGAGTTTTCATTCTCATCTAATTGTCCTATGTGGCTGCAGGACCACTGGCCCTCTCTGTCTGGGCAGCACTGATTGGCCCTGTGCTGGTCACATGCACCCTCCCAAGAAAAAAAAAAACCTCACTAGCAATACACAGCAAACTGAGCATGTGCAGAGTGCCCCCAAGGCTCTGTTCTATCAGGAGATGGATTGGGGAGAGTGGAAGGTAAGGATCAGAGAAGACAGAATCAAACAACCTTTTTACACAATGCAGAGAATTAAGTCCCTAGGTTCCACAGTAAGTATAACAAACATGCTCTACTGCATGTACATATTGATTTTACCGTTGTGGGTTTAGTAACACTTTAAGCATTAATATGAAATTACAGCAATTGCAAAGTCACATGTATAAAGAATCTAAAAAATGGCAATAAATGTGAGTACTTACCATTATAAAGGGTGCTTTTTCTATACGGTATGGGCAACTCTGCTATAGCAGACCGCTGATCTCCACTTTTCCTTGTGCTGATGCTCATAAAGAAGATAGAATGTGTGATGTGCCTGTAAAATAGTAAAATCCATTAACATACAACACCACACTATGTGCAACTCTATAAATGCAAAACAGGCAATATAATTAAATAGACCCTGAAAAAGCTTCCACGCAAAAAGAACAAATCTAACCCCCTGAAAACTACTTTGGCTTTTTAGGATGGAAACATTTAGAATAAAAATCAAAGTATTTATTTATAAAACATTAGTTGGACCAATGTCACACATATTCATGCAGGCTGCACAAATTGTGGCTGTAATTTCTATAACAGATTAATTCCAATGATCGTCAGCTCCATCTTGTGGCCAAAATACAGCATTTATTTTTTTAGGTATTTCAGAAAACTATGCCACATTTGGCAACCAGATTGAGCTGACAATTATAGGAATTAAAGACATTTTGGCCAAAATTCCTGTAGCCTGCAGGAATGTGTGACATTTGTCCAAGGAATGTTTTGTAAACAGCAATCGGTCAAAATTAGGTACACCTGCTCAAAACAAATGGATAAACAGTAAATGATGTGGCTACAAGCAAATACATAAAGCATGGAGATGTGGTCAAAAGTTTAACCACTTGACCTCCCCTCCTGAAGATTTACCCCCCTTCATGACCAGGCCAATTTTTGTGATACTGCACTGTGTTACTTTGACAATTGCGCGGTTGTGCGACGCTGTACCCAAACAAAATTTATGTCATTTATTTACCCACAAATAGAGCTTTTTTTTCAATGGGATTTGATCACCACTGCAGTCTTTTTTTGCGCTATAAAAAAAAGACTGACAATTCTGGAAAAAAAAAAATTATATATATATATATATATTTTTTTTCCTTTACTTCCTGCTATAAAACACATCCAATAAAAAAAATTTAGGCCAATATGTATGCTGCTAAATGTTTTTGGTAAACAAATATCCCAAACAGCGTATAGATTGGTTTACGCAATTATATAGTCTACAAACTATGAGAGATATAGTTGGAATTTTTATTCTTTTTTTTTTTTTTTTTTTAGACTAGTAATGGCGGCGATCGGCGACTTATAGCCAGACTGCGATATTGCGCAGACATTCTGACACTTTGGGAACCAGTGACAATAACACAGTGATCGGTGCTAAAAATATAAACTGTCACTGTTCTAATGACCTGGGAAGGGGTTAACATCTAGGGCGATCAAGGGGGTAACGGTTTGCCTAGCCAGTGTTTGCATTTACTATGTGTGGTGCTTTCACAGGAACACAGAATCCATCCCTTCCCTCTGTCAGAACAGGAATCTGCCTTGTTTACAGATCCCAGTCCTGTGTAGTTTATTGACGATCAACGGGTGCTGGAGGACATTGAGCGCCCGGCACCCACAGATTGGCTTCTGTTGTGAATTATCACAGTAGAAGCGGCCCGCTGGTGGCATGCGCGCGCTCCCTGCAAGCGGGAGTCCAGAATCACACACATATATATATGTAATCCAGGGCACAGCTGCCGTCCTGTAGCAGTAAAACGGCTATGGGGCAGATGGCAAGCGGGTTAAAATCTTGTTCAAACTTTGGTATGGTTAAGATGTTTGATCTAACAGATATGGGCTGTGGAATGGTTGTTGGCGCCAGATATAGTGGTTATACCATCTCAGAAGCTGCTGACTTTCTAGAATGTTTATAGACAATGGTGAAAAAATACATTCTACCAGTAACCGCTTGATAAAACTACACATATATTTTCTATATGTTCAAAGGTGCTCCTGGTCTCCTACTTTGTTAAACCCCAGGCCTCTTTAGAGCCTTTGATATTCAACACTTGCAGGAGAATAAGATGCCTGTTCCCCCCGCTGTGCTGCGTGGCTTAATCCTCTGCCCTAACGTCACTACAGGACACCGCAATGACCTAGCGGTGGGCGGACTAAACCAAAGCATGAAGCAGGGGATACGGGCATCTGATACTCCTGTAAGTGTTAAACGACCAAGAATGGAGGTTCTTGTGGTTCAATAAAGCGAAGGTAGAGAAACTGGGTCTCTTTAAATTAAACCAGTACCGAGAAACATTTCTGAAAATGCTAACTATCTGGCTGGTGGAGTATCTCCTCTGATCGTTAAGCTATGTATGTAAATCTTTATTCTAAAAATCTGATTAAGCCCATTCACAGCCTAGTAGTACATGAATATGTAAAGCTGTTGAAAAATTGAATTCCTTGCACCACCTGCTGGATGCAAATGGTAAATATGAGTTATTCATATGTAACATTTCATTTGGCTGAACAAACTATAATATTTTTAAAGTGCAATTTTTAATGATACATAGAATAAAATGAAAAATCTCAAACCTAAAATTGTAAAGGTTAAACTAGATGTAAGAGCTAATAAAACATTGTTGCCATGGCATGAAATAGTATACCCAGCTTTACAGGGACCAGTATATAACTTGGTGGTTTTACATTAGCACAAGTAAGTAATTCACACTATGACTACACCATCTTCTGAGTTAATTCTGTTCTAAAAATCTCCAGAAACATTTACATATTTATCAATTATTCTTACTGTAACTATTCTACTTTATTCTTTTTTTTAACCTTGCACTAAAATGTCAGCTACAAATCAGCTGACAGCTATAGGGCAACACAGATAGTTCTTATTTCTATCACCTTGACAAATAGGGCCAAAGCCCTTGCCATCAACTAGAACGGAGGTCAAATTGTATCTTTGATTTGCTTATTTTCCTTTCCAAAAAAAAAATAAGACAGATCGACTTTAATGTATTTTAATCCATGCATGTACCTAAATGAAATAATAAATAAGAATCTGAAAATGAACAACTATAATTAAATTATTCTATTTTCAGAGCATGTAAACTCTAGAAAAAAAATCACTTCTGTTTTCAAAGTAAAAAAAGTGGGATTACACACTGTTGTTGTGCGATGGCATGGAAAACTGGCACATGTCCACAAGGCTCTTGGAAAGTAGCCATTACGTTGTGCTCAGTAGAGAAACACGAGTTGGGAATGTTCTGTCCTTTTTCCCCTCTCATTATCATGATCTCTATCTCTCCAGACTGTAAAATCAAAGGCTACACATTCCTTGTTGGACAATCGATATATGGCAAAGTACTGATAATCATATAAATCAGACAATTATGACAAAAAAAACTCAATTCAGGAACGCATTGTTACATTTCCGTATTCATTCAGAAATGTTGACATTCTGCATTGCACTCAAATGTGGTTCACTGCTGTTTGATACTGAATGCATTTACAATAGCACTGTGATGATTTTTTTAAACAATAAATTGTATATCTGCTTTGGATTTCAGGGATTTATCATTGTTTCTACTACTTTGGAACATTGCTCCCTTTTTGTGTTTTAGTCCCCATTCATTGGTCTTATGAGTTGGGGAACAGGGGCCAGTGTTGTATGGACTGCAGGACATGGGATGGAGGAGATGGGACTGGAGACAGAGGAGGATGTTGGATGACAGCATGGACCTCCTAGATGTCGGGCCAGCAGTGTCGAGTGTTGGGAGTGCTGTGTTTCTTCATCACTTGGCCTTATCCAGGTGGTAATATTACGCAGCAAACTGATAGATGATGGAGAGCCCCTCCCTGTTCCTCCTCCTCATCTTGATCTCCCTAAATGCCAAAAACAAGTATTGGTACTCGTAGCTAAAAAAGTGGTATCGGTGCATCCTTGCCTATTAATGATCCTAACGTGCCAGCTTTTTAGCCGGCCATAGGTTATTCTAATCATCTATGGGCAGGCTAAATGTACCCAAATCTATTGCTGTATAACTTGGGTACAACCAGCATGTCGAATTTTTCATGCGATTATTGCCAGCGGCTATAGCCTCTAGCAATAGTCACTGTTTTCTCCTGGCAAGGACAACTCCCCCCTGCGCCCCCCCCTACTGGGAGAACGCTACAGCTGTGCAGGAGGGATTCTCCCTTCAACACCGTGCTAATTGGGGAACCCGTGGTTGTAGAAAAGAAAATTGCATTATATATGACCAGATTTTCGCTTTAGAAATATCGCAAAATGGTCCCTTCAAAATTATGTTTTTAGATTTTTAGTTCCATAAACAACTTCGCATATAAGCATTCAAGTACCGTCCCATAAATAATAAATGAAGGTCAGAGTGTAAAATTAGCAAATTGGGGTTTTATAACTCAGTGTCAGGCAACCATTTATGAACTAGTAGAAAAACATGTCTCACAGCATCGAATCAAGTTCAAGTTAGAGACGGGAAGTAAACACTTCAATACGCAATGTCCAAAATCAAACCGCTGCCAACAAAAGTGAGTACACTCCTATGGGAAAATGTCCAAATTGGGCCCAAAGTGTCAATATTTTGTGTGGCCAATATTATTTTCCAGCCCTGCCTTAACCCCCTTAGGTATGAAGTTCACCAGAGCTTCACAGGTTGCCACTGGGGAGTCCTCTTCCACTCCTCCATGAAGACATTACGGAGCTGGTGGATGTTAGAGACCTTGCGCTCCTCCACCTTCCGTTTGAGAATGCTCCACAGATGCTCAATGGGGTTTAGGTCTGAAGACATGCATAGCCAGTCCATCACCTTTACTCTCAGCTTCTTTACAAGGCAGTGGTCGTCTTGGAGGTGTGTTTGGGGTCATTATGTTGGAATACTGCCCTGCAGCTTAGTCTACGAAGGGAGGGGATCATGCTCTGCTTCAGTATGTCACAGTACATGTTGGCATTCATGGTTCCCTCACTGTAGCTTCCCAGTGCCGGCAGCACTCGTACAGCCCCAGACCATGACACTCCCACCACCATGCGTGACTGTAGGCAAGACACACTTGCCTTTGTACTCCTCACCTGGTTCCCGCCACACACGCTTGACACCCTCTGAACCAAATAAGTTAATCTTGGTCTCATCAAACCACAGGACATGGTTCCAGTAATCCATGTCCTTAGTCGGCTTGTATTCAGCAAACTGATTGCAGGCTTTCTTGTGCATCATCTTTAGAAGAGGCTTCCTTCTGGGACGACAGCCATGCAGAGCAAATTGATGCAGTGTGTGGCATATGGTCTGAACACTGACAGGCTGACCCCCCACCCCTTCAACCTCTGCAGCAATGCTGGCAGCACTCATACGTCTATTTCCCAAAAACAACCCCTGGATATGATGCTGAGCATGTGCACTCAACCTCTTTGGTCGACCATGGCGAGGCCTGTTCTGAGTGGAACCTGTCCTGTTAAACCACTGTGTGTTTTGACCACCGTGCTGCAGCTCAGTTTCAGGGTCTTGGCAATCTTCTTATAGCCTAGGCCATCTTTACGTAGAGCAACAATTCTTTTTTTTCAGATCCTCAGAGATTTCTTTGAATGAGGTTCCATGTTGAACTTCCAGTGACCAGTATGAGAAAGTGAGAGCGAAAACACCAAATTTAACACACCTGCTCCCCATTCACACCGGAGACCTTGTAACACTGACGAGTCACATGACACCGGGGAGGGAAAATGGCTAATTGGGCCGAAATTGGACATTTTCACTTAGGGGTGTACTCACTTTTGTTGCCAGCAGTTTAGACATTAATGGCTGTGTGTTGAGTTATTTTGAGGGGACAGCAAATTTACACTGTTATACAAGCTGTACACTCACTACTTTACATTGTAGCAAAGTGTCATTTCTTCAGTGTTGTCACATGAAAAGATATAATAAAATATTTACATAAATGTTAGGGGTGTACTTACTTTTGTGAGATAATGTACATGTATCAATAAAGGGAATTTGCAACTTTAGATTTGTATTTAGATATACATGTAAAAGAGATCAAATTATCAATACATGATATTTTAAAAATAGGATTTTTGACCTGCCTATAAAATCTATTTTTTGGAGTATAGTACTGAACACAGGACGTAGTCTTAACTAGGGGTTATAGGCAGCTACCTTCAGGTGATTGGACACTGGTGAAATAAAAAAAAGCTTCAAGGACATCACCCAAATAACCCCTTCCATTCCCAGCTAGCCTTCATTTCATAGCAAGTAATGAGGAGATCATAAAGAACAGAGGGAAGGGACCTGTGTCCTGTAATATACTCCAAAACAAGACTTTTACAGGTAAGTCAAAAATCCTATTTTCTTAACTGGACAGCACAGGACTTCCTTTTAACCATGGGAAGTACCATAGTAGTCCAACTGAGAGGAGGGCAACATAGCAAACCAGCGTTAACAGGCCAAAATAACAGGTCATGGTAGGACTAGAGAGAGAACTCAAAACTGACATCAAAAAGTCAAACACACAAGAAGCAAGCGAAGAGATAAGCTCAAACAGCACATACCACATCCAAACAAAAGAGGGAAACATCCACAGAATGTACAGGGGTAGGACAGACGGAAGGTAAGACAAAGTTCAGATCAGGGTAAATAAAGATACACATGTGTGTGCATGTACGGGTACATACATATACATGCACACATATGCGCATGCAAGACCAAACCAGCCAGGTGGATTCACGATCCAGCTGCAAAGCAGAATGGATAAGATGCCCAAGTGAGACTGGACCCCTAGGGCTTGCTACAAGGGAGGGGCAAGGTTGCCCATGACCAGGGCACCAAAGACCATCCTACAATGATCCCCAAGTTAGACCACAACAGCTAAAGTGACTCACGGACCAGCTACAGAATAGAAGACGTAATGTCCCAGGAATGCTAGGTCATCATGTGCCGGAATAAACACAGTATGCAAGGTAAATAGCACCCACAAGGGTGACTAGTACACAACTTATACAAAAGGAGGGGCAAATGACTGATTGTGATTAAGTCAACTTAGGTCACTAAGACAGAACTTGCTAGGTAAATGTACAAACCAAATGGTGAGCTGGAGGTTAAAGGTTGTGTGCGAAGTTGAGGCACCCTAAACGATCATACAAATCAGTAAGCAAGTCAAATTAAACCCATAAGGGGCACTTGGGCCCACCACTAGGCAGGAGGGGCAATGGCCATTGTGACTAAGCCACCATCAGTGCACAAGTGAGACATCACTAGGCATACCCTTGGACTATCTGGAAAGCAGACAGAGTGAAAAGCCATCTGTAAGAGGTTCACCATAGTTGACTGTGCAAACTGTATATTAGTGAGACAGAACCACCTGGATCACTCATAGAAACTGCAACAGGAGTCAATTATCTTGAGTGACTAGATCACCAAAACCCACTATACAAGTGAGTCTATCCAACATGGTTAACTCACAACCCACTGCACAACAGTAGGGGTTGATGGCTGTGCTTGACTAGATCCCCATAGGTTGTTGAATACACAAGAGACAATACTAACAAGGTGAACTCAAAGACCCACTGTAGAGCAGTAGGGTTTAAATGACCATACAGGCCTAGGTCACCAGAGGCAGCCATATAAACAGTATGGTGAGACATTACCAAGAAGCAGTACACACAATCCATTGTAGAGCAGGAAGTTTAGTGGCTGTGCATGACAAGGTCCCCATGGGCTGCCTTACCAATCGTATCCAGTGAGACATTACCCACACGTTTACTCACAGACCCTTTTCAGAACAGAAGGGGTAAATGGACGTGCATGAATAGGTCACCATATGACTTTGTACAACAGTACATGGTGAAACATTATTAAAAAAAATTGCTATCACTGCAGATCAGGAGGGGTCAACTGTGATTTGTGACTAGGTCATCATAGGCCACTATACTGAGTACACAGTGAGGTATTGTAAATGACATTATCCACAGACTACTTAAAACCTGCCTGTAACAATGTCAAAATGGCCATGCGGGAAGCTGGCAGCAGCTTAACCACTTCAATACTGGGCACTTTCACCCCCCTTCCTTCCCAGACCAATTTTCAACTTTTAGAGCTGTCACACTTTGAATGACAATTGGGCGGCCATGCTACGCTGTACCCATATGAAATTTTTAACATTTTTTTTCACACAAATAAAGCTTTCTTTTGGTCGTATTTAATCACCACTGGGTTTTTTATTTTTTGTGCTACAAATGAAAAAATGCATTTTTCTTCGTTTCGGTTATAAAATTTTAGAAATAAGTAATTTCTCTTCATAAATTTTGACCAAAAATTATACTGCTACATTTCTTTGGGGACAGATGTTTTGGGAACTGTAACATATATGACGGGGGACACCGACGTGTATGGGGACAGGGGTGACAGTGGTGCTTGGTGTGATCTGTGACAGCTCTCTGTGTAAAACCATCCTCACATAGAGAGCAGTCACAGAGCTGTAGATTAACACCCCCCCCCCCCCCGCACTGAGCGCTCACTGAGCTCGGCTGGGAGAACTGTTACAGAGACACGCGTCCATATTTACATTGTGACCACTGTGATTGGCTGTGTCCCATCAGGGGAGGGCCAATCACAGTGCCCATATCTCGATCTCTGCTCGGCTGGATCCTGTGATCACAACGATCATTTTTCATTTTCTTTCCACATTTTCCAAAAACTTGTGGAATTAAAGGCTCATTATGCCTCACAGAATATACGTTGGGGTGTTTACTTTCCAAAATGAGGTTATTTTTTCCTTCAAAAAGAGGTAATCAGGAAATTAGATGTGTAATTTATGTCTCTAGAACACCTGAAGGTGCTCCCTGCATGTTGGGCCTCTGTATGTGGCCACGCTGTGTAAAAGTCTCACATATGTGGTATCGCCATACTCAGGAGGAGTAGCAGAATGTATTTTGGGGTGTAGTTGCAAAAATGCATATGCTGTGTGCGAGAAATAACCTATTATGACAATTTTGAATTGTGGGAAAAAATTACAAACTTCAAAAAATTCACCATTGCTTTTTACTAAATAGCTTGGATTGTCTACTTTCTAAAAAGGGGTCATTTGGAGGGTATTTGTACATTTTAGGCTGGTTAGACCCTATACACACACACTATACAACTTTTGTTGTCTGATTTCCTTCAGATTTACCAAAACCATGTAGTGCAAGTAAGGATGGGCTCGGGCTTGTTCGGAACCAAATGTGCCCGAGCCCGCCAGGAAGTAAACCCTGCACTGCGATAATCACAGACAGTGAGACATTTCCCCAATGCACGGCTGCAGCAATCGGGGAATGTCTCGCTGCCTGTGATTAGCGAAGTGCAGGATTCACTTTGTGGCTCGAGCACGATCCTTACTTATTGGG
>BLSH010162857.1:1109529-1120118 GCA_018402905.1 Glandirana rugosa
AAATTTTTTTTTTTTTTTTAGATAAGTTACGTTATGTATTCCAGGCTCTGCTTGCCCATCTAAAGACCCGGGAGTCTTTTGGACCCGCATGTCTCATTAAAGAGAACCTGTCACCTAAAAACCATCGCATAGGAAGCTCCTTGAGAGTAGGGACTGATGAATGTACAATGTGCTGCCTAAATTGACGGCGCTATACAATTACCTGAAATAAATAAAAAATAGGGGAAGTGAGCAGGATAATGTGGCTCCATTCCTACACACAGTGGGATCACGGAGAACGGACGTAGCCACTAACAGGAAATGGAATCACAGCAGCAAAGAAGAAAAAAACCCATTTGAAGATTTGGCGGAGAGCAACAGAAGGTACATTTTTGAGTTAAGAGTTCATACTGTACTTGAATAGATTTTTTTTTTTTTTTTAAACTGGAGGTTAATGTCACTTCAATATACATATGTCATAGGAGGTTGCCATAACAATCCGACAAATAAAGCAGGTGACGCACACGCTATATAATGTAACATTTTCATGTTCATTTTCAAACGCCTGTTTTTCCAAAATTAATCAGTGCTGCTTTTTTCTATCATCTCTTACTTTAGCTGACAATTTGCCATGAAAATGTTATCATGCATTTTAATAAGCATTCTTATGCGTTTTGTATTATACTTAGCATACTTCCACTGAGCTGCGGACCGCATATTACCTAGAACTCTCTTGGTCTGTTTATTTACAAAGTTGTTATGGTAGCTTGGGTAGTCTAATTTTATCTTCTCATTCCATGTAAGTGAAGTGTTTGTACGCACATGTTAACCAAGTACATAATCTAACAAATTGAGAAACGTTCACTGCTAGCAGCAAAAAAGTGCTAAACGCCCTTCCCATTTAGGTCTACTCCTACTTCTATGGCTTTTGTAAATAGAAGGAATTCGCAGTAAGGCCATCTTGCGGCCTTTTTGAAAGTATACTTAGCCATTAAAGCAAATCCATTGCTTTGCTTTAACCCTTTCGCTGTCAGAGCCATTTTTGTGGTTTTTGCACGTTTAAAAAAATAATTTTAGGCCTGAAGATTAAACAACACCCATAAATATTATATATTTTCTGAAAATAGACACCCTAGAGAATAAAATAGTGGTAGTTCCAATTTTTTATATCACACAATATTACCGCAAAGGTAATTTCAGCAAAAAACACACAACGGTGAATCTTAGGGCTATCAAACACAATAAATTACCCACATTTTTGGTAAAATCTAAAAAGAAAAGGTTGCACTGAGTAAATGGATACCCAACATGCCAAACCTTACATTTTTGTGCGCCCGTGAAATGGCGTCAAACTTCAGTACCCTATATTTTCTACAGGCAACACTTCAAAAGCCCCCCTTAGGTATCAGTTTAGTGTTACAGAGGTCTTGCGTTAGAATTATTGCTCTCACTCCGGCAATCAACGTTTTTACGCGTAGGCACCCAGATGCATGCGTCTACGTTCGTGCGTGTGTATATGTGGGGAGGGGGCCTCAAAATTATTTTGAGGTGGGATTTTATGTGCTTGGGTATAACTTTATTTTTTTGCAATGGGATGTTTGCCTGTGTGATGTTGTTTTGGTGACAGGTTCTCTTTATTGAGATATGCAGGGTCTAAAAGACCCTGCATGTCTCCCCTGTGCTCCACTAAATGCAGATTGCATTGCAAAACATTATTTCCTGGCTGAGTGAGCCGGGGACACGGAGAGCTTGACCCGGAAGTGATGTCAGAGATGTCGATTTCTGGGTCGTCACAAGAATGGGAGGAGAGCAGACATGTGTCCACTCTTTTCCTTCCCCCTCCAGCCGCCGGCACCTGCCATGGAACTCCCTGGCCCGCAGATGGGCAAGCGGAGCCCGGTAAGCATGGCGGCGCTGGTACCAGGGGTGTGTGAGAGCAATCAAGCGGCAGTGCTGCGGCACGAATGCTCTCACCCGACAGGTGGGAGTCTGCCCGTCAGTTTCACAAACAATCCCGGTGGCTGCAGCTACCAGAGAAACATTGTAACACTTCGTCCTTTTAGATCAAAAGGATGAAATTCGGTCTGTAAATGAGGTCAGTTTAACCACTTAAAGACTAAATCTTTTTCTGACATTTGTTGTTTACAATATGGTGTATGAAAGGAGTCTTAAAGTGGATGTAAACTCTCACATATACCCAGTAATGTGAACAGCCTCAAATGATACACAGAGATTAAACAAATCTCACTACATAAGTTTTACATGCATATCTGCTGTCTTCAGACATATATTCTTTAGAAAGTTCAGACTGAGTTAGAGATTTTCTCTTAATGTTTAGCACTGAAAGTGAAGTCTGGGCACACAGCCAAGACAGCTGATTGGAGGAAAGGCACACACCCCCAACTCCACATAGGCAGACTCTCAGAGCGGTTCTGTGAATGGTTTAGCTCTCTGCTAATCTATTTATAGGAACGTCCCAGACACAAAATTCAGCCTTGTCCTCAGTTGAGGGAGAGCTTGTCAGAAGTTATGCTGATAGCAGAAGAACGGAGCAGGATAAAGCCACGGGACTTAGACCCCATACATACCATTAGATTTTCTGCAGATTTTTTCCTTCAGATTTACCAAAACCATGTAGTGCAAGGTCCTGCCTGATTGCATACACATTAAAACTCCTAAGGTTTGACCTCGTATTACATGGTTTTAGTAAATATGAAGACAAAAATCTGCAGAAAATCGAATAGTGTGTATGGGGTCTTAGCGCTTTGAAGAGAGATAAGAAAACACTACAGATAAATGTGCCCAGCTCAAATTTCATTAATCAGGTTTACATCCGCTTAAATAAAGAACGTCAAAAAATGTTAAAATATTTTTATATTCATCAGTTTGGGTAGCACCAACCGTTTCAGGGAACAGAAAAAGTAAAGGAAGAGGACAGATTATTGCATTGAGTGGGGGGTGCCATTCATCTGAGAACATTTATTTGCAGGGCTCAAGACAGCACTCTAATGTGACCATGGATGACTGCATACTTCGTACAGCAAATTTTACACACAAAGAACCTCAACATTCACATGGAAAAGAAGTTCCTGATATACTACTAGTTCTAATCAATGGTAAAATTGGAAATATGTGCAATGCAAAGATGATGGTCTTCAACACTGTGGCTAGTTACAGTGGTGCATAAGATGACCTCGTGTGTGGAAGTGCTAGTACTCTGGAACCTCATGAATCTATATTGGCCTTGGTTTGGAAACCATGGGGATCCCATCTATTGCAAAGGCAGCATCCTTGGAACTTCCAAAACAGCCTCAAATGGTACAAAGTTGGGGCGTATTTAGCTTTTTGGATACATTGTACTTTGTATATTATATCATGTGGTTAAATATCAGAATCCCTAGCTTTGCCTTTGAAGCCCCATCACAGTGCTAAAATGTCATTGCAAGATCATTTGATAGTTCAATAGAGGCAGCAGAGAAGGTAAGAAGAAACAAAGCATGTTGCACTAAACAGGTTACAATGGTAAGATTAAGGCTCGGTTCACACCTAGGAGATCCGACTTTGCTAGGTGATTCGAAAGTGATTTGAAAGAGACTTCAGAGCTACTTTGGGCATTACAACACGACCTGAAGCGACCTCCATGCCAGGAGACTTTGCCTGTGGCCAATCAGAGAAGGGGGGGGGTTGCCTTAAAAAATTATTTTCTTTTTCCTGTAAAGTCGCTTCTTCATAGACGGTGATCCGACTTGGAAGCGACTTCCATTGACTTCTATGGGCTCAAATCACCTAGAAGTCGTTTTAAAATAGTACAGGAACCTTTTTTGAAATCGCCCTGGAGTCGGAGTGACTTGAGTAGCGCATATTAAGACGGCTCCATTCATTTCAATGGGATTTCTGATGTCAGGCGATTTGAGGCGAATTGGGGTGACACAAGTTGGATCGCAAATCGCCTAGGTGTGAACCGGCCCGAAGACTGAAGAGGAAATGTGAAAACAACATGGTTAGAACTTAAAGCGGAATTGCACCCAGAATTTTTAATTTTTTTTGGCATCCACTCTTTTAATACTAAATAGATGTAACCTTTTGTTTCCTTACTTTCAAACCGCCTAGTAATTACATGTATTTTTTACTCACAATTTCGTTTCTCTCACTGCTGGACTTTTCCATTATAGGGGAGGGCATCTGAAGCCCATCCATAGTCTCCTGGCATCTCTTCCTGAAAGAAAAGCATGGGGGGTAACCATCATGCTCTCCTTGATCTCGGTCCGCCTTAAATTGTCTAATTTCCTGTCTGTAAATAACATAAATTTACAGTACAGGGAAGCCCACTGACTCCTGGGAAATGATGAGTCACATCTCCCAGGAGGCCAGGGGAAGCAGGAAGCGAGGAGAAGAGCCTAAGACCTAATAGGGGCAAATTACAGAGACCACCTAGCAACAAGCGACTTAGGGTGAGTATAATTTTTTTTTTCCTTCAAAGGTAAGTCTATATAGGCAAAGGACTTGAATGATGTAAAAAAAAATTCTGGGTGGAACTCTGCTTGGTTGTAAACCTCTAACATGAAATATGAATCCCTCTATAGTGTGTACTTATCTCAATCTAGAGCTCTAACTGCAATTTATCTATGCTGCCTCATTCCTCTGTTATCTGCAGGAGTCCCTTATTACAAGTTTTCCTGACATCAGGGGAAAAAAAAGGTGACAGGGAGGGAGGGAGCTCCAGCACACAGCCCGTGATAGACAGCCTTAGCTCTGTTGTGTGCTGTGTGAAGGTGGGTTCTCTTCCCCCCCAATCAACACTCACGGAGCTCTGAAGAGTGCAACTTCAACTCCCCACCCCCTTCTTTCTGAAAGCTCAGACAAGTTGTATAAATCGATCATTTTGAACAGATGTAGAGAAGAGAAGACTGCAGATAAACAGATACACCTTATATAGGAGGATTTGTTTCATCTCTGAGTATTACCTGAGGCTAGTCACTTCCCTGCGTATATGTAAACGTTTGCCTCCTCTTTAAGTCCAGGCAGTGATAATCAAAAAAGATAAATAGCTGAATATTAAAGTTTATCATGTTTGCTGTTTGGCAGTACAATGTGTTATAGTTAACCTATGAAGGATGTTGAGTTCCACAGCTGTTCTAGATTTCCAAATTGTGCCTGGCTTAGTAAACAAAAAAGTAATATCTTTTAAAAAATAGCAAGTAGTTTTGTTGAACCAAAGAACATTCGTTTTTTTTTTTCTCAAGCATTCGTTTTGGAAAATTGTAAGTACATATTTCCTAGCTGACAAAATGAAAAGCTGTAATGACAAGACCCGTCAACCACATGGCACAACCCTAGTGTCAACAAGAAGCAAGATGGAGCCAGCAACCAGTTCTTGTTATGCACTTTGTACAATTGCCAAATCACTAGAATATTATCATAGAACTTAGGATAAGCAGTCATTGCTATAGCAGCAGTGACCAGAATAGGAGGGCTGAGGAGCTCCAACTACTCTCATTGAAAGGTGGATGGAAGGACACACACACACACACACACACACACACACACACACACACACACACACACACACACTGGGGAAAATAATTGTTTGTTCCCCTGCAGATATTGTAAGTGTGCCCACTTACAAAGAAATGAAGGGTCTATAATTTTATCATAGCTGTATTTTAAATGATAGAGACAGATCAACCACCAAAAATCCAGAAAAAAACCACACGATAGAAATGTTATAAATTGAGTTCAGTGAGTAAAAAGTATTTGGCCCCCAAACAAAACATAACTTCGTACTTGGTGGGGAAACCCTTGTTGGCAAGCACAGGGGAAAGACATTTCTTGAAGTTGGTTACCAGGTTTGCACACATCTCAGGAGGGATTTTGGTCCACTCTCCTTTACAGATCTTAAGGTTTTTTGGCTGTCGATTGGCAATTCAAAGTCTCAGCTCCCTCCATAAAATTTCTATAGGAGTGAGGTCTGGAGACTGGCTACCTGCATACATTTTCTATAGGAGTAGGGTCTGGAGACAGGCTAGGCCACTCCATGAACCTTAGTGTGCTTCTTCTTAAGTCACTCCTTTGTTGCCTTGGTGGTATGTTTTGGGTCATTGTCATCCTGAAAGACCCATCCACGACCCATCTTCAGTGTTCTGGCTGAGGGAAGGTTCTCAGCCAAGATTTTACAATACATGGCCCCATCCATTGGCCCCTCAATGTGGCAAAGTCGGCCTGTACTTTTAGCAGGGAAACAGTCCCAAAGCATAATGTGTCCACCTCCATGTTTGACTAAGGATGGTCATAGTCATAGGGTCATAGTCAGCATTTTCCTACCTGCAAACACGCGAGTCGAGTTAATGCCAAAGAGCTCAATTTTGGTCTCATCTGACCACAACACTTTCTCCCAATCCTTCTCTGAATCATTTAGATCAGTGGTAGGCAACCAGTAGCCCTCCAGCTGTTTTGGAACTACATTTCCCATGAGGCATTTCGAGGCTGGCAGTTACAATTACTCCCAGAAGCATGATGGGACTTGTAGTTTTGCAACAGCTGGAGGGCCCCAGGTTGCCTACCCCTGATTTAGATGTTCATTGGCAAACTTCAAACGGGCCTGTATATGTGTCTTCTTGAGGAGGGGGACCTTGCGGATGCTGCAAGATTTCAAACCACGGCGGCGTATTGTGTTACCAATGGTTGGTTTGGTGACTGTGGTCCCAACTGCCTTGAGATCATTCACAAGCTCCTTCTGTGTAGGTCTGGGTAGATCCCTCACTTCTCTCATAATCATCATTACCCCACGAGGTGAAATCTTGCATGGAGCTCCAGACCAGGGGCTTTTTTTTTGTATTTCTTCCATTTGTGAATAATCGCTCCAACAGTTCTCTTCTCACCAAGCTTCTTGCTGATGGTCTTGTAGCCCATTCCAGCCTTGTGCAGGTCTACAATCTTGTCCCTGATGGCCTTTGACAGCTCTTTGGTCTTGCCCATGATGGTGAGGTTTGAATGGAAGAAAGATTCTGTGGACAGGTGTCTTTTATACATATAACGAATTGTTGTTGGGATCACCTTCTTAATTTGGCAGGACTAATCTGTGTACCACATGAGCACTTACTGTAGCCAGTCTGTGGGAGCCAGAATTATTGTTGGTTGGTAGGGGATCAAATACTTATTTTACTCACTGAACTGCAACTCAAATTTATAACATTTGTATCATGTGTTTTTTTATTTTTGGTTGATATTCTGTCTATCATTTAAAATACACCTATGATAACAATTATAGACAAACACACATCTACGAGTACATGCATACACAGTATGTAAGTATTAACCTGGTTTCCTATGTAAGAGTATGCAGGTGTTTGCATTTCAAAGCACAGGCAAGCTTACAATTTTAAAAATCTGCTTAGCTATACAGTGCAAATTAAACAGAAAACTCACAAAAAACAGAGGTTTCACTCTCAAAACATTAGAAATCCCCCGGTGAAAAATCCCAGTTTATCTGTTAGCATGACAGATGTGAGGTCAAGGGGCTGTCCCATTTCACACACACAAAAATATAGTTCATCAAACAAGTACAGTTACTACTCTGTCTTCACAATCAGAATGACACGAACATTCTGGTAAAACAATATACTGGAAGGGATAAACTTACAGGTAATTCAGTATAACAAATAATTGTTAATTGATTACGTTAAAAAAATGAGGGGGGGTTTATTTTAGTGACCAACACATTCTGCTTGTAAATGATCACCTTGTAAAACAAGCCATTCAGTTTAACATAGAAATTAACATAATATAACTATTAAAAAAAAAACATTATAAATACCTTGTTTTCCCTTTTTTATAAGTGATCACATTCCCTCTGTTCTCAGCTGCATAAGAGCTGGGGGAGGAGAAGAAGCAGCACACTGAGCTTCCCAGTGAATGGCTGTGCAGGGGAGGCATGTCAGGACAAGCCTGATCATTGGAGGAAAGTACACTGAGTTCCTAGCATAGCTAGAGAACTGACCACGATGTGATCTCCTGCTTAGTGTGGTCAGTTTTAATAGGAAAGCAAGGGGACTATCAGGAAGACCAGGGATTTCACACAAAGCAATCAATACAAAGAGAACAGGATACTTTCTCATACAAGTACATGGTACAGCAGACACATTAGGAATATGAAATGTTGGGGTAACAAACGCTTTAAAGCCCAAAGTTTTCCTTTTTTAGTTTTAGATTGAATGCATAAGGAATTTCTATTTAGGAAGCTCATGGGGTTAGATTCCCCTTATTTTCTGTATCAAAAGGGAAAATGTAGCGAAAATCTCTTTACCAGTATGGAGGCAAAAAGAAAACACATAACATCAACAGAGAGAATGTTAGCCTTTTCCAACGTAAACCACAAAAGTATATATATATATTTTTTTAATGAAGTGCTTTCTGAGAGCTGAAGATCAAAAGCATCCAATATTGCGTTTCGCCCTTATTCCTTGCGCAAAGAGATTTCTCCAGATTCTAGTAGATGAGAAGTTCAGGAATGTAGAAAAATAAAAAATCCTACTGGTCTAGAAGGCTGCAGCATGGATCCCAGCTGCAGCTGTCCCCTGTGGGCTCTACCGGTGGCAGGCTGAGAGGCTGAGCCAGCTGTTGGACCAGGCATCTGGATGGGTCCAGACTGTAAAGTGGGGATCTTTCCCGGGCATGGTCCGGCTGAGTGACGTCATTTAACAGCGGTCACAGGAGTGCAGAACATAATGCACTCCTGTGATCCAGATTAGTACAGGCAAAAACACTTTGGCTATACTTCTCCTTTAAGTCTTTGTGATTTTACATTGAGGAACATTATTGTGAAATTGATCTACAATGTTTACAGATTGGTGGACCTCTGCCCATCTTTACTTCTGAGAAACTGCGACTCTCTAAAATGCTCTTTTTATACCCAATCATCTTACTGACCTGTTGCCAATTAAAATAATTAGTTGCAATATGGTTTTCCAGCTTTTCTTTTTTAGTACTACTTACTTTGCCAGCTTTTTGTTTCCTATTCCAATTTTCAGATGTGTTGCTGCCATCAATTTCAAAGTTACCGTATTTGTTTCTTAAAATGGTACATTTTCTCAGGTTTTCTATTGTGAAAATACATGTGGGTTTATGAGGTTTGCAAATCATTGCATTCTGTTTTTGTGTAGATATTACACAGCGTCCCAACTTTTTTGGAATTACAGTATATATATATACACACACACACGGTGGGCCATTTATATGGATACACCTTAATAAAATGGGAATGGTTGGTGATATTAACTTCCTGTTTGTGGCACATTAGTATATGTGAGGGGGGAAACTTTTCAAGGTGGGTGGTGACCATGGCAGCCATTTTGAATTCAACTTTTGTTTTTTCAATAGGAAGAGGGTCATGTGACACATCAAACTTATTGGGAATTTCACAAGAAAAGCAATGGTGTGCTTTGTTTTAACGTAAAGTTATTCTTTCATGAGTTATTTACAAGTTTCTGACCACTTATAAAATGTGTTCAATGTGCTGCCCATTGTGTTGGATTGTCAATGCAACCCTCTTCTCCCACTCTTCACACACTGATAGCAACACCGCAGGAGAAATGCTAGCACAGGCTTCCAGTATCCGTAGTTTCAGGTGCTGCACATCTCGTATCTTCCCGTTACATTTAACATTGGCGTCTAGGGAAAATATTGGTCAGCTTGGCACACCTGTGCCATGTCAAGCTGACCAAGATTACACCGCACTGCACATGTGCGAGATTGGGAGGTGCATGTTGGGTAGCGCCAGCATGCACGGAATCCAGGAAGAAGGACACTGCGGCTTCAGATGCCCACAATGGATGGCCATGCTGTGCAGGAACTTCACACAGTAAGAAAACTGGGCATACCTTTGTTACATTGCACGAGGCGTGAGTATTCTAAGGGTATTTTTATCTTAACCACTTCAGATCCGCAGGCCGTCAATTGACGTCCTGTGATTTCAGTGGTGATATCTCAATGATGCTGGCACCTGCAGGTATAATTTTTTTTCAGCAGGCGATTCCCATCACCGTAAGAATGATCATAGTGGCAGTTCAGCCACTTGATCGTTCTCACAGGCGACGGGAGGGGACACCGCTCCCCCCCCCCCTCCGGTGCTTCTCCCGACTCACCTGAGCGATCAGTGAGCGGGAGAAGGAATCACCTGCCGCTGGAAGTTGGTGCCAGAGATTTCTTAGGGACAGATGGTCCCCGGTCATCTCTATGGCTCTCGGAGGCCTGGGCACATATCATGACGTCACGTCCAGGTCTCCGAAACTATACAATGCCAGTTAAAGGAAAAGGAAAGGCTGAGATCGTCCATTTTTTTTTCTGATCTCAGCCTTACCAGTCTGGAGGAGAGATGTAGGGTCTTGTAGACCCTGCATCTTTCCATAAAGAGGACCTGTCACACACTTTTCCTATTACAAGGGATGTTTACATTCCTTGTAATAGGAATAAAAGTGATCAAAAAAAAAAAAAAAAAAAAAAAAAAAAAAAAGTAAAGTAAAATAAGAAAGAATAAAAAAAGAAAATTGAAAGCACCCCGTCCCCGCGAGCTCGCGCACACAAGGGAACGCATACGTAAACGGCATTAAATGTCA
>BLSH010162857.1:1128948-1147337 GCA_018402905.1 Glandirana rugosa
GTGAAGTAGAGGGTTTCAGTAGTGTCCTTATTCCTTTAGGGGAGGTTTCACTCCTTTTAGGGATCGTCAGTGGTCTTGATAACAATGGTGACCTTCTAAGGAGGAGATAAGAACAAACCCACTGTCGAATTTTGAACCCTAACAGAAAGTGAAAGACACTATTACAGTGTTCCTATTTCTATCCCACTTAGAGGGATTACCCCGGTGTCAGTCGTTATTATTGGACTGTCCACAAGATTAGGGAGAGGGTGAGATACATGTCGACCTGACATATAACTAGGGAAATAGATAAAACGTGAAACCGACAGGTATTCACGTCGGTTGGACTCTCATTGTTGCTATATATATAATGTTTGGGGGTTCTGAGTAATTTTCTAGAAAAAAAACAATGATTATTACATGTAGGAGAGAAATGTCAGAATTGGCCTGGTTGGAAAGTGGTTAAAGGTTTAGGTTGGGCGGCTCTGCATGACACTACTACGTTGTTACTCTCAGGTTGGCTGCACTTATGGACAGCCAAAGTGCAAAATAGATAAAGGGATCAATATACAGTCCAGCTGTACATAGAGTGGGAGAGGGATTAGAACACCTGTCAGGTTATTATTGCTGACTGTGGCCCCATTAGGGAGATTCACCCTATCTTTATCCTTGTGACATTATCACAGAAAGTGAAAGACAATCCCAAGTTTTAAGCTGTCACCCAAACAAGAATAGAGGAGGAATCTTCCAGTGGTAACAATAGTTCTGGTGACTGCTAGGGATTTTCCTCACTTTGGAGGGGATTTCCTTATTCCTGTGATGACTTTGGGAGATGAAGTGAAGGGAACTCTCCCAATGGGTCACAGATGGCACAAGAAATACCCCTTATTCTATCAACCATGAAAAAAAGTCCTGCCTTCAGCTCTACTTTACAGTCGTTCCAAACTGGCTGATGTACTTCTATTCTGTTTATGGACAGAATCTCAACATGATGTGAAGAAAATGTACTGTATATCTAGTAAACAAAAAGCGGAAATGATATTTATTTCAATACTGGGCACTTTCACCCCATTCCTGCCCAGGCCAATTTTCAACTTTCAACACTGTAACACTTTGAATGACAATTGTGCGGTCATGGAAAACTGTACCCACATGAAGCTTTTATCTTTTTTTTCCCCACACAAATAGAGCTTTCTTTTGGTGGTAATCACTGGAGTTTTTATTCCTTGCTAAAAAAAAAAAAAAAGCAGCAAATTTTGGAAAAAAAAAACAAATTTTTCTTAGTTTCTGTTATAAAATTTTGCAAATAATCTTTCCTCATAAATTTAGGCCAAAATGTATTTTGCTGCATTTTTGGCGAAAATAACCCAAATCGGTGTATATTATTTAGTCTGTAGGAAAGTTAGAGAGCCCACAAACTATGGTATAGATCTGAAAATCAATTAATCCTGATCTACTGATGGCTAGTACTGATGTACTAGCTCATTTCTTAAAGCGGAGTTCAGGTCAAAATATGACTTTTAAGATGAAAATACCCCTAGAATACTAATGCCTCGTGCAATGTAATACCGGTACAGGTATGCTGTAAAATATGCCCAGTTTTCTTACTTTGTGAAGTTCCTGCACAGCACCGCCATCTCCAGTGTGAGCATCTGAAGCTGCAGTGTCCTGGATTCCGTGCATGCTGGCTACCCAGAACGCACCTGCCAATCTTGCACATGTGCAGTGCGGTGCAATATTGGTCAGCTTGACATGGCACTGCTCCAGCAATATTTAACATTGGCTTCCATGTGAAATCTTGGTCAGCTTGACATGGCACCGGAGCAGTGCCATGTCAAGCTGACCAAGATTTTCCATAGATGCCAATGTTAAATGTTATGGGAGCAGTGCCATGTCAAGCTGAGCAAGATTATCCATAGACACCAATGTTAAATGTTACGGGAGCAGTGCATGCCAAGCTGACCAAGATCTCTCAGGAGCCAATGCAAAGCTGGAAATGACGTACGGCGCTGCGGCCCCTAAAGGAGGAAGTAAAATTAGATACAGACATAAATCAGGTAAGTAAAGAGAAAAAAAATGCCAATTAATTTTAGGGATGCACATTAGTGCTGCATGGTGAGGAGTGGAAAATATGGGTGGAACTGAAACTCTGCTTTAAGTCCTGAAAAAAACAAGAATGAATAATTTCTGGAAAGTAGACAGTCAAAGGTATTTAGTCAGAGGCATGGCGAGTTTTTTGACGTTGTAATTTTTTGTCACACTTCTCCAGAAAATGAAGAAATTAAAAAACGTTTCACATTTTTTTTTTACAGTCACCAGTGCAGTACAGCGTTATCTAACGGATATGGCGGTGATCAGGGGCACTGACTGGTGACAAGATAAACAAATATAGTCTATAAACAAGTCATATGTATTCCTACACACATTTTGGTGTGCTTTATGTATTTCTTCCAAATCTGTGCAATAATCCAGTGTGAAACTTTGCCTCTGTGCAAGAACCTGGGATAAAAACCAAGTTGCAGCTGCTCTCAGTTTGTGCTAGGTGACTGGTCTTGTCTCCGCCCCCTCCTGTCATTTTATACAGGCAGCCTTTAGTGTTATGGGCCAAGCTTGGCCCCTCCCACAGCTCTGCTCTCTGCACAGTGATGAGATCACTGATATTTTTACAAAGCAATAACTGGGTTTGCAAAAGCATTTGGTGCACACAATACAGATTTGTATCCTTTACAGCGGTTAAGAAATGTATTCAAAAACATTTGTGCCCGGAGTTCAGCTTTAGGTAAAGCGAGGAAAGGTTAGAGGATTTGATAACGTTTTTATAGTTGTTCATGCCTTCCTGTCCTGGGTGATGACCACATTTATACAGACATCATATGGACAGCAAGTGAGAAATGAAGTAAATGATTAATGACTGTTGTGAACACCAATGATAAAATAAAGGACTATGCTAGCATTTAAATAGCTATGTAGATATTGCCCATGCTAGTTATTTATCAAGGCAACAAATCACTGCAAGAAAATCCCCGACAAAGCTCTGTCTGCAGGTAATGCAGAATTCAGGTTTCTGAGAAATGGTCTTTGCTTCCTCCTAGCGAGTATTTGGAAAACTGCAACATGAGGACATGAAAGTACTGTACATCTGAACGTCTAATGAATTGGTAAGTATGTACTCATTTCTTAAATGGGCGTTTTGGAATGTGGCGTTTTCTATGTGACAAAACCACTTGTGGATTTACAGTAGAAATGCATTTTCAAGGGCTCTTTAGAAATGGCAGTGAAGTTGAAGAGAACTGGCCGCGAATGTTACAATCTGATTATACGGTCTATTACATTTAGATAAACTAAAGGTGTATGGTCTTGCTTAAGTTCTAATGCATTTATAGATTTAGAAGAGTTGTATGAACACTGATCTGATAAACTGGAACAAAGGTAGAATGGAAAGCTGACCACATACCTTACGATGTGACTGTACACATTTATTTATGTGCAATGTAGTCTGATGGTCTATTTGATTGGAAAAAAATTGAATATTTTGTTTACGTAGACCCTCTCACTACATAGTTTTGGTAATCCAAAGGAGAATGCACAGAGATTGTAAAATCATATCGCACCAGGTCTAGCTAAAAACTTTACATTTTCATAGTTTCATAGATGGTAAGGTGGAATAAAGACGCTAGTCCATCAAGTTCAACATGTGTGGGTGTGTTTATGTCGATAATTATTCCCATATCCCTGTATGTTGTATTCAGTAAAGCCTCATACACACGTGCAGATTGTTGGCCAACTCAACGTCCAACTTTTGTCAACATTGGCTCTTGGTGGTTGGGTCTAGTGTACCGGCGGTAGTCAAGTAATCGGCCAACAAAGCTGAACGTAGTGATGTGTTACGATCGTATAACGATGAAGTTCAGGTGAATGTGATTTGTGAATTAGGAATACAGGTTTACACAACAGAACACTTCCTGGACTCCAACCATGTGGGTTTCCACTTCCAACTTTTGCTTGGGCCAACTTCTGTACACACGAGCCAACAAACGGCCAACAACTTGTTGGCCAACAAAAGTTTTCTATTCTTTCCAGCCAACTTCTGTTACACGATAATTGGAAATTGGCCGTATAATCGTGCGTACTAATGGTTGGATAATCGGCCAACAGGCTGTTGGACGAGCGTTGTGTACGGGCCTTAAGATGCAAGTCCAAAAGTCTGAAAACTATCAATACTCCCCGCTGACACCACTAATTGTGGAAGAGAGTTCCACATCCTTAATCACCCTGACAGTGAAAACCCCCTATGCAGCTTAAGGTTAAACCGCTTCTCCTCTAGTCTCATTGTTTAGCCCCGTGTCCACTTACACTCACTAATACTGAATCGTTTTACGCTGGGATCACCATTGAGGTATATCGCCGTCATATCTCCTCTCAAGCGTCTCTTCTCCAGAGAGAATAAATTTAGTGCTTGTAATCCTTCCTCGTAATTGAGGTCCTCCAGTCCCCTTATTAAATTTTGCTGCCCTTCTCTGGGCTCTTTCTAGTTCCAGCACATCCTTCCTGAGGATTGGTGACCAGAACTGGACAGAATACTCCAGATGTGGCCAGACCCGAGTCTTATAAAGTGGCAGGATTATAGTTTTATCTCTGGAGTAAATTCCCCTCTTTTATGCATGCTAATATCCTGCTGAATTTGCTTGTTGCAACTTGACATTGCATGCTATTGCTCAGTCTGTCTTCTACTAGGACCCCCAGGTCTTTCTCCATCATGGATTCCCCCAGAGCTCCTCCCTCTAGTGAGTAATTTGCATTTATATTTTTAGCATTCCCCATTATTTTATTCAGGTCTTCTTGTATCTTTTTCTTCAAGCTTTTTTTTAATCGAAGTGCAACTAAAGGCTCCTGTATGACAGTCTGTCCGTACATGTTCTAAATCCAAGTACTATGTGATGTACAAACCTTATAAATAAACTGAAACTTTACTTTCACTGACTGAACCAAATCCTTCATTTGCGTCTCCCATTCTCCCCCTCTCAGACACTGCAGCTCACAGTGGGAGGGTTTCAGCAATAGAGGCAGTGCTGTCAATCCAGAAAGCAGTGGGCAGGACTGGGACAGCTGGCTGACATCTGCAGACGTAAAGTAGAAGTCCACCTTAAAACTAAAATCCCTACATCTACAGACTTTGACCATCTAACACTAACCTATCTAACCCTGTGAAGAAAAAAAATCAGTATACATATCTTTTCTGCGAGCGATCCGACGCTGAGCTGTCAGCCGAGGCTGAAAGTGGGTGCAGAGCACATGTCCGACAACGGAAGCCTCATAGTAACTCTATGGGTGACGTCACTTTTTTTTAGGTTAGTGTTAGAATGTGCATGCCTGTAGAGGCAGGGATTTTAGTTTTAGGTTGGACTTGTACTTTAAGAATTCACAATGACAATGTGGATAGCCAGGCCCTTTGCACCATATTTTCAGCCACTGTAGTGCACACAGGTAAAACCCACATTGTATGCCAACTCTTCAGCAGTGCAGCATTGTTGCCACCCTGTCATGGGAAGCTGCAATAGGTGGACTTCATTGATACTTCATTCATACACTTCCGGCGTGTGAACCGCGCGCCGCGAGTGTAAACACCAGCAGGACTTCCATGTTAGGCTGGGAGTATATCCTGGCCAATGCGTCTGCACTGACGTACAACGAAAGGGCGGGACCCTGCGCTGAAGCTACACAACTCAAGTTGTTGGATCAGCTCTGAAGAAGGGGGCTTGTCTCCCGACACGCGTTAGCTTTTCAACTGCAAAGGCTTGATGCCCACGTCACTGGAGTGATATAGGACATGCGCTATATCTATATATGTTTGTGGGTATATTTTTGGCTTTCTTAATAAATTGTGCCAAGTGTTGAAGGTAATGCACTAGGCATTTGCACCCTCCCTTTTAATGTTTTTTCACCCAGGCTGGAACAGTGAAATGTACTTTCTTTGTATCATCTGATTTCAACTTTAATTGGAATGTTTAATATACCATTGAAAGGGTTTGTTATAGCCGTTTTTAAGTGCAAAAAGTACCTGTTGATTTTGCCAGAAATCCAGTGAGCGGAAAACTGCCTGTGTACTCTTGCCTGTGAATGAGGGGAGGTTATGAAGATTGGGGGGTGATGAGGAGAGGTCTGTATTCTTTGTAATATATCAGAAATTAGGTAGCAGGATTAAATACACGCGCTTTGGAATTCAGAGCCAAAAATACACTGTTATGTCAAAGAGGAAGGTAGGAGCATACTATAATACTGGCACATTAATGGGTAATGTAACCACTTTAACCACAGGAAATAATATCCCCAAAGCAAACAGGTGGCAAAAAAAAATAAATAAAAATAAAGTTTTGCCCTATGTTCTACTTTAGGGATTGAGGCATTATAGTTAATAAACCTAAAAGGAATTTACTCAGGGTTTGCAGAATCAGATGGCAACATATATGGCCAGCTTAAAACTGGTCACTTCACAATTTCTTCTTTCAAGTAATTGCTTACAATTACAATAAAGAGAAGTAAGGCATACTGCATGTAATACAGAGGTATGAGGCACCAAGTGTAATACAGGAGGTATGAGGCACCGAGTGTAATACAGGAGGTATGAGGCACCGAGTGTAATACAGGAGGTATGAGGCACCGAGTGTAATACAGGAGGTATGAGGCACCAAGTGTAATACAGGAGGTATGAGGCACGAGTGTAATACAGGAGGTATGAGGCACAGAGTGTAATACAGGAGGTATGAGGCACCGAGTGTAATACAGAGGTATGAGGCACTGAGTGTAATACAGAAGTATGAGGCACTGAGTGTAATACAGAGGTATGAGGCACTGAGTAATACAGAAGTATGAGGCACTAGTAAGGTATCAGACAGTGTGTAGTACAGAGATTTCAAGCTCTGCATGTAAATACAGAGGTAAGAAGCTTTGTGTGTATTAAAGAGGCATTAGACACTGCATTTAATAGAGCGGCATTACGCAGCACGTGTAATATGGTATGAGGCACCGAGTGTAATACAGGGGTATGAGGCACTGAGTGTAATACAGGGGTATGAGGCACTGAGTGTAATACAGAAGTATGAGGCACTGAGTGTAATACAGGAGGTATGAGGCACTAGTAAGGTATCAGACAGTGTGTAATACAGAGATTTCAAGCTCTGCATGTAAATACAGAGGTAAGAAGCCTTGCGTGTATTAAAGAGGCATTAGACACTGCATTTAATAGAGCGGCATTACGCAGCACGTGTAATACTTGTTGGATGACATAAATGTAGAAAATAAAAAAATCATAAGTGCATGTGGGAAGAAAAAACTTCCATACATACACGGCCTATAAATTCTGGCTTCTTTACCACTGACCTAATGTCCTAAAAGTACCATATTCTGCATTTAATTACAACTTTCTCTTTACATACAAAAATGCTATAGTATAATTTATTGAGACTGTTAAAAAAGAGCCAATATTAGAATTATAATAATTCAGATAATTATTATATTTGATATTAATTATATTAAATAATAATATGTATTCTTAAACTTTGAGTGAGTCCATTATTAGACTAAAAAAAAAAAAAAAAAACAACAAAATATGAAAAAAATAATTAGGCACAAGAAAAAAAAAAATGTAGGTTTTCAGGTTAACAACCAGGTTTTATATTTATTTGGGAATTATGTAATGTCCTAGCACTGCCAAATGACAGCTGGGTTTGCGCTTAACTTTCCAATATCATTAAACAGCAGGATTTTGAGAAGAGAAAGTCCACACATTTTAATGGGTCTGGGCCGCTGCTAATCAAAATAAGGAAGCTTCCAAACATTTTTGAGAAAAATATTTTTAGAGGCATTAAGTAAATGTGGTTTCTCAGATACTTGCAGTATGGCAATAATGCCTGATGAAGCAAAGTGAAACTTCCAACATCTACATCAGAACATTCTTGATTTGTTAAATCATCACAAAATCTGACTGTTTTGTTACTATCACTACAGACAAGTTTTTCCCAAAATGCATGCACTAACTGCAAATTTGTTCATCGCTGTGAAATGGCAGGTTTGAGGGGTCTATTCACAAATGTTTTCACCCAATATTCACATAACATTCACCAAAGATGCGAACATATTTCACATGGATTCCACTGTAAAAATAGCAAAAGTGTGACATTACAATGCTGAAAAACTCTTTTAGTGGGCAAGATCTGCTCATCAGCAAGCCAGAAGAGGTTCTTGGTGGAGCGTCTCTACTTCATTTACATTCTCTGTGCTTTCTCCACCTCTCTTGCTGCATCTCACATCAAGGAGACAGCACGAAAATATTTGGTCCTGGGAAAAAAGAGCCTATTACAATCAATACGTGACTAGTCTTACCTTGCAGCTTTTATTTACTTGTTTTAAACTTTTTTTTTGCATTTCTACAGTTACTTCCTGGTTTCTTGCCTAGGCAAATGATGTCATACAAACCAGGAGTCTTCAGGAGGGAAGGAGTAGGAGGGGCTAAGCAGACTCTTCTACATGCATACTTGAGCTCAGGGCTGATGGATTCCAGGAAGTATATGCTGCATTAATCATTTGCCCTTACTCAAGATGGCAACGACCAGAGATGTTAGGGGCGGGTATATGTCAAAGTGATTTCTCAACCAAATAAAGCAAGGAAACATGGATGGATGGGGGAGTTTGCTTAGAATATTAAAAATGAATTAAATAGCATTTTCGGTTTGTGGTGCTCAGATGCAGTAAAGTTCTGCTTTAAAGCGGAGTTCCACACTGTTAAAAGTCAGCAGCTACCAAAAGGGTAGCTGCTGACTCAACAATCAGCCACTCATCTGTCCCTCGTTCCAGCGATGCGGCCATCCGAGGGCTCCCTCGTCTTCCCTTCCCCTCGGCGGCACCGGCATCACTAGTGTGGGCACCCGGCTTTGGCTTAAAAGCCGGGCGCTCACTGCACATGCGCGAGTCGTGCTGCGGCTTGAGAATGGCTCGGTGCACCTTCTGGGACCTCTGACGTGTCCAAGATCGCAGAGAGGGAGGGGGGGAGGTGGACTTCCTTTCCGGAGCCACGGCTCCAGGGGAGGAAGTGGACCTGGGACCCTGTGAAAACAGGGTCCCTGGTCACCCCCCCCCCCCAAAAAAAAACACATGCCAATCGTGGCATGTCAGGGAGGGTTACCTTCAGCGGAAGTTCCACTTTTGGGTGGAGCTCCGCTTTAAACTGCATCAAGCCAAAACCTTTGTTCTTTCATTCTGGATACAGTGGCGAGGGGCTGGGACCACTTTCATGGTTTTAAAATGTATGTGGTAAATGGGTTGAAATACACTAACCAAGAGGAATGCAGTGCCTGTGCACTGGCGTATGATATTTATCTTTTCTTCTAAAGCCGGGTACACACTAGACAGTAAGGATGGGCTCGGGCTTGTTCGGAATTGAACGTGCCTGAGCCCAACAGGAAGTGAACCCTGCACTGTGCTAATAACAGGCAGTGAGACATTCCCTGTGGAATGCAGGGTTCACTTCCTGGAGGGATCGGGCACGTGAGTTCCGAACAAGCCCGAGCCCATCCTTAATAGACAGCTCCGGTCAGAGCCACTGTAATAACCATGTGAGGTTAGTTCAGCGATCTCCCCCGCTGAGATGTTGTGTTCTGACGGGGGGACGCACGCCCCCCCGCCAGAACGCTCCAATCAGAACTCTCTGCCATTGGCTGAGAGTGCTGATCGGGAGTCGGTTTGCTGCTGGTTTTCCAGCATGCATGGCTGGCTTCTGTTCTGGCAGACGTCAGCGGTGGATTCCTCAGCCCCGCCCGCTGACTGTAGCCGACAGGTCAGAAGAGAGGTGGGCGGGGCTGAGGAATCCACCACTGATGTCTGTCAGAGACAAGAAAGGAGAGAGGCGGGTGGCGAGCTGGGCGGTAACTGGTGCCGAGAGAGGCACTGCGGTATGTTGCTACATAACTCTGCATGAAGGATAACTGGACAAATGTACTAACTAAAAATGTAATTTGGGGTTAATCACAGGTCTGAAAATGAAATGAGACACCCCTCACACCCACCCACTGACACCCCTCACACCCACCCACTGACACCCCTCACACCCACCCACTGACACCCCTCACACCCACCCACTGACACCCCTCACCACCCACTCGACACCCCTCACCACCCACCCGACACCCCTGTATCCTAATCGTGATGTATTGCAGAATCAAATCGTTGACCCGATAATCGTAATCGAATCTTGAGGCCAGTGAAGTTGTGCACCCCTAATATATGTACACATACATACTGTACCTACACACACAGTAGCAAGTATGATTGCAAGTCTGGGGTTACCAGTCAGTACATCTCAAAAAAAGAAATTCACACCACACTCCAAAAGAACTCCCATCTGAGCTCACCCTCTAACATGTTTCAACCACAATGAGGGATGAGTTGCTTTGAAGCGTGGTGTGAATTTATTTTTAATGGGAAATAGGAACAATGCTGCTGAGCAGTGGTTGGAAAATACATATGGGGACTGCGGACTAACAGCAGTGATAGGGACAGTATGCTGCTGAGCAGTGGTTGGAAAATACATATCGGGACTGCGGACTAACAGCAGTGATAGGGACAGTATGCTGCTGAGCAGTGGTTGGAAAATACATATGGGGACTGCGGACTAACAGCAGTGATAAGGACAGTATGCTGCTGAGCAGTGGATAGCCCAAAGTATAGGGGAAGTAGACAGACGGCAGTAACAAGGCCATTGTACTGAGGATTAGTGGATGTTACTATGTATAGCAAGTCTGGACACTGTACTGCTGATCAGTTAATAACACACATGACCAGTATGAAGTTCAGACAGTAATGAGAGTCACTGCGCTTGTTGGTGGCACATATGCGTACAAAAAGTGTTGACAGACAACAGTGATGGGGACACTGCAGTGATGGGCAAGGCACAGAATAAATACATTGGAAGTAATGACAAGCAAAAGTCAAAAGATCCAATTTCCTGCTGAGCAGTAAAGAATAAAAAAATATCACCGCAAAGAACTGCAAGAAGACACCCTAAATGTTATTTTGTCTGATTTGAAAAAAATGTAATTGAGCATGCCAATATAAACACAGGTCTGGCGATGCTTTGTTCTTCTAATAGCTTTCGGAAATTAAAAAGGAAATAATTAAACCACAGTTCTCATTTGTCATACTTACCCAAAAGACAAAGTGATATGGTATGCCACAAAAAAAAAAAAAAAATAATAATAATAATAATAATAATAATAGATAATAATAATAGACTTCCCAGCAAGATGAGATGGCTGCGTGACTAGCCAGAAGCTTCCAGGGGTTGGGTAAGTGGAGTTCTAGGGAACTATTACTACTTTGTAAATGCAGGTAATAGGCAACAGCTGTGGAAATCCCAGAAAACTTCTAGTATATGAAAGTTAATTATCGCGATGGCCGCACCCTACAGTGAGATCCTGAACTTTTGTGTTTTTACAGAAGCTCTGGACTGACAGTGCTTGCAGTATTGTAGCATTGCGTACATTGAATAAGACTTGTACTTCACCTATGACGCCTCTTAGGCTTCATGTAAAGCTAAACTATGCCCGTTTAACAATGTACGGTATTAAAAGAGAAGTATAGCCATAGCTTTTTTGGTCATATTTCTCATAGAAACATAGAAAAGTGACACAGAAAAAGATGGAGTAGTCCATCGAGTCTGCCCTTTTTTTGTTCGTTTTCCCATTAACCTCGCTGTCTGACTATAGATTTATGTTTATCCCAAGCATGTTTGAAGCTATTTACTGTTGACTGTCTCACAACCTCTGTTGGCAGTTTATTCCAATCATCAACCACCCTTTCACTAAAATTGAACTTAGCTCCAGTTAGTTTGAGGTCATGTCCCCGTGTTCTTGATTTTGGTTTTATATTGAGAAGACTGCCCTCCTGAACCTTATTCACCCCCTTGATGTATTTAAAGGTTTCAATCATGTCTCCCCTCTCCCTTCTTTCCTCCAGACTGTACATATTAAGTTCTATCTTATCAATATCTTTTTGTAAGTGTGGTCTCCAAAACTGGACACAGTATTCTAAGTGAGGTCTCACTAAAGATCTATATAGAGGAATCAGAACCTCCTTCCTCCTGCTGGTGATCCCTCTACTGATACATCCCAGAATTCTATTTGCTTTTCCCACTGCCTGCTCACACTGTTTGCTCATTTTGCAATCATCTGAAATAAGCACCCCCAAATCTTTTTTTTCTGCAGTGCTGGCTAACACTGTACCCCAATGCTGTACTCTCTAAGGGGATTCTTTTTCCCTAGATGCATTATTTTACATTTAGAAGTATAACTAAAGTCTCCACTGCTTTGACCAATCTTCCAGCAATGCCAAATCATGTTCCATGTTACCAACACCTCAAAGGATATCAACCCCATTACACACCTTTGTATCTTCTGAGTCACAGGAGTGCAATAAATGAAGAAAAACACTGAACACAAGAAAATTGGCATGAAATGGCAGTGGTAATTTATTGGTTTAGCAAAATTAACATAAAATCGTTTCAACCAGATTTTAATTCAAATCAAATAATATATTACAATTCCACTACTTTTTGGCCCAGTTGTCAGAACCCGGGCCTAATCATATCCAAAAAACAACGCCCCCCCTTCCCTGGATCCAGGGTGGCAGAGAACCACATAATACCGCGACGGACGGATGGGTGGGACCTTTTTTCTTGCTTGATGGTCCAAAGAGGACCAGAACCGGCAATAGCCACCCTTAAATACCTTCCTAACAACCCATAATAATCCTCAGGTGATCGCCGTCAGCTTTTACAGCTCACCTGGGGACACCTTCCAAATTCTTAAAGGGGCCATGCCCTATAATGTACCTGTAAGGGGGATAGCAGCCACATTCCCATGGAGGGGGGCCCAAAAGGTTGTGCCCCCCTTTAACATTCTGATGCTCGGTTTCAACTTCAGCAAGTCATCTTCATCACATCTAGTACATTGAATTGCTGCCATGTGATTAAGATACATACACTCACCTGCTACTTTATTAGGTACACCTGATCAAGTGCTTGGTAACACAATTTGGCTAATCAGCCAAATTGTATACATGAAAAAGGGATATATATATATATATATATATATATATATATATATATATATATACACATACACACACACACACATATACACATACATACACACACACACACATATATACACACATCCCCATTATACCTCACTTTAAAACGAATATTTGCTCAATAAAAGAAGTTACAACTTATTATCTAACTATCTTATGCATTCACATCTCCTGCAAAGAAAACAAACTAAATGTCCTTCCTTTTCCAAGTACTTGTCAGACTATTTTAATGTTTGTGCCAAGTCTGTTTAGTAAAGTTCTGAAATTCGAAACTGCCAAATGCGTTTTCACATGCTCAAGACTAGCAGAGACTTTACACGGAAAAATAAAAGACAGTTTAATTATTCTTGGGCTTTTGCAAACAACAAGGAAATATTCCAACAGTACCAGAAATTCTGGAAAACAAGACGGAGAACAAAGGGTCTTTGAAGAAGAATTTTGAGGCATGATGCATTATGTAATCGCTTAATAGGTGCTTTGCTTTTCCCATGTTTTTACCAATGCGCCAGGCAGCCTTCGTCAAACAGAACTGTTGCATATTATAAAAATGAGGCAATGAAGCAATGTTCTATTATAACTCCAAAGAATGAGACTGAAATCTAGGTGAATTATTAATAAAAAATTAACCAAGAAGAAGGACCCATTCTGGGTTCAAATGCGCAGTAGGAATTCCAACTACAGCAAATAAGGTCGGTAATAAAAGGGTAGTCACTCTCCATTTCCATTCCATTGTAACTGACTCTTTCTGATGCTTGGCATACATAGGGCTTTAGAAAAAAAAATACTTCCTTTTTAACTCGTAAAGATCCTGCAGCAAGCTATTAAGTTACCAATCTACTGTAAAGATACGCTGGCAAAACTGCCTTTCACTGTTAATTCATGACCAAATGCCTATGGATGTTTGCATTAAAGCTGAATTCCAGCCTTATCTTCTGCCTTGCAGTTGTACAAGCTCCTCTCCTGTACAGAAATGGTTTAGGCTCCATGCATACTGGGCAAAAAAAAAATGCCAGTTCCATGGCAAAAAAAAAAAAAAAAACACTCAGAGTTTGGAGCTTTCTGGCAGAAAAAAAAACGCTAAACAAACGCAAACCAGAAGGGTGTTTTTTTTTCTGCCTCTAAACGCGGAGCTCAAAATATGCCTGTAATCATCCTAATGTGCATGGACACATAGGAGAACACTGAGCTACTTCTACCAGCAGAACACCAAATTCCTGTAAAAGGAGCGATTTTTAAGCCAGTGTGCATGGAGCCAAACTTTGATTTCACTGCACACTGTGAGCTTCTCAGTGTTCATTAGAGACTGCAGCAAGTCTGATAACACCCCTCCCCCACTCCTTATTTTATTTCCTGGGAGGACATCCAGCATCATCAGTGTTAAAGAGGTTGTAAACCTCCATCTAACACTTGTACCTATAAGTTTATAATAAGGCTTACCTATGGGTACTGTAAATATCTCCTAAACGTGCGCCGATGAGGTTATCATCGCATGCGCTCTGAAGGAATGGGCACGGGTGCTGTTCCTTACCGCGCTCCGTGCTATGACTGGCGGCTCCTACGCGCATCCATGGGAGTGACGTCACGCGGCTCCAGCCAGTCACACAGCGGGAGTCCGCGGCTCAGAAAGGAAGACAGGCGAAGATAGATGCGGCCTCCAGCGGGGGCTTCGTTTGCAGGCAAGTGTCACATAGTGTGCTAGTATGCGATGCATACTAGCACATTATGCCTTTACTTTGCAGGGAAGTAGAAAGGAAGGAAAAACCATCAGGGTTTACTTCCTCTTTAAGGGTGATTGTAGGGGTTTGGTTCAGGGTTACCTGCTAGGGTCAGGTTAAAGTAGAACGCTAGTCAGTAAATTACTGATAACCCCGGTACCCCAGTTGTCTGTGGGTTTTGTAGTAAGGCACTGATTAGAACATCACAAAAAATAGAATCAGAACACCTAATCTGCATTACTGTTCCAGGTCAGTGACTTGTGATTACCTAAACAATTGTAACAGCATGCCAGCCAGGCCACTAGAACATTTACATTAATAGCGTCATGGATATGCCTTTCAGTACAGGATTTATTTAAAAAGAAACTATAATGGCTTGGGGTCAGTTGTTTATAAGGTCTTTTCCAATTTATCATGTAATATATAAAGCACCCATCATGCTAATGTCACAGTGGAACTTCACTTTCCCAATCAACATTGATTATTTCTAATCCTCATGCGGTTTGCATTAGTAAATAGTAAAGTATATCATATTTACATGTTTTCAAATTTTTTTTTTACATTTCTAAAGTTACTTCCTGGTTTCTTGCCTAGGTAAATGATGGCATACATCCCAGGAGTCTTCAGGAAGGGAGGAGAGAAGGAGGGGTTTTCTCAGCTAAGCACACCCTCCTGCCAGCATGCTTGAGCTAAGGGCAGATGGATTCCAGGAAGTAAATGCCACATGAATCATTTGCCCTTACTCAAGGTGGCCACTGGGAGAAACGCTAGGGGGTGTTTTTCAAAGTGATTTCTCAACAAAATAAGGCAGAGACATGGATGGATGAGGGAGTCTGCTTTGAATACTAAAAATTAAATTAAAGCACAGTTCCAGCCTTTTTTTGTTTTTTTACTAAAAACACCCCCCTGATGGACTCATCTAATTTAGTACATTCCAGCATTTGTGCTAAAGGTAGTTTTTCTTATCAGATTGTTCTTTGAAAAAAAACTCACTGTGCTCTTAACAAGCAGGCTCCCATCTTCAGTGTGGGCATCTGAAGTCAACTTATTGCTCCTTCCAGGATATGCTGCTGCTGGCTACCCAGCATGCACCTCCCAAGTGCGGCTATGGAATATAGAAGTGGAGGCTGCCCCGATGGGATTGATGACACTTATATCCCAGGAGCCAATGGGTGACCAGATATGACGGTGTAAGAGGACCATTCTGGTGGACAAATAAGGTAACAGGTTTGAAAAAAAAAAAAACAACTTCCGATGAGTAATGAAAATGTCATCACCAATGCGGAGGGGGAAACTTAAAAAGGTAGGTGGAACTCCTCTTTAAACAGTATTTTGGGTTTGTGGTGCTCAGATAGTGAAGATCCACTTTAGATGCTTTCAAGAGTACAGCAGAAGTTTCTTCACCGGTAGATCCTACTTGTCAATTAAATTCTAAAGATCCATCCAAATACAGCAAGTAGGATGGCAGGGGGATAAGTCCCTCATTCATTTGTTTGTGTGCCAATTTCAGCTTCAGCTATTGAGATCTGTAAATCAGTGAGCTTTGTTAAAGCGGAGTTCCACCCAGAAATTTTTTTGCTTGGCATCTACTCTTTTAATACTAAATAGATGTAACCGTTTGTTTCCTTTCTTTCAAACCGCCTAGTAATTACATGCATTTTTTACTCACAATTTCATTTCTCTCATTGCTGGACTTTTCCATTTTAGGTGAGGGCATCTGAAGCCCATCTGTAGTCTCTTGGCATCTCTTCCTGAAAGAAGTGCATGGGGGTAACCATCATGCTCTCCTCGATCTCAGTCCGCCTTAAATCGCGTCATTTCCTGTCTGGAGATAACACGATTTTACAGTATAGGGAAGCCCACTGACTCCTGGGAAATGATGAGTCACATCTCCCAGGAGGCCAGGGGAAGCAGGAAGTGAGGAAAAGAGCCTCGAACCTAAAAGGGGCAGATTACAGAGACCACCTAGCAACAAGCGACTTAAGATGAATATAAAAAACATTTTTCCTTCAAAAGGTAAGTCTATATAGGCAAAGAACTGAAAGCTATAACTGCTAGCTTGACACAAATAGTAAATACATAACAATACATATTTGACTACAGAAATATTTTTACAATATTTATTTTCAGTCTTGGACAAAACATAGCAAGAAAGCTAATCTAAAAATCACTATACACTCATTTTAATACCTTTTTGTAGTTTTGAAGCATCTGAAAAATATAAAATCCACAATTCCCAAAAGACAAATTGATAGCAGAACTGTTTACAGTAATTTTTTTAATGTATTAAACCTGGAAAAACCCTAACCGTAGATTTTTTTTTTTTTTGCGATCATCATTGTCATTCTGAACAGTTGTGCTTGCAAAACTGTCCATCAACACAAGACAATACAAGTAGATATAATATCTATTACATATATTATTTTTAAAATAAGATATTTATGATGACATTCTGTCAAAAAATATATACTTTATTATTTTGTTGACTAGCGCCCGTAATAAAATGACGAGGATATACATATACACACTTTCACCAAACCTTGTGTTTACAGTTTAATAAAAACATGTTAAAAAACACAGAAACCACTTCACACACACAGCTATTCTAAGAAACGTAGAAAACAGGAAATAAATGGGAGCGTGCGGAGGCGAACACATCAGATAAGACAGGTACAATGTTAATACTACTGAGAGGAGATGAAACTAACATAGCATTAGAGATGAAAAAACATGACCTATCCTTCCCAAAGGAAAACCAGGCTAAATCCTAGGACAGTACATGCAAACCTCACAAGTATATGCTACACAAAACGACCTACTAAAGCAGGGGTAGGCAACCTTGGCACTCCAGCTGTGGTGAAACTACAAATCCCATCATGCCTCTGTCTCTAGGAGTCATGCCTGTTATTGTCAGGGTCTTGCAATGTCTCACGGGACTTGTAGTTTCACCAAAGCTGGAGTGCCAAGGTTGCCTACCTCTGTACTAAAGTATATATTGTATTCTTATTTAACAACTGCCAGAAACTATTTTGTGTGACATTTCAAAAACAACCAGTCATATTGAGACGTCATTTATTTAGCTCAAGCGGTCATAGCCTCCCTGGCGGTGAGTTTTCATTACCAAAAGTGGTAACCCCTGAGCCACACTCAGGATCACATGGCAGGATCCCGGAAAAGTTACTTACCTTGTCCCCTGGATCCAGCGATGTCCCCCTGCTGTGTCCTCCGGCGGAATCTTCGCCCGATGCCTCTGGGTTCCCGGCTCCGTTCCCTGCAAGCGTTGTGTCGCATGGGGGCGGAGCCCGGCGGCAAATTCAAAAAGTGCAAATCACATACAGCACACTGTAATCTGTAAGAATACATTACTGTATGAAATCATTTCACATCCCCTTTGTCCCTAGTGGTTTTCCCAGTGCCCTGCATGCACTTTTATTTTATATATGCCATTCTTTCTGCCTGGAAACTTGAGAATGTCCATGGCATAAAAAAGCGTCCCTTTACGTCAAAAGTGTTTTTGGACCAGCTAGAAAACAGCGATAGTAAATAAGAATCATT
>BLSH010162857.1:1147347-1159797 GCA_018402905.1 Glandirana rugosa
TTTGTCAAGACGATAGTTAAACAGAAAACCCTTAACACCTAAAATATAAAAAGTCTACGAAGTTTTGATGTTTTTCCATAATTTTACTCACATATCACTAAAAATCTAATCGAAAGAACGATACAAAACAGGTTCTGACTTTTATTTATAACATTTTTATAAAGACATCAGTTTATACATAACAATACATAAATGATAAACACAGTTCGATCGTCAATATCGAAAGTCAAGAAACGGATATATCTGAATGGAAAACTTCCTTTTTACAAAAAATATAAGTAGAATTCAGCGAACAACGATCCACCAGAGCACAATTCCCAAAAGACAAATTGATAGCAGAACTGTTTACAGTAATTTTTTTAATGTATTAAACCTGGAAAAACCCTAACCGTAGATTTTTTTTTTTTTTGCGATCATCATGGTCATTCTGAACAGTTGTGCTTGCAAAACTGTCCATCAACACAAGACAATACAAGTAGATATAATATCTATTACATATATTATTTTTAAAATAAGATATTTATGATGACATTCTGTCAAAAAATATATACTTTATTATTTTGTTGACTAGCGCCCGTAATAAAATGACGAGGATATACATATACACACTTTCACCAAACCTTGTGTTTACAGTTTAATAAAAACATGTTAAAAAACACAGAAACCACTTCACACACACAGCTATTCTAAGAAACGTAGAAAACAGGAAATAAATGGGAGCGTGCGGAGGCGAACACATCAGATAAGACAGGTACAATGTTAATACTACTGAGAGGAGATGAAACTAACATAGCATTAGAGATGAAAAAACATGACCTATCCTTCCCAAAGGAAAACCAGGCTAAATCCTAGGACAGTACATGCAAACCTCACAAGTATATGCTACTCAAAACGACCTACTAAAGCAGGGGTAGGCAACCTTGGCACTCCAGCTGTGGTGAAACTACAAATCCCATCATGACTCTGCCTCTAGGAGTCATGCCCATTATTGTCAGGGTCTTGCAATGTCTCACGGGACTTGTAGTTTCACCACAGCTGGAGTGCCAAGGTTGCCTACCTCTGTACTAAAGTATATATTGTATTCTTATTTAACAACTGCCAGAAACTATTTTGTGTGACATTTCAAAAACAACCAGTCATATTGAGACGTCATTTATTTAGCTCAAGCGGTCATAGCCTCCCTGGCGGTGAGTTTTCATTACCAAAAGTGGTAACCCCGAGCCACACTCAGGATCACATGGCAGGATCCCGGAAAAGTTACTTACCTTGTCCCCTGGATCCAGCGATGTCCCCCTGCTGTGTCCTCCGGCGGAATCTTCGCCCGATGCCTCTGGGTTCCCGGCTCCGTTCCCTGCAAGCGTTGTGTCGCATGGGGGCGGAGCCCGGCGGCAAATTCAAAAAGTGCAAATCACATACAGCACACTGTAATCTGTAAGAATACATTACTGTATGAAATCATTTCACATCCCCTTTGTCCCTAGTGGTTTTCCCAGTGCCCTGCATGCACTTTTATTTTATATATGCCATTCTTTCTGCCTGGAAACTTGAGAATGTCCATGGCATAAAAAAGCGTCCCTTTACGTCAAAAGTGTTTTTGGACCAGCTAGAAAACAGCGATAGTAAATAAGAATCATTGAGTGATACTGATTTGTGGGAAATTTATCATCAGGCAATGAAAGCTGTGATTCTCATTTTGGCCAGAATCGTGCAGCTCTAGCAAGAATAAAGGATAAGGGCGGACACTGCTTGTATTTTTTATTTTTTTGCAAATATAAAGCAATCCTCATTTCTCTATGCTACCAAAACACAATATTTGATAGCACACTGCCATAAAAAAAATATTTCATGTAGAAAAAAAAGAAAAATTGATGTTTTTTTCTACATACAGTCAGACAAACATTTGTTTTCTGATGCCATCTTGTTGTCTATTCTTACAAAATGTCTGAAATTCCCTACAATGCAGAATCTATGGAGTTAAGTGGATGTTGGTCAACCAGTGGGAAAAATTGGGGTTGGTTTTCTAAACGCAGGGATCTCCAAACGATGGCCCTCCAGCTGTGGCGGAACTACATGTCCCATAAGGCATTGTAAAACTCTGACATTCACAGACATGACTAGGCATGATGGGAATTGTAGTTCCTGAACAACTGGAGGGCCATAGTTTGGAGACCCCGGTTCTAAAGGAATAGAGGCTTTTCACCTAGCAATGGCTTTTCATTTAACTCTTATAATGCTTATTCCGGTTTCAGTATAAAATATGGACGAATCCTTGATAGGTTATTATATTAATTTTCCTGTGGTGCTTTGTAGGTATTTTTGGCTGAAGACTTAAGCAGGTATATTGGATATCGGAATATTTAATATATGAAGCATTATGTATGGATCAATATTTGTGCTAAAGTACATTCTAGGGTCATTATCATTCACTTTGCATGCCCATTAACTTGCAGATATCTGGGGCCAGAAAAAACATGCTCAGTTCCTAACTGGAAGAAAAACAAAAATGTGTAACTCTGGGGAAAGGCATGTTGTCTGAAACTACTCACCGCAGAATACCACACTCAGGAAATATACACTTGGGTAATGATGGTATAAAATGTTTTTTTCATGGTGTTTGAGAACTTCGGGATGTTTGGAAGAACATTTTACAGTCAAAAGGAATGTGTATTCTTTGAAGCCAAAGATTTCCATGGTAAGCTTGCATTCAGTGGTTGTCAAGTCTTTTTTTTTTTTTTTTTTTTTTTTTATTAAATTAAAAAAAAAAAAACACCTGCAAGAGATAGGCATAATGAGCTAGTATGCATCGCATACTAGCTCATTATGAAATGCTTACCTTAGATTGACGCTGTAGCAGCGGTCCCTGAGCACCGCAGTGACCGGCGACATGCTGTGTCCGTCGTCTTCCAGGATCCCGGGCTCTGACCGATCACAGCATGGACTCCAGCGCTGTGATTGGCAGGAGCCATGCTGACGTCACTCCTGCGCATGTGCACGGGAGCCGTTGTTTACAGCACACTTACTGAAGAAACAGCCCGGTCGGGCCAATTCTTCACTGCGCATGTGCCGATGATGTCAGCACATGCAAATACAGGGAATATCTCCTAAACGGTGCAAATTTAGGAGATGTTCCCGGGGCCTGCAGGTGAGCCTGAATATAGGCTTACCTGTAGTTTAAAGTGGTTGTCATGACAATAAAGTGTTACTAAACCCAGGACCCTGCATTCACTATATCTGGTCTCCCACAGTACACGAAAATGGAAATGCAATTATTTTAGTAAATATAAACTTGCTAAATACCTTTTCTCAAAAGCAGTTAGAGCAGTCTTGTGACTTCTATCAGTGTCTGGTTAAAGCTTGTAGTTTTCATTCTACTCTGACTGTCCTATGAGGCTGCATGACCCCTGACCCTCTGTCTGGAAAGTGCTGTTTGGCCCTGTGCTGATCACATGCATCCCTACCAAAAAAAACTCTCTAGCAATAAACATCAAACTGAGCATGTGTAGAGTGCCCCCAAGGCTCTGTACTGTCAGGAGATGCATTGGGGACAGTGGAAGAAGGGGAGAATCAGAAGACAGGATTAAACAGCCTTTTTACACAATGGAGAGGATTAACCCCTTACAGTGAGTATGACAAGCATGCTTTACTGGATATACAGACTGATTTTACCGTTGTGGATATAGTAAAAAAAAAAAACTCAATTTTTCGCCTGGTCTGCTTTCTTGACACTATCAAAGGACATACAAGGTGAATATATTATGATTCTTGCCTTTGTTGTGGAGCCACATATGCCTTGATGAGCTGTATGTAGTCTTAAGCATTTCAGATCTGCAACCTTTTGGGATTACAGTTCTATTCCTTGACATAAGTAGGTCACTGACAACTAAGAGTGAATGACGCAGTGACAGACCTTCCTGTAAATTGAGATGCACTTGTTTTTTCCACATAGGCCACCCTTTCTCATGTAGCTCTATAATTGATGGCCATGTTTCTTCTTTTGATATCTCTAACAGTTCAGGACTAGCAGGTTCTGTAGTCGGCATGGAGTAACTATATTCTCATTTTGTTTCAGCGTCATTTACAATCTTGTAAATGTAATGATCGCTTTTATTCTGCAGTTTGACAAAGTGTCTTGTCTAATGTTAGATCAAGACCGACTTGTAGATTTGACAGCTGGCAATGGTGAACACCATTTCACCCCTAAGCATGAGTTTAGTGTCTTTACATTCATCATCTTTTGCTTTTCTGTAGACTGCATAGAGTGATCAATGAACAAATCAATGATAATTCTCCATGAAAAGGTTCTTCTTTCATTTCAACATTACTTACAACCTTGTGCATTTAAAGGGTCACTAAACCCACCTCGTAAAAAAACGATCAATAAATAATATATACACATGCTGTTCATACTCATTCAGTCACTATAAGATTTGTTTTCTGTATTCTGAATAAAAAAAACCCTGCTTGATCCTGCTGTTCTCCCTCTCTACCTTCTGTTCATGCCCCCAAGGGAGTTGGAGATTTTGCAGCGGTGGTGGCAACTCTGCACATGCTCAGTTTTCAGTGGGTTTCTATGCTGAGCCTTTCCTCTGAGCAACCCATGTGACTATAAAGTCACACACGTGGGTGTATACAGAGTGGTAAATGACAGCCCACTGCCTACCTCCTCCTGCATGCCCATTAACCAACTAAACACAATGGGGGCACGATATTACATCTTGATTAATGGAGACTTCACCTCCCTTTTATTCTAAGACACAGGCTGGAGAGGCATGACACAGCCTGTGACTGGCAGAAATCCACTCACACCATGTTACTGCCAAAAAGTAATAAATATTTGATCTCAAATATACAGTATATTTGTATGACAATTTAAAACAGTTTATTAATATTATTTATTTATTTTTACTCCATATTCCAAAGGCATATTTTGTACATGTGACCAGCAGCAGAGAACTAGAAGTTCCTCCTGCTTATGTTTCCCTGCAGGCAGGCTAGGAAAGAGCTGGGTCATGTGACACCTGTATATCAATTAGGAAAAAGGTACTTAGATGTATATATTTTTTTAATAATTACAGTGCCATAATCCATATGCATACATAGAAGGGACAACGCCCATTAAACAGTGTGTGATTAGTATCACTTTAATGGCCTGTTAGATTCTGCAGGTTGACAGAATATATTGCCTTCTGTTACTGTATATCAGGACCAAGTTGCCATTTTTGCTTCAAGAAAGGCTGGCAACGATGAACAAAATTTCAGCTTTAGCATGAGGGTTTTAGTGTCTCTACATCAGTGGTTCTCAACTCCAGTCCTCGGGACCCACCAACAGGCCAGATTTTAAGTATTACCTTGGGGAGATGCAGACTAGAATACTGCAATCACTGAGCAGCAAATTATATCACCTGTGATGCATTTCAGTTATCCTGCAAACCTGGCCTGTTAGTGGGTCCCGAGGACAGGAGTTGAGAACCACTGCTCTACATTCACAAATCTTTTGCTTTCAACTGAAACACAGGGGGTATGGACACAATTTTTATGTATACAGAATGTGACTATACCGGAATACAGATCTTTCATAGTGGATGACTGGAACATAACTCCAAGCCTTTCTTGCCTACAAGTACAAAAAAAATAGGTTATTTTCAGATCCCCTGGGTACTTATGAGTACCCCTTACAGCCTGATAGATATATATATATATATATATATATATATATATATATATATATATATATATATATATATATATCTATCTATCTATCTATCTATCTATCTTGTTTTCCCCATGACTTCCAGTTTTCAATAAAGTTTCCAAAGAATATCACATCAATATTACGGTCTGCATGTCCTTTCTAGTAAAGTGTCTGGCTGCACATTTATCGCTACGGACGCCATGTTCCACCCCCTTGTTTTTTATTTTTCTAAAGAATATTTGTAAGATCTCATTAGACCTTTTAAGTAGCTCTGAGCGTCCTTGAAAATTCCTGGTGCAGCGGTGCAGTAAACAGCATCAACTTCTGGATTTTGGATCGCCTGGGAAAGACCGTTGAGTTTGAAGGTATTTCTTACTTAAAGCTTGGACAAGATTAACAGCAGAAAGAGGAGTTCTAACTACCAGAAAACTGCAGGAGCATCAAAGCAATGCTGCAACTGTAAACCATGTGCCCTGGCACTGACTAAAATGAATTTGTCTTAAAGGTGCTAAAGCTTATAGTTCCCTACACTGCTGATGAGAATTATGCTACAAAAATACAAAGCGTAATAAAATCTATGTATAGCTTTGAAACATATTTCTCTTAGAGTTCTATAGTTAAAGGCACTGTGGAGTAATTAATGCTCACTATAATTTGCTCCCCCTCTCAGCAGTGACTTGGCAGACTTTTAGCATACTAGTCTTTACTGTAAACACAAAGCAGGTGGAAAGGAAAGAGGGGAAAGGCGGAGAGCTCACACCCAACTTGAATAACCTTACTGTTTCTATTTGTGAAATTCCAATAGTACATACTCCACAGTGCCTGCAACTACAGAGGCCAGTGAGGACTTAAAGTGATAGTAAGTTGGATTAAAAAAAGATGTTATACTTACCTGCTCTGTGCAACGATATTGCACATGGTGGTTGCTTACCTCCTCCAATTTCCTCCTCTATGCATTCATAGACACACAAATTCTCAACTCGGCCAGGCCCCCCGCTGCCTCCTCATAGGATCTGACAGCATGCAGGAGCTGTAGGCTCCTATAGACAACATACTGTACATGCATGATCTGATGACCACTAATTTAATAAAATATTGGTCTGCAGCCAAGTCCTTAAATCAATGTTTCTATAAAATGAAACAGGACAAAAAGGAGAAAGATGACAAAGGCCCCAACAAAGATTGTCAGGGTTGTTTCCAGTGTTTAACAACAGACTTTCCTATAACATGACGACAGACTAAAAATTTAAATCACATGAAAAAAATTAGCACACACAGAGATACAAGCAGCTGAAGTTATATGTAAATCTGGAGTGTTACAAACACTCTCAGCTTAGACTACAGCCAGCAACCTTGCTGGGAAGCCATGGTCCAGTCTGAATAACGTGTCCGGGTTTCATGCTGTCTGAAACCCGGATGCATGATCCCAAAAACGAACTGTCCAGGTGAACCCTGGACAGGTGGCAACCCTACGGACGGAGCGTGCGCTCCTATAAAGAGTGGTCAACATGCGCTCTTATTCCAAAGCCAATCCAGTGTCTCCGGCAGGCAGGGAGGTCCCTCTCAGAATGGCGACGAAAACAGCTCCAGCAACCAGGTAGCGGCAATGAAGGCTTGCACACCTTCACTGGTTACTGATGTGTCCTCTTTGGCCAGCATTAACTGAAATGAAATGTTTCTGGTAATTATTAGTCCTGCTTGGAGGAATTACAGTGAAAAGTAGCTTTGGAGTGGTCCCTGGGGGCTCACTGGCCAATGAGCCGCAGTGGACCATTCCAAAGCTACTTTTCACTGTAATTCCTCCAAGCAGGACTAATAGTTACCAGAAACATTTCATTTCAGTTAATGCTGGCCAAAGAGGACACACTAACTAGTGAAGCTTTCATTGCCACTGCCTGGTCCTGGAGTCATTTTGGTCGCCATTCTGAGAGGGACCTCCCTGCCTGCCGGAGACGCTGGATTGGCTTTGCAATAAGAGCGCATGTTGACCACTCTTATTAGGGGGTCACATTCTGCCCGGTAAGCAGAGCATGGGGGTGAAGGGTGTCACCTGGCTTTCTTGGAGTCTCTTGTTTCCATCACCGCTGTGGGATTACTGAAATTGATGTTCTCTATTTTTTCTGGACTTTGATCACTTTTAATGTGCTGGATCACCAAATAGGAGGCTTGGGAGGTAGAAGGAGGCAAGGCCAAGCTCAGCTTTTACTCAAAAAGTACAGAGCTGCAAAGAGCTTTAGCTTAGCTCTAGTATATATCTGTATCTCCTGACTGTTTTTTCCATTGCAAATAGTCTCTTATGCATTTTTTTCATTTGAAGTATAACTAAAGTCAAAAGTTTTTTTTACGTTTTGAACAGAGTGGAAATGGATTAGAACACAGGTCGGTTTTTATTGCCGACTGTGCTACCGTTAGGGAGATTCACCCTCTCTATTTGTCATGGTGCTGTTATCATTGAAAGTGAAAGAAATTCCCAAATTTTGGGTTGCCCCAGTAAAGTAATAGAGGGGAAACCTTTCAACGGGGTCACTAGTTCTGGTGACCTGGGGGTGCCCAAGAGATTCTCTTAATTTGCAGGGATTTTCTCTCACTTCCTGTTTGGCTATGGGACAGGAAGTGAAGATAAATCTCCCCAATGGGACAAAGATGGCAAAAATACAGGGGTAATATCCTCCCTTACTCTATCCAAAATGGAAAAAGAGTTTTGCCTTTAGTTCTACTTTAATGTCCAGTTAGAGTTGCTCAGTTTGTGATATTTATTATTTCAGGTATTTATATAGCACTGTCAATTTACATATATACTATACATTCACAACCTGATATAACTGAACATCTATACAAATCAATCTTTTACAATAGTGTTTTCGAGGAACACATACATACTGTATATGGATTAAGTACAGAATTATGAACAGTACAATGCAGCTGTTTTTGAAAGTTACACAGTAGGCAAGGTTGGAAAATGGCACAAGCCCATCCGGTCAAATATGAGTATGTGTCAGCCCAGCTTTTTAATGCCAAGAGTATAAATATATCCCTGAATATTGTGCTTATTGAGGAAGACATCTAGAACTTAAGTCCGTCAATACTCCGCTTTTACCGCTACCTGAAGAAATTCCATATTTTGCTACTCTGACCGTAAAAAATAACGCTCCGCAATTTCAGATAAGTCCTCCTCCGCATCAGGGACTTGAGATTACCAACTTGCTACCACTTTTACAGTCATCTTAGATTCATTTCTTGATAATGCTCATGTCTCCTCTTAAGCACTCCTCTGTATAATAAACAAGATAAAGTGATTGTAAAAGGCAGAAGGTTTTTTATCTTAATGCATTCTATTCATTGAGATAAAAAGCCTTCTGCGTGCAACAGCCCCCCTAATACTTGCCTGAGGTCAGTCAGCCAATGAGAGAAAAGGGGCGATGCTAGGCCGCAGCTCCGTGTCTGAATGGGCACACGGAGCTGTGGCTCGGCTTGGGTGCCCCCCCCCCATAGGAAGTCGCTTGCTGTGGGGGCACTCAACAGAAAGGAGGGGCCAGGAGCAGCGAAGAGGGACCTGAGAAGAGGAGGATCTGGGCTGCTCAGTGCAAAACCATTACACAGAGCAGGTAAGTATAACATGTTTGTTATTTTTAACTAAAAAAAACATGAGACTTAATCACTTTAACCACTTGCCCACTAGCCGCCGTCAAAAGTTTGACGGTGGCAGGTCGGCTTTATTGCGCAAATCACCGTAGATGTACGGTGGCGCTTTAAGAGACTGTAGGGGGCACAGCACGCTGCTTGTCTCTGGAGCCGATGTCCACCGGCTACCCGCGATCGCTCCTCACAGAGCCAGAATGGGGATGTAAACAAACTGACAGGGAAACGGAGAGAGATCTGCTGTTCCCAGTGATCGGGAGCAGCTTTCTCTCTCCCCCCAGTCACTACCGTCCCCCCCACAGTTATAAACACCTACCTAGGGAACACTTAACCCCTTGATCGCCCCCAGTGTTAACCCCTTCCCTGCCAATGACATTTATACAGTAATCACTGGCTATTTTTAGCTCTGATCGCTGTATAAATGTCAGTGGTCCCAAAAAAGTGTCAAAAGTGTCCGCCGCAATATCGCAGTCCCGCAAAAAAAAAAAAAAAATGCAGATCACCACCATTGCTAGTGAAAAAAATAAAAAATGCCATAAATCTATTCCCATAGGTTTGTAAACTTGATAACGTTCTCGCACACAATATACGCCTTTTGCGAATATTGAAGAATATTTATCTGCCTAAACGGATATTTGGATATTTATTAAAGCAAAAAGTAAAAATGCATAGTTTTTTTTCAAAATTGTCACTTTTTGTTTGTTTATATCGCAAAAAATAAAAACCACAGAGGGGATACAAATACTACCAAAAGAAAGCTCCATCTGTGGGGAAAAAAATATGTCAAATTTTGTTTGGGTACAGCGTCGCACAACCACACAATTGTCAGTTAAAGCGACGCAGTGCCATATCGCAAAAAGTGCTCTGGTCAGGAAGGGGGTAAATCCTTGTAAAGGAGGTCCTCTAGCCTCCATAATCACTTCTTTGTCTTTCGTTGGTCTCTAATTCTAGGTTATCCTCTATCTACTTGGGACCAAAAGTAAACTGCATACTCAAGTTGAGTCCAAACCAATGTTTTATAAAATGGTAATAAAATTGGTTTGTCCCTTGAAAAAATACCCTTTTTAATGCATGTGAGTATTCTGATTGCTCGTTTACAGGTGACCTGCCTTTGTACGACATTGCTGAAGCTGGCCATACACTGGAAAGTTTTTTAAACAAATTTAAAATACAAATATTCATACGAACATTCTTACGAAAATTCGTATACATTCGATGACTTGATTAATGTTGTTCGAAAGCACTTCAAAATTTCAAATACGTTTAACATTCAATTTTGGAGTGTATAAACTTTTTCGAAGGAAGACATATACTGTTAGACATTCATTTGTTGTAGAAAAAAAATTATCACTGCAGTCAAAAATCAACATCGATTTGACCTCACCACTAACAATTAGAAATTCAAACAAAAAATTTCAAATAAAAATCTACTAGTGTATGGCCAGCTTTATATTGTGGAACACTAAGACCCCCATCGGCTCCCATCACTGATTCTCCCAGTGTAACCCTTCCTAATGAATACCTTGCCTGCAGGTTCTTAGCACCCAAATGCATAAATTTTGCACTTATCAACATTAAACTTCTGCCAAGTCTCCGCCCATCCTCCTAATTTATCCAAGTCTTCCTGTAATGTTTTACATTCTGTGCCCTGCAAAATTGTGTGTCATCAGCAAATCTAGAAATGTGAACTCTTAAAGCGGTTGTATGTATCCCCCTTTAAAAAAAAACAAAAAAAAAAAAAAACAAAAAAAAAAAACACACAAACACCTGCAAGGCAAAGGCATAATGAGCTACTGGGTCATTATGAAATACTTACCTCAGAACGAAGCTCCGACAGGGCCGCCCGGTCCCCGAAGAGGGAGCTTCCATCTTCCCTCCATGGATCCTTCTGGGTTCGCGGCTCCGACCACTCACAGTGCCGGAGCCACGAACCCAGAAGGATCCATGGATGGAAGATGGAAGCTCCCTCTTCGGGGACCTACAGCACTGTGAGTGGCCGGAGCCACGAGACATCACTCTCGCGCATGCACGCGGACTTTCCGGCAAGGTCTGGCGCTATGCGCTGGGCCTTCGCCGGGACATCATTGTGCATGCGCCGCTGACGTCAGTGGCTGCTTGCAGTGGGAATATCTCCTAAACCGTACAGGTTTAGGAGATATTCATTTTACCTACAGGCAAGTCTTCGTAAAGGCTTACCTGTAGGTAACAATGTAATTTATGGCAATACAGCCACTTTAATTCCAACCTCAATGTCATTTATAAAGAAGGTAAACAGTACTGGTCCAAAGACAGAATCCTGAGGCATAGCATTCGGAACTTTAGCCCACTCAGAAGCATTTACTATTACCATTTGTTTCCTTTCCTGAAGCTAGCTTTCTATCCACGTACATACATTTTCCTCAGCTGCAATAAACCTTGGTTTATAAAATTAGGCATTTGTGGGACACAGTTTCAAATGCTTTTGCAAAATATAGATAAACTACATCTACTGCCTTTTCATCTAGGTTACCGTTCACTTCCTCATAGCATGTTAATGGGTTAGACCTCTCTTTTTTGGAGACCTTCTTTTTCTTGGTAAAAAGTTTGAGATCTCAGGGAACCCCTGAAACAATGTTCACATATACAGCTCGCCGACCTTTATTCTGTGTGTTTAACCGCCTCAGGACCGCCCACCGTCAAATGACGGCGGAGCGGTCCTGCTCTTCCAGCGGGTGGACGTCATATGACGTCCTCCCTTTAAGCCGGGATTGCGCGCGATCGGGCGCGCGCATCCCGGCTCTGTCGGTGTCGGCGTGTCCCCAGGACACGCCGCTACACCGACAGGGGTGAACAGCCATTGGTTATGGCTGTTCACCACGTGATCGGCTGTGACGAAGTCACAGCTGATCACAAACGGCACGCCCGCCGTTCGCACGGCGCGTGCGCGCGATCGGGAGCGCGCCGCGCGTGCGTGTCGGCGTGTTCCTGGGGAACACTGCCTGTCACCGACACAGGTATCAGCCGCCGGTCGGCGGCTGATACCTTGTGATCGGCTGTGATCTACTTCACAGCCGATCACATACAGTGTCAACAGAGCGGTAACTCACTGTTACCAGCTCTTCTCTCCTCACACAGAGTCC
>BLSH010162857.1:1162585-1172884 GCA_018402905.1 Glandirana rugosa
TGACGATCAAGATTTTTCGTTTAATTTATCTTTGTAGAACGGAAAATTTTTTATGTTTTAACTTCCCTGGCGAACCAATGTACCTTAAGTTACTAGTTACGTTAGTCTCGTCGATTTTAACTTACGCTCTTCACGTAACGGAGTCTTTCGTTCCTATTGGGCTTTCTTTTACTGTATAGCTGACATTTTTCCATTCCTGGTATGTTCGATCCCCTGTCTGTACCCTAAAACCAGTGTCTACTATCTCTATTCCGATTACAAATTGGTGTTGTCATGGACCGTGCTTTTGGGGGAAGGACAGGTCCGGTAAAAAGTCGGTGTTGCATGACTGAGTAATTGTCATTCAAAGTGTGATAGCGCTGAAAGCTGAAAAATGGCCTGGACAGGAAGGGGGTTTTCGTGCCAGGTACTGTTGTGGTTAAACATTAGCCTTATCTCTATCATCTGTGACCAAAATCCCATGTCTGTCCCCTAGCTTGTATGGTCCTTACCTTTTTACAGTCGATATGTCATTTTCTTTCGGGTTATCCTTGCTTTCTGAGGCAATGCACTTCTCGCATTCAATTTTAGCTGCTCTGATTGCATTGATCATTGAATTCCATGTAACCAAGCGGTCCCTTCAATTTTGTATTTTTTAAAAGGCAAGATGTTTCTATTTAATTTGCTTTTTAGAACTAGCAGTAAGCCACACAGGTTTAACTTTTCTTCTCTGATATTTGTTACTTGATGGAGTGCAACAGCGAACGCTTTTGATCACAAGACTGCTGATCACTCAGTTCTCTTTGCTTTTGTGTAGCAGCCGAGAAGTCCGTAAAAATAGTAATAGCATTGCCATTATAGGATACACAGCCTTTTTCCTGTGCAGCTCGCAAAACCGCCTCTCTATCACGAAAATGCAGCAATTTGATGAGCATTGAAAGAGGGGGTGCACTTGATGGTAGAGGGTGCAGTGGCACCCTATGTGCTTGTTCAATTGCGAATAAAGTTAAGGTAGAGGCACCAAAAGGTGGTTGGAAGCCATCTTTTCATAAAGGCTTTAGGATTCCTGCCCTCAGAGTTTTCCAGGAACCCTAGAAAGTGTAGATTATTGCGCCTCAGGCGATCTTTCAAATCAGTCAATTTATCTGTAACGACTGCATGATCTTTACATAAATCATTGACAGTAGCTTGTAATGGTAAGTGTATGATCCTTTAAGTCACTAATGCGCTGCACAGCATTACCAACCCTGTGACAAAGGTTATGCACTTCTTGATTAAGGAATCCGCCCGGACTAAATCTGTTTGGGTAGGCAGGCCAGCCTGGCACTGCTGGATGGCCTCCATTATTTAGGACAGAGTCGGCTCAGTAGGATTCCCTGGATGATCTGAACTACAATGGGACTCCTGTGCTTCAGCCTCGGAGAGGAAACAGGCTGGCAGCTCAGCCAAGTTTGGATCAAGGAGCTCTGCAGACTCACCCGAGGTAGAGGCAGACCGTTGAGGGCAGGCAGGCTGTGTCTGTGCATCTCCAGAGCCACAGGTTTGGCCGGTGCCATCTTGGAGCAGGACAGAGCAGAGGAGAGGATCCTTAAAGCCCAGCACCATCTCCCTGTGGTCTCAGGATAGCAAGGAAGGTTGGGGAGGCAAACACGGAGGATCTGAGATCATTGGGTCGGTAAGATTAATGCAGAATGCGATCAGGGAGGACGGAACTCCAGAGAACCGCTGCTCACATCCCGGATCACTCAGTTCTCAGTCTTCACTGAGCAGAGAGAAGTGACTGCCAGTTACTGGCTCTCTGATCTGCCCCTCCACTGCTCACTGGAGTGCCAGGCTGTGGAGCGGCTGGCTCAGGCTCACAGCAGTGCGCAGAGGAGGCTGTGCAGGCTGCCAATCCAGGCATCTGGGTGGATCCTGACATTAAAATTGGGATCCTTGCAGAGCATGGACCGGCTCTGTGATGTCAGCTGGCTTTGGCCCATTGGCAGCCGCATCTGGGTAACAGGAGAGAAGAAAGAAGTGCATCCTGTGACCCAGAAGCGAAGTATGGCCAAACAAGCTTTGGCCATACTTCTCCTCTAACACTCCCATAAAGCACACTCACTTCTCCTCTTTGTTCCAGTGTTCTTTGATAATATTTAGTCCTATTCATTATTACCTAATAAAAAGCGTTGACTTAACTTTAAGTTTTAACGCTACCTACATCTTCCCGTAACTCACATCAAATGTAAGTTTACTGTGATCACTAATGCCCAAATTGTCACATGAGAAATGAGCTGTTTTATTTGAAATTACCTTATCTAGCAGAGCATTTGTTTTAGTTGAGGCTTCTACCATTTGACCCATAAAGTTATCCTGTAGTTTAGGAACTTGCAAGCCTTGAGTGTGTAAGCTGGATAACTTTCATCAGTGATAAACATGAAGACCATGGCTTCTATGATCAAAACTGTAACCGTACAGTGGGTCAAAAGGATCAAAGAAAATCTTACAACTAAATCCAATTGTTAAAAAAAAAAAATTCTATGAAAACTATTTCATTAGCATTAAACAGGAAGCGCTATGTTATTTGTGAGACAAATATAACAATGATGCAGTCAAAGGTGAATATGTCCGGTTCTAAAACATGCTTTTTGTTCTGCACTCACAACATGCATATACTTGCCATGACAACCTTTACTTTTTCCCTTCTCTTTACTAGATTGATTACCAGTGATAGCAATATTCAATGTTATACGCATATCTTCATTCATCTACCGTGCACCAGCACTTTGTTCAGCATGTTCTTTTATCCATGACTGCACATTCTGTTTCAAAAATTTTCTAAGACTAAGTAATGCATGCCACATCACTAACGTAGGCGCAGCACCAGGCAACTTATGAAAGCAATGGGTCAGCTACTAATTCTTTCTAGTCGCCATAGAAACTGTAATAAAGTCAAAAAGTTCACCCAGTCTACTTTAATCTATGTAAATCCTGCAGAATAAAACACACACAACTCCATAGAGGGGGTAGTAGGAATGTACTTAAAATGAGTTGTGTATCATCCTCTCTATAGTAGCCCCAATAACAGTCCCATTTCCAAGCAGGGTTGAAGCCGATTGGCTGCTGTGAGAAATGTTTTTTTATACTGGCATATATACAGTATATTTCTTTACATCAGAATTTGTGTTAAAGAGGAAGTAAACTCAGATTGGGTTGACTTCCTCTATATTCTCCTGCAAAGTAGAAGCATAATGGGCTATTATGCATCGCATAGTAGCCTATTATGTGTCACTAACCTGCAAACGAAGACTGCAACTGTCCAGCGCTGTCCCCTGTGCAGGCCACGTCCATCTTCTGCCCCTCTTCCTTCCGGGGCCGCGATCTCCGGCCCTGTGACTGTCCGGAGTTGCGTGACGCATGCGCACCGGACCCGCCAGTCACAGCACAATCACAGTGAAGAAATGGCACGGAGGCCGTTTCTTCACTGCACATGTGACGAAATGACGTTGGCACAGCTAGTACTCTGCATATCTCCTGAACTGTGCAAGTTTGGGAGATATGCAGGGCACCTACAGGTAAGCCTTATTATAGAAAATGGAAAAGAAATTCCCGCGCTAAAAAGTCCTCCTGAATGGCAGACACCAAATGGACAAAGATGAATGTACCGACATGTGCAGCCCTCCCCGGACGGGGAAATCCGAAAGTGACCGGAAAAAGACAAGAAAAAAAGGAAGGCGCACGCACCCAGTGCACCACCAAAAAAGAGATTCAATAAAAATTGATGACAAAGGAGGGCACTCACATAGAGTCAGGAGTTGAGACGTAGTAAAAACACAACTTAGGCAGGATAAAACAGGGTAAAAACCGACGCGTTTCGGGGGCGCACCCCCTTCCTCAGAGCTTTGCTTACCTGTAGGTGAAAGCGGTTGTCAACTCGTCACGAGTTGACAACCACTTTTAAATGTCAGCAGCTACAGTATGTGTAGCTACTGGCTTTTATATTTCCAGGGGTGAAACCGCTTTAACTACTGAAGCACATGTTACCTGTGCGCACCTCAAAGTTTAGTTTACACTTCAATCACATCTAGGCAAAGCAGGAACTCAAGCAGAAAAACGAGTTTCTGCCTGTGTTTATGCAAATGCACAACATGTATTTAATAGCACCCCAAATGTGGGTAGCAGTCACATGATTTGTGTGTTTTACCGGCAAAAAAATGCCCTTGGCTCAGTGTCTAAATTTGGTAAATGAACTTCTTTATTGCGTTTTTGGAGCAGAGGAAGGCCCATTCAAATGAAGGACCACTTCAAAAACACCCTATAAAATGTGCAAAAAAAAAAAAAACGCAACACGACGTGGAAGCAGTGATCAAATGTGAACAGGGCCTCACGACTAAAGTTTGGATGCTACCATTTTGCTTCTATACGTTATTTTTTTTTTATTAATTCTAAAATGTTTTTTCTATACTACGCAGCATTTTACTGGATTCTTTTTTTGCCCTGCATTAGCATACCTTAGTCTTATGACCTAATTTTTCTTTACTGTAGTTAGTAAATAAAGCTTGGTCAAGGACAAGCCTATCCACTTCCAGATTGGATAATCAAAGAGCAGCACTAAGGCAAGATCACAAATTTGCTTCCCCTTCTGTCAGCATTTTCAGAGCATTAGGACTGACAGAACTATGCAAAGTAATGGAGCCTTGACTGGCTCTAAGTGCTAACCCTCTCTGTCCCATCAAACTGCGGCTAAGCTAAGGATTACAAAAATTTAGTATAATGGTTTACTGACCTAATATTTGATGCTTTTTAAGGAATGCATAATTGGCAGAAACTGTGTTTTTATTGATATCTTCCAGAAGCTCAGCAGCAATTGAGTCTTTTTTAGCAAAGGACAAAAAAACAATTGAAATAAAAAAAAAAATAAAAAAAAAAAACACAACCAAAAGCCAACTTTCAAACACTTTAAGTACACCAAGCTTATAATACAGTACATCTTTTATTAGTAGCCATGGGGTACAATGCACTAGGTTTCTCAAGATATATTTATTAAAATGTAATTAAATGCCTGAAAGTATCCATCAGATCGCATCATCAGAACTTCTGCTATCTCTTTCTGAGGGCAATAAAATACCACAGAAACTCAGAATGTTAGACCTCCCACAAAAACAGGAAGTAAATTATCTCTGGGGAACTGATATGTCTAGACCTTCCTTCAGCTGCAAATATTTGGTAACTTAAAGGGAAACCATCACTTTGACAAAACATGTTACCAAACTGGAACTATCACTTCCTTGTGGGTTTTACGTTTATATAATAACCTTTTACCACCAGCTCAACAGCAGGAATCACAGACTGACATGCTACAATAAGCACCAACATATTAGGCAATCCATTGACTTGGGTTCACTTTTTAAAAGAAAGGGTCACTAGACTCTGAAAATTCACTGCTGTCTGGATTCTAGGTCTTTGAAGGCTCTCCTTTATCCAGATCAAAGTAAAGCTAGTAGTGGTTAGTCACTTTCAACGAGACAAGTTCTGTAACACTGACGAAGTTTTGTAGCCTATCTAGGCCAGTTTTTTCACTTCCAATGATGGTCAACTAAACACCCCAGCATTTATATTCACATGGGTAGCACTGACCACGTGACCCAACCACCCAACCAAATGTTCAAGAAAAGAAAAGGCGTCGTGAACAATTTTTGTATCTCCCATCCCGTTCTAGGACAATATCGGTCTTCCCATGGTAAAACGAACAAGGTGCTGGTGCTACCTGTGTGGATATAAATGTTGGCGTATGTTGCTGACACTCAACAGATCTAAAAGAGGCTGCTTAGACATGCTAACAAATTACTTTAAATGGTAAGTTGAACTTACACAGGACCCCCTCCTTACCCCCCCCCCCCCCAAGTCCCGCTGACCTGGAGCGCGGCGATCACCCGCTAGAAGAGACATTGGGTCACCGCCTCACCGGTCCGGGTCTTAAACTCCAAAACGTACCTTGCAACGAAGTACATTTAGGAGCATTCTAATTGGTCGGCACCAACCAATCATCCCGCATAGCCCCTCCTGTCACCGCGGGCGAAGAGATGAGAAAGTCACAGGGGATTTCAAATCTCTGGACCGGTACAGCGGGCATACGATCGGACAGTGCGGGGAATGCCGCACTGCAGGGTAGCAGGACCGGGTGCAATGGGAAGGGGGTCCTGTGTAAGTTTACCTTACAGATTTTCTGTAAAGGTGAACTTACACTATAACTTTACAAAAAACAAGTCCAGTTAATTGACAACTAACTACTACTAGTTATATCTGGATCAGCCTTTCATAACTTTAACACAAAGGAACCCTTGAAATGACTTCCTGGTCACAGGGATCCCCTGGTCCTGTGTTTTGGACACTGATTAGAAGGGAAGACATCGCTTGGAGAAACCATAAAACATCTTCAACATTCAGCAAGTTCTGTTGATTGTGATTAACAACTACTGGATATGTCTAGATCAGCCTTTCTCAACTTTTTATCATGGAGTAACTTTTCGGTTACAAGAATCCCCTGCTAATAAAAACTATATCTACAGCTCACAGTACATTAACATGATGGTTCCCCTACCCTCACCCCCTTACAAACAGCTAATAAAAAACAAACACGATTGTCAGTTCTTTTTATTTTAACATCAGAGAAACAGAAGTTGCTCAATGCTCAAGGTGCCCCTATACAACCTCTGGAGGAACCCTAGTTCAGAAAGGCTGATCTGGATTCTAGATTTTCAAAACACACATTACTTCTACTTACTTTCAAGGAAAAGTCAGCCGATGCATTGCAGCACTTTCCTCCCAAGATGCCCATCTGTATCGCACACACTGGCTGTCAAGCTTCACCCCTGGATTTTTACACAGAAAAAAAAAAAATGACAATTCACTACTAGAACTAGATTGCAGTTTTGATAACCTGAACATTATGTGTTTTCAGACTTTACCAGCTACAAAGGCTTGGCATTGGCTGCAACAAGCCTCCAATAGGAAAGTATAATATATTTTAAGGGTGCGCATTATTGGAGTTCTTTTTGAAAGGTTTACCTTAAAATACTTTTTGTACGACTCACATTTTTCATGCTTGCTTCTCTAATTTTATTTTATTAATCCAAAAATGTGTAGATTAGCTACTGGCATAACTGCAATCTGCTAGGGAAAAATATCAGCCACACAGAGAAAACATGGGTTTTCAATGGGTCAATTGACTCTTAGACTTGCACTGAAAAAGGAAGAATAAAGCAAAAGTACTGCATAACATGACAAAATAGGAAACAAATCTTGCATATATAATGATCAGATATAGCTGTTCCTCTGTACAATGCCAATTATACTTGGAAACAATGCTTAATAGGTTTTGTTTCTTTTCAAATTAAAGTGTAACTTTAGTCAGAAAATTAAACCCTGCTAGATCACTTAAGGCTGGCCCCTTTTGCAGGTACAGCTATGTAAAACAATAAAAATAATACAATAAAAATAATTTAAAAAAAAACGCCTTTTATCAAATCTTTATTATTTTGTGGAAATAACATGGCGTGGGTGGATTTCTGCCAGTCACGGGCTCTGTCACGCCCCTCCAGTCTTATGGTGCCCATACCCTAGACAAAAAATTGTTTGAGAATCTGTCATTTGGACAGTTTGCTCATTTTTTGTCTGGTTAATGGGCACAAATCGAAAATCGGTTGTGACATTTTTGAGCCAAAAAATCTAAGGAACAGGTTGGAAAATTTTGTCCGACGATAAGTTGAAAGGTTAATGGGTTTCTCATTCGTTAAAAATTGAACTGTTGGTACCGTGCATACAAACGAGAAATTCATTTATGTCCATTGAACAAATTATCATTCAAAATTAAATCATTACATGATGTCAATATCATTTGTTCTCACGACCGTGTGCTCGTTTTTTGAAACGCGCTTGAAAGATATTCCAACTAGTGTATGGCTAGCATTAAAATAACAGGGAGGCGAAGCCACCATTAATCTACTTGTAATATCTCGACCCCACTGTGTTTAGCTGGTTAATGGGCATGGAGAAAGAGGAGGGAGGGAGTACACCTACATGGGTGACTCTATAGTCACGCGGGCTGCTCAGATGTGATAGGGAGGAAATGCTCAGCATAGAAACTTAATGAAAACTGAGCATGTGCAGAGTTGCCACCACAGCTATAAAATTCCTAGCTGAATTAGGGACATGAACAGAAGGTGGAGATAGAGAACAGCAGGATCAACCAGTTTTTTTTCAGAATACAGAAAATGAATCCAATAGTGACTGAATGAGCATGAAGAGTATGTATTACACCATTTAATGACACTTTTTAGGATGTGGGTTTAGTGACACTTTAAAATGACCTCTTTTAAACCTATATCTAAGAAAATCATTGAAAATACTACACTTCTTCTAAGGAAAACCTAAGAACATGTAGTAATGCACTTTTTCATCACGCAGCACTGACCACATTACAAGACAAAAAAGAAATATCTGTAACTCGTAGGCTTTTTTGGGACCGAGTCGACACAATCCCAACCTGGTTTCATCTTTTTTCCACTGGCCCACCTGTTTAATAACCCAGCATTCCCACCTGGTCTGGACCCAGAAGTATTTCGCTGGTAGCTCAAGGTGTATATCGCATAGGTCACTTTCTTACTCCTAGAGGCCCTTTCACTTTACCACATTGTAAGTCATGGTTGAAGAAGCCAACGTCAGAAACCTTCAGATTTTTTTCAAATGTCCCATTTCCTATGGTCATTAGACCCAGAGGTGCTGAAGTGGCTCCTTATGGGAGTTGGTGTGCACAGGAAGGTGGACAGAGGGGGGGGGGGGGGATTTCTATTATCTATCTTGCTTGATTCCTCGGATCTGGCTTTGGAGAATGACCTGGACCACTGGCACTCCTCCTTCCACTCTGCCTATAAAGGCAAATGAATTATCTCTCTGGTGGAAGTGAGTATCAGGCTCCGCACTAGATGGTATATGGTCCCGGCTCGTCTCGCGAGGCTATTTCCAACATTACTTTCCTGTTTTTCGAAGCTGCCAATCTTTAGGAACTATGCTTCATACTTGGTGGGAGTGCCCTAGAATTCAAAACTTTTGAACAGAGTCTTCGTGATAATGCAGAAGGTCATGGAAACACCTGTTCTGCAGTTACCCTGTATTGCTCCACTAAATTAAAAAGTTGCTGAGGTCTCTTGCTCCACACAACAGTTGATTCACTTTCTGCTGTTAGCCACTAAACTTACTAAAGCTCGCTCCTGGAAGAGCTCCTCGGTTCATATTGCTTTGTTCAGGCGTAAGGTTTCCGGGATCATGCTCAATGAGCACCTTGCAAGTAAGCTTAATGATTCCGTACCTCGGTTTAAAAAAAAAAGGTATGGGAGCGTAGGCTCATTATGTTAATATTGAACAGTAGGAGCTCTCATTCTAGACCCTGGTCTGGATTCCCAGTTTCGAGGTGATAATGCAGGTTCTTCATCTGGGTTTCCCCCTCTTTATTCTGACACTGTCTTTTTCCTTCTGTGGGACCTAGGTTTCGGTGTTTCAACTGGGCCCCCCCCTTACTTCCCTTTCTATCCCCACTTCTTCCCTTGTCTATTTTTGAATTGTATGCTATTACAATTGAGGCTAGTCCCTGTTTTAAGCCTTAGGTGCGCATCGGGTCCTCAGGCTCAGATGCCTTCTTAGTCATTTAGAATATTTTAGTACTTATATGCTCGTTTTTTGATTGATCTTTTTTTTAGCAAACACAGACAAATTCCATATCAAGAGACAGTACAGGGAACTCTAGGAATTTAGACAAAATGTACACTTGAGGTCCCCATCCCCGCACTGCAAGGGTTAAATGCTCATTTAGTTTAGGGGTAAAGTATAAGGGTCCTTTCACACGAGCTTGTCCATGTAAGGACTCAGCTTTGCTCAGCAGGTATCCATCCGCTGATCCCCGCTGAGCAGGCGCATGACAGATCCGTCTCCGCTTACTGTGCGGAGATGGATCTGTCAAAGCCCCACTCTCCTTTATGGAGATCTGATGAAAATGGACCGCCTGTCCGTTTTCATCCGATCCTATCCGTTCCGATTCTCCAGGCAGATTGAAAATATTAGGGTTGTCCCGATACCACTTTTTAAAGACCGAGTACAAGTACTGATACTTTTTTTCAAGTACTCGCTGATACCGATTACCGATACTTTTTTTTAATGTCATGTGACAGTGGCACTAATATTCAGCACTGACGACGCGTGGCCAGTGTCAGTAGTTTTTTATTTTATTTTTATTTACAATTTATTTATTTTACAATTCTTTTTTTTTTGGGGGGGGGGGGGGGG
>BLSH010162857.1:1189176-1205066 GCA_018402905.1 Glandirana rugosa
CGGTTATAGTGTCCACCCCCATTTAACGTCGGTTATAGTGTCCACCTCCATGAAACGTCGGTTATAGTGTCCACCCCATGAAACGTCGGTCATAGTGTCCACCCCCATGAAAAGTCGGTTATAGTGTCCACCCCATGAACCGTCGGTCATAGTGTCCACCCCCATTTAACGTCGGTTATAGTGTCCACCCCCATGAAACGTCGGTTATAGTGTCCACGCCATGAAACGTCGGTCATAGTGTCCACCCCCATGAAACAAGTACCCCCATCTGTGATATTGGCTGTAATTTACCCCCACCTGTGATATTGGCTGTCATTTACCCCCACCTGTGATATTGGCAAAAAGTACCCCCACCTGTGATATTGGCATCCTAAAACTTCACCAGCCGCCACTGAATAACGCTATAAGAAAATCTATAGCTACATCATACACTTTCATTTTATAACATCAGCATTGTAAAAGCAGTGTAATACTAGTTATATATAACAATCCAATATAAGCTTACTTGGAAAAAAAATCTATTTTCAAGTTGTGAGTTCTGCCTGTCTGCTTGCCATCTCTTTCATCAACGTCCTGGATTCCCTGCATGCTTTGGTGCATCTCTTCTGTTGATATGTTGAAGGACTACATATCCCATGGTGCTATGCTGCCTGCAAGCAGTGATTACTGTATTGACTCCGCCTCCCAAAACCCCTCCTCCTAGCACCTTTGTAGTTCAGAAGTCAGGCTCTGTGACCTTTGTGACACAGCAGTGCCTACTTACAGGACATAGTGTATACGTGTCACAGAATTCAATGAAGTAAATGTATGGAGGATCTTCCCAAATAAGTTTTCAAACTTCAAGATTTTTCAGATTTGGACTAGGGTAGAAAAAATTAAAATACAACATGGAAATGAATATATGACTGTGAATACGCTTTGAGAAAATCAAATCACAGTAGGGTTTCATTTCACAGATCTGCAGCATCTGCACTCGAGTGAGACATTGTGCATGCGCACAAATTCCACAGGTCTCTGCCAAGTATATGGGACCCTGCAGAGAGCTGTGGCTAAGTCTGCAAGATCTCCAGAAAAGGAGTTTCAAAATGGCAATGATGAAGCATGGAACTTTACTTGTAAGGAAGACAATGCTAAAGTCCATTTACTAGTAAGCATTTTTTTTTATCATACAGGTACAATTATTAGAGAGTTGACATTTTACCTAGGTAGAGTGAAGTTCCTCTTTAAGCATTATTTGCAAATATTCAGTCTGAAAACATATTTTGTTAAGATTTAATGTTTGGAGACTTCTCCACCTCCTTGTATATAGTGGAGGATTGAATGATAATACCCAACTGAATAATTGGTTCTCGGAGCCCATAGACGTGATTCCAATGCTTAGACCAGTGTATATAAATAATATACATAATGCTGGTGGGTGTCACAACAATGATATCCTAATGCAAATACAAAAAAGAAGAAAATGTGGAGAGACACCAACTTGCAGCTATCTGATCACAATTATGTTGCCACAGGTTACTTAATCGCTTGACGCCGGCCACACATGTATATGCGGCTGCTCGGCGGGTGGGCCTTAACACAGAGCAGCCACATATACAACTTACCGCTCTGAGAGTCCCTTTTCTGGCACATTTCTTCATTTGTCTTGGGACTGTTCCCATGTGGCCATGTGGTTTCCGCTTTGGAGAAAGCTCTATGCCTTTGCCTCTATGATAACAGGTGTTCTGTTTTCTCTTACCCCAACTCATTGTTTATCATTCTCTCCCATTTTAGAGGCTACTACTTTACAGATGAGACTAATCGATACAATCTGTGTTGCCATCCACTGGGCAGTCACTTTACATTGGAGAACTCCCTCAGTTTCACTCTCTCAATTTAAACTCCAAGTGGATTCAATAGGTAGAGTAGAAAAACCTCTTTGACACCCTATATCACACTATGACTTATTATGATCGGAAATGGACACCTTGGTTTAATCATTGCACTATCTTTGAATGATTCAATCTTGATGTTTAGTACTGCCTATGGTTTTTGTATGCAGCTAGCCTGTGGAATAAGGATTTTAAATACAATTATAAAGGACCATTGATGGACATTTTAACTTTTTAGAACAAAATTCAGTTTCATGTAAATTTTCCTATACCTAAAATAAAAAGTAAAGTCACAGTGACAACTCGGAAAAGTCATGCTTTATTCCTTAGTATTATTATGGTGGTCAAAAAATTATTACAGTATTTTTAAAGCCACTTTGATTAAAGAACCCTATATTTTTCAAGCTACATAATTCAAAATTGCCTTAGTAATTTGCCATGGTTGATTGTTGTGCTTTGAGAGTGCAGTACAGCTGCGGTTAAAACTATATACTGTTTCAAATATAAATGTTTCCATGGCAGCAGATTCTATAGAGATTTTCTTTAAAGCCATTTATTTACCTTACAGAGGTGCCATTGCTTCTGATTAGTTTGGGATCACAACAGCAATAGTCCCTCCACAATTGATCTGTAACCTTTAATCTTCTAGCTTGTTTCTTGAAAGTTTCCCCAGGACAGTGGCTGTCTATTTGCGGCCCCACATCCCCTATACGGGACCAGAATGGTAGAGAAGGGCTATTTTATATGAGGGATTCCCCATACTACTTAACCAGATACCTCCTCCTCTTTTACAATGTAGATTCAGTGACAGTCCTCAACCAGCAATCCATTTATTTGACACAAGGGTCTACACTTCCCTGTGACCTTCTAGGTCACCAACCAAATTTTACCTCCCGAACAGTCCTCAATTCTGCTCACTTGGCCCATGCATGAATATTTCCATATTGCAGACTCCCTGTCTACGGGATAAACTCCTTCTCAGATTTAGCCCACTCCCATTCTGCTGCCCAATTTTCTGCCTGGCTAGACTCTCATACCCATATCAGGGTCATTGAATCTCATCCCTGGTCAGCCCTAAAGGCCCAGAATCAGTTATTTACTTCAAGCATATTACTCAGAGACAGGTGACTTTTCAAAAACTGTCCCACTACAGCGTGTAACCTGAGACACTGTACAACCCCAGTTACTAATTTGGTCAGTTGGTATATGGCCAACGCCATGACCCACAGTGCTATAATGAACTTAACATTCTCTCCCACTGCTGATTTTCCAGTTCAATTTACAGAGTGGATGGGCACACTTAAGGCTTGCTCTCCAGTGGAACACTAACTAGTATACCTGTCCCCCCATTATTCACTGTTTATTTACAATGTTAAGTACTACCAGAGTTGCATCATGAGAGCAATTACACACAGAACTGGAGATCTGCTCATATAAGGTCTTTTCTGCACCCATCCTCTCCATAAGGTGCTGATACCTTTCTACCTTACTTATCTGACTGAGTTTTCTGAATTACCTGACCTGATTTATCTGACAAACTGAGATGGGGATGTCCTCTTTCACACTTAATCTATATGCTTTTGTTTTGGAACCCCCCTATAGAACCCCAACATTCACAGTCAAAAGTGTAGCCTAACACAACATAGAGTAGCAGGTTTCACAGACGATCTACTATATCTACTGAGGCCCTTAATATAAATCTCTTCTAAGACAGACTACAGACTTTCAATTAACCTCTCCTCCAGTTTGGCTGCCCTTCTCTGCAGTTTCTCTAATTCTCCAATATCCTTTTTGCGAACAGGTGCCCAAAACTGAACAGAGTTTACAGCAATATGGAGAAGGAGACATTGCCTTTTATTCTTCTCTCCCTCTAATGCAGTGGTTCTCAACTCCGGTCCTCGGGACCCACCAACAGGCCAGATTTTCAGTATTACCTTGGGGAGATGCAGACTAGAACACTGCAATCACTGAACAGCAAATTATATCACCTGTGATGTAGTTCAGTTATCCTGCAAACCTGGCCTGTTGGGGGGTCCCGAGGACCGGAGTTGAGAACCACTGCTCTAATGAGATACTGATATTATGTTGCACCATTCTCCTTCAACCAGCAAGAGGAGAGCTAAAGCCAAGCAAGCCCATAGATTTCTATGCTGAGCACTGAGAATCCTGGGAGTTGTAGTTTGAGATGGCAGTCATAAAATGGGACAAATAAACTCCTTAAACCTCAGATCCCAATAGGCACTGCAGTAGTAGGAGATGATTTTAATTAAACTGCCCAGGAAAGTTCTTCCTTCTGGTACTGAGGGAGTTAAAGAGAGAGCATACCTGTCTGGATATTCTCCTGCCAGTGGGAGACCATACTAGAGATAATCTGTGCCTGAGACTGTGAGTGAGGATACCCGGGGGCAGCACAGCACCGTCCACATCGCATCACCTGCATTGCTGCTACAGGGAGACTGGAGCATCCACTCACCCTCTGCATCCCACCGCATATCACTGGAGGCTTTCAGGGAGAGATCAAGGGGGTCCCCCTTCTACAGCAAGAGGACACAACAGCATTCCAGGGACTGGTGAGGGGGCTCTTCCCCCATTGCTGATACTGCTAGCAGGGACTAAGCCACTGATAGCAGGACACCAAGTGTACCCAATCCATACTGCACCCATATTGCACTTTAAACACTTATTCCAAAGCTAGACTTCACCTATACCAACCCTATACCGCATTATACTGAACCTTAACCACATCTTAACCACATCTACCTTGCATCCGTGCCAAGCATATACCATGCCTATACTGTGTCTATACTGCCTGCAGGTTAACTAGGACTGTTGTTAATTGTACTGATGCTCTTAAAGGGCTCCCAGCAATAGCCAGCAGAAGAACATCTTAAATGACTCACCTAATATTTATTGTACAAGCCCCCTTTATTCCTCTGCCTTCTCCAATACCATCCTCCACAGTACATACCCAGTCGGTCTAGGACTAGCATTGCCACCTGGTATAGTTCCAGCACTCGGTATATTAAACTTTACTATTGCTCGCTGCTGTACTTGGGGTACCCTTGCTACTTTTGTGCTGATCTGGACGCCAAATGTCATCTTATGCCGAGCCTTTACTTTTAATCACTTTGTATGCTAAATTCTATTATGTTAATCCATTTTATGGTTGCCTAGTTACCAACCATATTGGGAGACAATACATTAAAATAAAATCCACTATATTGACTCTACTACCTGGTTGGGTGCCTGATTTCTTTGATATAGCATTACTATTGGGCACTAAGTATTACTTTCAGGGAATTCCTGTGATATAGTATGTTTTTACACTCAACCTGTTGTATCAGAGGGGCAGAGGTTCTTGAGAAGGTCGAGGCAAAGAACAGAGGACCTATCATATCCAGTGGCTCCTATAGGGGTAATGCTACAAGAATATTTCAGATGAGGTCTTACTAATGATTTGTACAGGGGCAGCACTCTTTCTTTCCCTCTCCCTCTTTCTCTCTCTTCTATACTTTTTAATACTAGGAAGTATTCCACTACCTTTAAAAACTGCAGCTTGGCATTGCATTCTATTATTAAGTTTATGATTTACCAGAACACCCTGATCTTTCTCCTAGAATGTATGATGCATGCATGTTTTTAGCCCCCAAATGCATAACTTTACATTTATCAACATTAAACTTCATTTGCCACATAGTTGTCCAATTGAATAGTGCATTGAGGTCAGCTAGTAAGTTGGAGACATCCTGTAAGGACGTTATTCCACTACATACTGTAACTTGGTGTCCTCTGCAAATGCCAAATGGTACTTTTAAACCCAAACTTTATATCATTTATAAATATGTGAAGCTCGCAGCACTGAACCTTGGGGTACATCACTAAAATGTTTTTTATGTGCCTTGTTTACAACGCAACTGTGGTATGATGTGTGGTGCAGTGCAGTGCAGAAGTGCATTGGTACAACAATGCATTCACATGAATAAAGTGTCACTATATGACACTTCAAATGAAATTAAAAAAAAAAAGAGGGAAACAAACGCACATTGCATGTCTCTCTGCAGGAGCCGACACTAACACTAACCTGCAATATAAAACACTGGGTTTAACTGCGCAAACTAGTGTGCTAGTGTCCTAAACTGCTGTGCAAAATAGAGGAGGAAAGTGCCCACTGATTTTCATCACACCAAATTGGCCCAAAAGGAGATACTCAGATTTCTGGCACACAAGGCCTGAACTCTTTCAAGCAGACCACACCTACCTGCCCACGGTCCACTGTTCCCTCCTACTTCTCAATTACTGGTGTTAAAATGGCTGTTGGAACCTAAAGCGGAGTTCCACCCACAAATGGAACTTCCGCAGATCGGATTTCTCCCCCCTCCCGTGCCACATTTGGCACCTTTCGGGGGGAGCAGATACCTGTCAAAACCAGGTATCCACTCCTACTTCCGTGGAAAGATCGCCGCAATATTGTTCGGCGATTAACGTAATGTCCGGCTACCCTCCTTCCCCCCACTGCCTTCTGGGAGACACACAGGTCCCAGAAGACAGCAAGGACCATTTAGAAAGCGCAGCGTGACTCGTGCATGCGCAGTGGGAAACAGGCTCTGAAGCCGAAAGGCTTCACTTGCTGTTTTCCTTAGTAAGGATGCCAGCGCCTGCACCCGGAGCTGGTTCCCAGGACAGGAAAGTGTCCTTATATTAAAAGTTCATCAAAAATATAAAAATATATAATGTAAAAAAGGAGATATGAATCAGTCCATAACCGTGTCCATAAAGTGACGTAGTGCAGTTTATCCAATAGTCATTCACGACCACGCGTGTGCTAGGGGTTTAAACTCAAAAGAAATCAATATTCAAAAAGCCCATAGATCAAACAGATGACTGTGACCAGGAACCAATACACTCCGGAGCATTGGGAGGACGAGTTTTCCTCCATAAAAGTTGTTACCGGTATATTGGAGACATAAATAAAAATCCCATAGTGTAACACCGCTTTATTTAAAAGAGAACCTCTTACCTTGCAATCCCTTAGCAGGACTTAAAAACACGGAGTTGCTCATATAGTTCCCCCAAGTCGACCTCCTTTGTCACCTTAGAATCTCATTCTGGTGCTGTTCTTCAGAGATTCCCAGTTGAACTGATTAGAGATATTTCATTGGAAGACCACACTGTTAAGGTTGCCTTCTTGGTGCCATCACTCATGTTAGGTGTGTCTAAGTGAGCAGTTCCATCTTTTAAAGAGTCTTTTTCTATTTTGCACAAGGACAAGGTAGTTTTTAGACCAAAACCTTCCTTCTTACCTAAGGTGGTCTCCTTCTTCCACCTCAACAAGGGCATTACCCTCTATTCATTCTGCCCTGCCTCAGGCCTTGCGGGACTGTTGATGGTTCCATGTTGATATGTTGTTGCCCACATCCCACTTTTATTGCTTGGGTCCATGCCTGTGACCAAAGACCATGTCCCATGGACTTTGAATTCCAGTTTCATCATAAAAAGATGGGCACAGAGTTTCATCATTACTGTACAACATCCGAGTATTTCATTTTTTTTGTTTTTGTGATTCTTGGTTTTCTTGTGATATATGGGCTTGCTATCCAATGTTCTCATAGTATTTAGAGAACAGGTAATGGTCACAATTTCAGAGCAGTGGATAAGGGGAAATGGGGATAAGGCGGTGACAAAGTAATATTATGCTTAAAATATGGATGTTTCCATGGCAACAGATTCTATAAAGATTTTGTTTAAAATCCTTTACCTAACATGATCTTTTCACCATCACAAGGTTACATTTTATTTTTAGTGATTTCAAAGCCTAAATATTTTCTACCTTAAAGTGATATTAAAGCTTGTTTTAAAAAACAAACAAACATGTTATACTTACCTGCTCTGTGCAGTGGTTTTGCACAGAGCAACCCTGATCCTCTTCTTTTTTGGTCCCTCGTTGGCACTCCTGGCTCCTCCCCCTCAAGCTGTGCCCTTAGAGGAAGCCTCTTTCACTGGGGGCACCGCTGTGTGCTCGCTCCCAAGCCACTGCTCTATGCATCCATAAGACACATAGAGCTGCGGCTCGCCCCCCCCCCCCCATTGACTCACTGGCTGTGATTGACAGCAGTGGGAGCCAATGAACGCTGTCTCAGCCAATGAGGAGAGGGAGTCTCAGGACAACCAAGTCTCTCATTGGATCGAGAGGGGGCTCAGGAAAGTATTGGGGGGCTGTGGGGGGAGCAGCACACAGAAGGTTTTTGCCTGAAGGTATGAAACCTTCAGCCTTTACAACCACTTAAATGCATTCCCTGCATTAAGGTAAAATTGTTTAGGTATTAGTCTTGCCCCCTCACCCCATTATCCTCACTTGATCCAGTGCTGTGCCAGTCTGTTGTGCCTCTCCCCACTCTCAAAGGCTTTTCTGAGGCAGCAGGAGCCTTTAGCTCCTACTGCTGTCAGTCAAATCCTGTGACTAGGGGGTGGAGCTGAGCTGCACTGTCTAGACCCAGGCAGTGTGGCTTTGGATCAAGCCTGCAAGTGTGCCACAATAGGAAGTGCCAGGAGCCAGGAGTGCCAGCGGGGGACTGCAGAAGAGGAGGATTGAGGCTGCTCTGTGCAATATTATACACAGAGCAGGTAAGTATAACATGTTTGTTATAAAAAATAATAATAATTATACTTTACAATCACTTTAAGACCTCATTTACACCAAACATGCATAAAACTGATGGAAAAAATGTGAAGATTTGATTTGCATAGAATATTTTGGGCGTGTAGAGACATGCGTATTTCTTTTTTTAACAAGAAAAGACATGCGTATTTCTAACATAGGTTGCTGCAAGGACACAAAGAAAACCATTGTTTTCTAGGCGCCCTATTCACACCATAACACTGCTGACATGAGGTTTATTTCTGTGCATGATTCTGCAACATAAATTCTCTGCAAGGGCACAAAGAAAATAATTGTTCTCTATGCATCCTGTTCACACCACAATGTTGATGTCATGTGAGTTTTATTCCTGTGCAGAAAACTGTATACACATTGCACATTGAACAGGGCACATAGAGAACAATGGTTTTCTTTGTTCTCTATGTACACCACATTAAAAACACACTGGGTGTGCGATCTGCTGTGAGTGTGAATAGATTCCTAACGACACCCCAAACACAGATTGCAAGCACAGTGCGTTTGCCTGTGTTCTGTCAGAAAAGTGAACCAATCAGATTAGGTAACGGAAGTGGCATTCCGTCAGCTGTGCATGCGTTCCACCGCTACCAGGTTTGCTAATCCGACAGAACACCTGCAGTCAGAAGGTGGCAGTGGACATCTTACTACACCCAGCTACATATTGAATTTCACTGTAATTTTAGACCCCTTTCACACTGAGGCGCTTTACAGGCGTTTTTGCGCTAAAAATAGCGCCTGTAAAGCGCCTCGAAACTGCCTCCTAATCCACCCCAGTGTGAAAGCCCGAATGCTTTCACACTGGGGCGGTGCACTTGCAGGATAGGAAAAAAAGTCCTGCAAGCAGCATTTTAGGGGCGGTGTGGGAGCGGCGTATACACCGCTCCTCCACCGCCCCTGCCCAAAAAAACACTTCAGCATGCCTGCGCTTCTAACCCCTTCTCAGGGGTTTAAAGCACACCGCTGCCACCCAAATAGCGCCACAAAAGCGCCGCTACAACAGCGGTAAAGTCCCACTAAAACTAACGCCACTTTACCGCTAATGCCCTGCCAGCCCCAGTGTGAAAGGGCTCTAAACAATAAACTGAGCGTATGTAAACAAATATACTATATTGACATCTGTGATGCTGTTTAGATTTTGAATTTTGAAAGCCTAAAGCCTTCCTACTGCTGGCGTCCATCTTCTTTCAAAAAGCTGAGGTGACTAGTGAGTCCACAGAGGGAGCTGGAAGAAGTCATGTGTTCTTGATAGGTAGGAGAGCCCTGGGTGCTGGGAGAACCCTATCCAGAGGCCAGGAGTGGGGCCCAAGCAGTGAGTGGCTGCAAGCTTAAGCTGAGTGAGCCGGAACAGCCCGTGGTCTGGGAGAGAGAGAGCAGCGGTGCTCTTAACAGGAAAGGCAGGTGGCTTTGATGCACTTCTTACCTGTGAAATCCTCTAATCAGAGCGGCAGCATGGCCGAAGTCACCAGCTACACACAGTGCAGATCATAGCTGTGTGAAAGAGAATCAAATTTCAGCTATGTGTTGTATGGGAAAGAGCCGAGGAGGAGACCTTGCTGCCTGTGCTCAGGCTGTGTACATACAGTGCAACCAGGCACAGCATCAGGTGTGGTGGGGGTTATGAGTGGGAAGTCTGGGTGAGCCCAGCCCCTTCCAGCACCCCCCTAGGTCTGACCATGATACAAATTAATTTGTTGTTTCACTACAATTTTTTTTGGATTCATTGAAATTTGTTACTATTGTGATTTGGAGATTCGGATACATCCAAATCTCTGAATAATGAAAATCGAATCTGTATTTTGATTCGTAACAAAATGAATCCCACATTTCTAGCTTTCAGCACCTCCCAGCACTAGGCTTTTTATACTGTATATCATTGGTATTAACAAAACGCCAAAAGAGATCAATGTGTTTGTTGTTTGTGAGGGTACATATGAATATATAAGGTTCAACCACTGCAGGCTGATTAACCATTTCCTGCCCAGCCTATTGTCACATGATGGCTGGGGGGACATTCATCATTTCAGGTGGATGTCATATGACTCTGGCAGGGCCGATATCAGGGGGGTACAGGCAGAACTGCCGTAAGGGGCCCGAGCGTCTCAAGGGGACCGGCTCCGGGCTGGCTCCCGGCTTCGGCTGGTCAAGGCTGGTCCTCCTCTCCTGCACCACCGCCACCTAATTTCTCCCTCTCCTATAAGCTTATGGTCACTTCATTGCCCTTAAGCTTATATCTGAATTGTTCAACTCTGCTGAACAATTTTGTAACTCTGATAAGCGGATTACTGATCAGAGTTATTAACCCAAAGTGACCGCCCCCCCCTTCCCCCCACCATGCAGCAGCTTTCCTGTCCCCTGCCTCTCCACCTCCTGCCGCTCCCTTCCACCTAAAACTGCCCCCCTCTCCTTTCCTATCCCCTTCATCCCCCTCCCCCAGCACTGAACCCCCTCACCACACCCGAACCGATACCCCCTAAACTGATCCCTGCAGCTACCATCATTAGCCTGCTTCCCTCCGCTGCCGCTCCCGCCGGCTTCAGGTGCTGCATGGGGCTTGGGGGGATCCAGATATGTCCCCCCCACCAGTCAGATAGCCCCCGATACTGGCCCCGCACCTCCGATCCATTGCCGCTCCAAGCGGCATCCCTCCTTCCCTTCCCGCAGCCTGCAGCTTCTGCCTGCATTGAGCTGACAGGCTGGGGATCGTGGCGGGGGGGAGAGGCCAGGAGCAGTACGGGTGGGGGTGAAGTTGGGGCTTGGGGGGGCTTGGCATAAATGTGTATACCAAGCACCTCCCTATAGTACAGTGTATATAGGCAGCGATCACTATAGATCTTTCCTATATGCACTGACAGCTAATACAAATGTATCACTTGTTGATCTTAGTAAACCGTGAGTGATACAATGTATCAGACTGTCATTTACAGCTATCTATACAGATTTCTCATTCATTCAAGTGCTACAAGTCTATCCACTAATCTGCAAATTGGTTAACAAAAGGCATTAAATAACTGTTCAGATATAAACTGTGTAAGGCACAGTTTCATGATAATTGTGCAGCATTTGGGTATATAACTTACAATAGGGCCCCATAGTTATGAAGTATTTATAATATAGTTTTTGTTGATGTGTTAAAACATAGAACTCATTTTTATTGTGATATATGGTCTTGGTATCCAATATTCTCCTAGAAATTAGAGAGAACAGGTAATGGTCACAATTTTAGAACAGCGGATAAGGGGGACAGGAATTAGGTGGTGACAAAATGATGCTATGTCTAAAATTTGCAGTGGCGTCACTAGGGGGAACAAGAGGGGGCCATGACCCCTCCAACATTATCCTGTGCCCCCCCAATTAAATGAAACTGACATTGGGAGCATGGATGTCTGCAACTCGGGGCTGATAAAGGGCAGAAATAGGGATTATTTAACCACTTTCGGGTACAGACGTAGTGATCTACCGCACTGCGGCTACTGACATTAAATTAAAGGTAGACGGGGAGGAATCCACTGAAGCAGGCTAGGGCTTTAATTTAATTGTCGGGAGCCGCAGTGCGGTAGATCAGTGGTTCTCAATCCTGTCCTCGAGTACCCCCAACAGGCCATGTTTTGGGAATTTCTCTTGTATAAAAGAGCTGTCCAAATACCAAGCAATTGACTTTGTTACAAAGCACCTGTGCAAGATAAAGGAAAACCTGAAAACATGGCCTGTTGGGGGTACTTGAGGACAGGGCTGAGAACCACTGTGGTAGATCACTCCCCCTGCACCCGAAAGTGATAGTGACCTTATGTCCTACACCACATTGCCCAGCTCGGTTCTCAAGAGGAAGGGACACCATCAGTCCCTGGCTCTCAGCTCAGAAGAATGCTGCAGAAGAAGCACTGCGCCCAGTTACTGGGTCCCAGGTAGGAGAAGACGGCTGAACCAGGTGTGGAAGGACACAGGGTTGCCACATGTCTTGATTCACCCCGTGATGGCTCTCTGCAGAACTGGTAGCTTCCTTTCCTTCCGGCTGCTGTGGGGGAAAGGGGGGGGCATTGCTATGCTTCAGTTTGTGAATGAATGGTAAGCGGCTCAGCACCGAGCACTTCCCATTCATTCACTGTGCAGTGCAGCTGAGACTGCAGAGAAAAGGATGGGGTAATCTCTGTCTTCAGTCACTTTCTCTGTCTCAAAACTGAGATATTAGATATTTCACCAAAGCCCCCCAACAGGGCTACAGGTCCCAGCATGAACCTGTGAGATCTAAGGGGTTAAATCTTTAGATCTCAGGGACCAAATACGCTACCTCAAGGGGCCAAAAGGCACCTCATCCCATATATGAAAACGTGAAAATATTTGAAGGAAGGAGGGATTTTCATGTTGCCACAAATGTTCAAAACAATCAAAAAATAAAATGTAAAATATTTTATTGATGCAATTAAAAATATGTAAAGAGTAACAAGGAATCTCTTCACTGATAGTGATTTCTACTTGATATGAAGCAATCTTTTTTACCACATACAAGATATACATAGACATGGGAAAGAACTTGATGGGATGTCCCCAGGTTCTACATGTTTCGCTATGTGTGCTTCCTCAGGAACATTGAGGCATTTACAAGTTCTAAATGAATACAAAAGGCAAACTATTAATAGACAATAAATAATAAATGTAATACAGAACATTACATTCAAAAACAATTATCAAAGAAAAAACTATCACATAACTGTACTTATGTATACTGCCATGTTCTTCTCTATATAGAAGATAAGTCCCAATAAACATTACCACCCACCTATATAAGGTAAAGAAATAATTCTGGCTTAATATATCAAAGGAAAACCAGGTCGTTTGGAAATGGTGGAATGATCAGCAAGGATCTCAAAATGGAGACTGCAGAGTGAATCTCCCCGTCAAAAAGAGAAAATTGCAATATAGCGTCTTGTTATTGTCCCCTTAATGGTATAAAATATTTCTCACTAAAAAAGAGAAGAGTATGTAAAAAATATATGCTCACACCCAGTCTAAAAATATAAAATATTCAAAAAACTTTAATGGGAGTAGGAGAAAAGAGACTGGATGGGAACAGGACAAAAGAGGGAAATACATACATGGATTCCAATGAAAGACAGGTGCAACAACCAGTGGCAACTGTGTAATGAATTCTCATATATGCATACTGAGGCCAGCAAATTGTCTTCATAATAGTTTGGGGGGGTAAAAAACCTACCCTTCATATGATGGTTAAAGGTACCGGTGAAAGCTCCAGTAGGAATGGGAGGTAGGGATCAGTTCAAAGATGTAACCCAGGGATTCATGGATGGAGCGTACATGGTGAACACCTTCACTCCCCGCAAAGCCCTGGCGAATGCGAAAGTCACAATTAAGGAAAAGAATGAAAAATATAATGTTACATAGTTACGTTGAAAAAAGAGACAAGTCCATCTAGTTCAACCAAAAAAAAAAATAGAAAAATGATATTTAACCATACAATCCCTTATACAATCCTTCACCCACAGTTGATCCAGAGGAAGGCAAAAAAAACCCCCAGCAAAGCATGATCCAATTTGCTATAGCAGGGGAAAAAATTCCTTCCCGATCCCCCGAGAGGCAATCGGATTCACCCTGGATCAACTTTACCTAAAAATGTTAGTATCCAGTTATATTATTTACATTAAGGAAAGAATCCAGGCCTTTTTTTTAAAGCAATCTACCGTGCTGACCAAAACTACCTCTGGGGGGAGTCTATTCCACATTTTCACAACTCTTACTGTGAAGAAACCTTTCCGTATTTGGAGATTAAATCTTTTTTCCTCTAGACGTAAAGAGTGTCCCTGTTAGGGAAAAATGGATGCCTTCTATGGACTTGTGCCCTCAATGCCCTGCGGCCGGTGCTGTCCGTTCTACAGCGTCTGAGTACCTGTGAGCCCAAGCTCTGTTCCTGTTATCCAGTTCCTGTTATTCTTCCCGTTTCCTGTTTTAGACCCAGCTCGACCTGACCTGCTGTTATCTGCCTGCACCAACCCCCGCTATCCTCTACCATCCGATTGTCTGACCCCTTTGTACTTCTGCTGCCAGCCCGGTTAAGAACTTTGCTTGGACTTGACCATTCTTCTGCAAAAAAAGGGAGTCTCCAGGTTTTGCCATTTGGAAGCTCAATGGATTTGGTGATGGATATAAAGGTGCAATAGTTACATCTGCCACATGTAGTAGCTCTACCCAAATCTTTTTGGACATGATGACTATGTACCTATTGATCTTTAAGCAACTTGGACCTTCGGAAGGTAATTTCCGGACGGTTGCCAATATATTTGGAAATCGTAGGATCGGCTGATAGCAGATGCCAATACTTTTGCACGATGTGCCTGACTTTAAAATGTTGTCCTGTATAAGTTGTAATTACTCTTGTGATGGAGGTGGACTCAGAATCCCTTGGTCTAGAATGAATGAGTGGATCTCTGTCTTTTACTTTTGTATGGTTATAGGCTTTTTTCAGACATGCTCTACTGTAGCCACAATCAAGCAAACGGTCACGTAGGGCCACAGCTTCTTTTTCAAAATCTTCCTGTTTAATAGACTTGTGCATGTCTAAAAAATTCGTTTTTTTTCGTAAATTCGTAAATTCAAAAAATTCGGAAATTCGGAAATTAAAAAAATTCGTAATTCGGAAATGCGGAAATTAAAAATTCGGAAATCCGAAATTCGGAAATTCGTGGTAATTCGGCAATTGCGGTAATTAGGAAATTTGCGGTAATTCTGCAATTGCGGTAATTCGGAAATTTGCGGTAATTCGGCAATTGCGGTAATTCGGAAATTCGCCAATTGCGGTAATTCGGCAATCGGAGCAGAGGAAAATCTGAAATTTGGAAATTTGGAAATCCGAAAATTGGAAAAAACTAAGAATATTTGAAATAATAACTAACTAATAACTATTAAATTATAGGTATTGGAATTTCATTGAAAGTTTGGTTGTTAATGAACTTAAATATGAAATTTAGCACTAATAGTCATACTTTCTAGAAAATTTCAATACCTATATTTAATAGTTATTTATTATTATTTCAAATATTCTTTTTTATTTCCGAAATTCGGAAATAAGGAAGAACATTTGAAATAATAAGTTATTCATTTATAATTTTTACTCATTATAAATTATAATAAGCTATTATTATTTCAAATGTTTTTCCTTATTTACGACTTTTGCAGTGTGTGACTGTATATATGCATACTGTATGTATGTGTGTGTGTGCATACTGGGTGTGTATATACTGTGTGTATATTGGATGTATATTGTATGTATACTGTGTGTTTACATACAATATAAGCACAGTATATACACACCCAGTATGCACACACACATACATACA
>BLSH010162857.1:1208874-1227229 GCA_018402905.1 Glandirana rugosa
TCGCAGAACAATATCAGGGGAATTATCATATTTTATAAAGAGGGGAGATTCACTCTGCAGTCTCCATTTTGAGATCATTGCTGACCATTCCGCCATTTCCATTTTTACATCTTCTCTTTTTTAGTGAGAAATATTTTATACTATTAAGGGGACTATAACAAGACGCTATATTGTAATTTTCTCTTTTTGACGGGGAGATTCACTCTGCAGTCTCCATTTTTAGATCCTTGCTGACCATTCCACCATTTCCAAACGCTCTGGTTTTCCTTTTATATATTAAGCCATAATTATTTTGTTACCTTATATAGGTGAATAGTAATGTTTATTGGGACTTATCTTCTATATAGGGAAAAACATGGCAGTATACATATACATATTTATTGTCTATTAATAGTTTGCCTTTTGTATTCATTTAGAACTTGTAAATGCCTCACTGTTCCTGAGGAAGCACACATAGGGAAACATGTAGAACCTGGGAGCATCCCATCAAGTTCTTTCCCATGTCTATGTATATCTTGTATGTGGTAAAAAAAGATTGCTTCATATCAAGTAGAAATCACTATCAGTGAAGAGATTCCTTGTTACTCTTTACAAATTTTTAATTGCATCAATAAAAGATTTTACATTTTATTTTTTGACTGTTTTGAACATTTGTGGCACCATGAAAATCCCTCCTTCCTTCAAATATTTTCATGTTTAGATCTCAGGGGCTCATGCTGGGACTTGTAGTCCTTCAATTCACATCCTTAGATCTGAGGAGATAATGTTGGAACTTGTAGTCCATATTTGGGGGGTGTGACCCCCAAAAGTGGAAGACTACAGGTCCCAGCATGAGCCCCTCAGAGCTGAGGATGGGACACACCCCCTCCCCCAATGGAGGGGGTTAGAATCAGGTAGGTCAGTGTAGGAATCAGGTAAGTCAGTGTACTGGTCAGTATAGGACTCAGGTATGTTAGTGTAGTGGTTAGGTAGGTCAGTGTAGTGGTCAGGTAGGTCTGTGTACTGGACAGGTAGGTCAGTGTAGTGGTCAGTGTAGGAATCAGGTAGGTTAGTGTAGTGGTCAGGTAGGTTAGTATAATGGTCAGTGTAGGAACCAGGTAGGTCAGTGTAGTGGAGAGGTAAGTCAGTGTAGTGGTCAGTGTAGGAATCAGGCAGGTTAGTGTAGTGGAGAGGTAAGTCAGTGTAGTGGTCAGTGTAGGAATCAGGCAGGTTAGTGTAGTGGAGAGGTAAGTCAGTGAAGTCAGTGTAGTGGTCAGAGTAGGAATCAGATAGGTTAGTATAGTGGAGAAGTAAGTCAGTGAAGTTAGTGTAGTGGTCAGTGTAGGAATCAGGTAGGTTAGTGTAGGAATCATGTAGGTCAATGTAGTGGTCAGTGTAGGAATCAGGTAAGTCAGTGTGTTAGAAAAAGACCGTGCTGAGGGTTAATTGCACTTGATTGTGGTTTCCTCTATTTCCTGGATGAGCAGCTCTATTGAAACTTCCTGCTTCCTGTAGCAAGTGCTGTCCGTTCTACAGCGTTTGTGTGTTCCTGTAGCAACCTGTGATCCTGATTGTTTGTTCCTGTGACCCGGCTTGCCTTGACTCTGCTATTGATCTCCGCCTGCACCGACCCCGGCTTCCACGACCACTCTTCTGCCTGCTCCCTTGTACCTCGCTGCCCGCCACTTAACGAACTCTGCTTGCACCCGACTACTCTTCAGCCTGACCCATCTGTACCGCTCTGCCAGCCCGTTACCAACCCGGCCTGCACCACCACGCTTCAGCTTGCACGAGCACCTCACGGACCAGCACACCACCACCTGTGACCCAGTACGACCCTCGTGCCTCCCTGCACTCCCGAGCTCCCTGTCCACACTACCAGGGGTTCAGGAATCAGGGTCGTAAGAGAGGTTGCCCACTGCATATGTCAGACTCCACCACCAGGTACGTGACAGCAACGGACAGCCATGTCTGAGTCTGCGCAGGGGCCCTCTCCAACGCAGGACTATGCCTACACCTGACCGGGCTGACCTGAGCCATAAAGGACTTACAACACCCGGATGGAAAGCCAAGTCCAGGAACTTTCCATGTCGGCTGCATCAAGCTCTGACCAGCTTACTTTCATCCTGCCCACTGAGCCAGAGGTCCCTTTACCTAAACGATTCTCAGGGGACCGCAGGAAATTTCGGGGTTTTCGCAGCGCCTGTGAACTGTATTTCGCACTGTAACCCCGCACCTTTTCCTTGGAAGTCACTAAAGTGGGGCTGGTTATCTCTCTCTTAAGAGAGGAACCTCAAGCATGGGCCCACCGCCTCCTGGAACTGAAAGCTCCTGAAACAGTGGACTTGCACCTCTTCTTCCGGGCCATGGCATCGCTCTATGAGGACCCCCACTTGGCCGCAACCGCAGAGACAGCTCTCCACGCCCTCCAGCAGGGCCAACGCACGGCAGAAGATTACGCTGCCGAGTTCCGGCGCTGGGCTGCCGACACAGCCTGGAATGATGTGGCCCTCCGCCATCAATTTCGGTTGGGCCTGTCCGAGCCTCTGAAGGATGAATTGGTTCGAGTAGGGATACCCCAATCCCTTGAGGCTCTGATCGACCTGGCCATCCGGGTTGACCGTCACTTGCGGGAAAGCAGGGCCAAGCGATCTGTGGGGAACCTGTCGGAATCCGTGCCTACTGTGTATCCACGCACACCCCTTACCCCGGAGGAAAGGCACAGACGCCTCAGCCTCAACCTATGCCTGTACTGCGGAGGTTCTGGGCATCGTGTCAGGTCATGCCCAGCGAAGGATCCCATCTCCCCCAATGGAGTGGTCCTGTCTCTACCCGATCAGGCAACCCATCTGGTGCTGCCTTTGTCTCTTCAACTCCCCAACGGGAGCATCCAAGTTTCAGCCATCCTGGACTCAGGCGCCTGCAGCTGCTTTGTATTCCCCTCAAATTCAAAGTGCACCGAATGGTCGTCCGCCTGGCCGACGGGTCACCTCTCAAATCGGGTACAGTTACCCATGAAACCATTCCCCTTCTCGCTAAGACTGTCACTGACCATTCTGAGTACCTGCTCCTAGATGCCATTGCATCCCCGCTCTACCCAGTCATTCTCGGCCTCCCATGGCTGCGGGCACATTGTCCCGACATCAATTGGGTCACAGGGGAGGTCCAGTTCCCGTCCTTCTACTGCCAACATCATTGCCTTCAGCCATCCCGAGAGCCTTCCCCCTCTGTCTTATGTCTGGATTCCGACCCTGACCAGGAGACCCAAGATGCAGTTCCCTCAGCTTATCATGATTTCTTGGACGTATTCAGCAGGAAGGCGGCAGACAAGTTGCCTCCGCACCGGGCCTACGATTGCCCCATTGAATTGCTACCAGGTGCAGAAGTACCTTTCGGTCGGATTTACCCGCTCTCTGAGGGGGAGCTCAAGGCTTACCTAGATGAAAATCTGGAGAAGGGTTCCACATCCCCTGCTGGAGCGGGAATATTCTTTGTTGAGAAAAAGGACCGGTCTCTGAGACCATGCATCGACTACTGGGACCTCAACAAGATAACTATTAAAAACCGCTACCCCTTGCCCCTGGTACCCGAGCTGTACCAGCGACTGGGCGCTGCTACTATTTTCTCCAAGCTAGACCTCCGTGGGGCATATAACCTCATTCGCATCCGCGAGGGTGACGAATGGAAGACTGCTTTCAGAACGAGATTCGGCCATTATGAATACCTCATGATGCCCTTTGGGCTCTGCAACGCCCCCGCCACCTTTCAGCATTTGGTAAACGATGTGTTCAGGGATCACCTAGACCAGTTCGTCATAATCTATTTGGATGACATCCTTATTTTTTCCTCATCCCTGGAAGAACACCGCAGACACGTCAAGTGTGTTCTGGGGCGCCTGCGACAGTATGGACTGTACGCCAAGGCCGACAAGTGCATGTTTGAACGTTCCAGCATCCCTTTCTTGGGCCTCATCATCTCTGTCTCTGGGGTCACTATGGATCCAAAAAAGGTCACCGCCATCCTGGACTGGCCCGCACCAGTGGGCAAAAAAGGGGTGCAACGGTTCGTAGGCTTTGGGAACTTCTATCGCAAGTTTATTAAGGGGTTGTCCGCTGTGATAGCCCCCATCACTCGGTTGACCAAGCAAGACTCCCGTTTCCGGTGGACTCCCGAGGCTCAGGAGGCCTTCTTAACGCTCAAGAAGCTGTTCACGTCTTCTCCTGTCCTGAAGCATCCGGATCCCGTCTTGCCCTATATCCTGGAGGTAGATGCCTCAGAGACTGCGGTGGGGGCGGTTCTGTCCCAGAGACGAGGCCCCAAGGCTTCCCTTCATCCCATCGCATTCTTCTCCCGGAAGCTCTCGCCACCAGAAACCAATTATGATGTTGGAGATCAAGAGCTGTTGGCAGTTAAGTCCGCCTTGGAGGAATGGCGGTATTTGTTGGAGGGAGCCACGCATCCTGTTCTGGTCTTCACGGACCACAAGAACCTTGAGTACCTCCAGACTGCAAAGAGACTCAAGCCCCCTCAGGCACGATGGGCACTCTTTTTCTCAAGGTTCCAATTCCACATTACTTACAGGCCTGGGTCGAAGAACACAAAGCCAGATGCTCTATCCCGGATGTTTAATGGCTCTGAAAGACCGGCTCCACCAGACACCATCCTTCCGTCCCAGAGCTTCTTATTATCCCAAGAGGACTTGCTATCCCGACTCAGGCGGGCCTTAACCCATGTCGCCCTCGACTGGTACCGAGAGATGGACTGTGGTGGTATTGTGACAGGTTCTTCATACCCAAGGAACTATGCCTGACTATCCTCGAACTGTGCCATGACCATTAATTGGCAGGCCACTTTGGTAGTCGCAAGACACATGAGTTAGTGTCTCGGTCCTTTTGGTGGCCCTCTGCTGACGTGGACTGTAAAAAATACATCAGCGCCTGTCCAGTCTGCGCCCGCAACAAGACAAGCAGAGCCAAGGCCTGGGGTTTACTAAACACACTTCCCATTCCTGGACGCCCATGGTCCCACATATCCATGGACTTTATAGTCGAATTGCCTCCTTCAGTCGGCTTCAATTCCATCTTTGTGGTTGTGGACCGCCTCACAAAAATGGCCCATTTTATACCCATGAAGGGTACCCCGTCTGCTACAGAAACGGCAAGAGCCTTCATCAAGGAGATTGTCCGTCTTCATGGAGTCCCCACCAATATAGTCTCTGATCGTGGAGTACAATTCACGCCCCGGGTCTGGAAGGCCATATGCTCGGGTTTGGGGATTGAACTATCGTTCTTGTCTGCTTATCACCCACAGACGAACGGCCAGACGGAACGAACGAATCAAACCCTGGAGCAGTACCTCCGTTGTTATTCTTCTTTCTCCCAGGACGATTGGGTCTCGCTGCTTCCGGTAGCCGAATTCGCCTACAACAACACGGTGCATTCAGCCATGAAACAATCTCAGTTTTGGGCGAATTTCGGCTACCATCCTACCTTCCTACCCAGCGTGAGTCCAGAAAGTTCGGTGCCAGCGGCCCAAAGCATCACAGAATTCCTTGTAAGGAATAGTCAATTGCTACAGGAGACACTTTCCCGGACCCAGGAGCTCAACAAGAAGGCCTTTGACAAGGGGAAGCGGGGGGATTGGACCTGCAACCAGGTGATCGAGTTTGGCTAGCGACCAAAAACCTAAGACTTTCCTGCCCCTCCAAGAAATTAGGACCAAGGTTTATGGGACCGTTCCCCGTGAAGAAAAGGATCAACCAGGTGGCATACGAGCTGGTCCTTCCTCCGTCCATGCGAGTCCATCCTGTATTCCAAGTCACGCTACTCAAACCGGTGACTCAAGACCCCTTCCCGGGACGGAGGACAGCTCCACCAGGCCCAATCCTAGTAGACGTCGAAGAGGAGTTCGAACTGGAGGCTATCCTAGATTGCCGGAAGAGGAGTAACACGGTTCAGTACTTAGTGAAGTGGAAGGGCTACGGCCCAGAAGAAAACTCCTGGGAACCTGCAGATTACATTCATGCGGATGAACTCATTCGATCCTTCAAGGAGAACAACCCTGCTAAACTAGCCCGTTTGGGCATCCGGAGGCTGCCCCTTGGGGGGGGGGGGGCAATGTTAGAAAAAGACTGTGCTGAGGGTTAATTGCATTTGATTGTGGTTTCCTCTATTTCCTGGATGAGCAGCTCTATTTAAACTTCCTGCTTCTTGTAGCAAGTGCTGTCTGTTCTACAGCGTTTGTGTGTTCCTGTAGCAACCTGTGATCCTGATTGTTTGTTCCTGTGACCCGGCTTGCCTTGACTCTGCTATTGATCTCCGCCTGCACCGACCCCGGCTTCCACGACCACTCTTCTGCCTGCTCCCTTGTACCTCGCTGCCCGCCACTTAACGAACTCTGCTTGCACCCGACTACTCTTCAGCCTGACCCATCTGTACCGCTCTGCCATCCCGTTACCGACCCGGCCTGCACCACCACGCTTCAGCTTGCACGAGCACCTCACGGAACAGCACACCACCATCTGTGACCCAGTCCGACCCTCGTGCCTCCCTGCACTTCTGAGCTCCCTGTCCACACTACCAGGGGTTCAGGAATCAGGGTCGTAAGAGAGGTTGCCCACTGCATAAGTCAGACTCCACCACCAGGTTCGTGACACAGTGTAAGGGTCGGTATAGACGGTCAGTGTAGGACTCAGGTAGGTCAGCGCAACGGTCAGTATAGGGATCAGGTAGGCCAGTGCAGGGGTCAGTGTAGGAATCAGGTAGGTCAGTCTAGTGGTCAGTGTAGGAATCAGGTAGGTCAGTGTAATGGTCAGTATAGGAATCAGGTAGGTCAGTGGGGTCAGTGTAGGGATCAGGGTGGACAGGTAGGTTAGTGTAGTGGAAAGTAAAGCAAAGGTGAATTTGTAACAAGACCTCTGGAGTGCATTCTATTCTTGAAATATATACAGTATCGCACCCCTCACATTTTTGTAAATATTTTATTATATCTTTTCATGTGACAACACTGAAGAAATGACATTTGCTACAATGTAAAGTAGTGAGTGTACAGCTTGTATAATAGTGTAAATTTGCTGTCCCCTCAAAATAACTGAACACACAGCCATAAATGTCTAAACCCCTGGCAAAAAAATTGAGTACACCCCTAAGTGAAAATGTCCAAATTGGGCCCAATTAGCCATTTTCCCTCCCTAGTGTCATTTGACTCGTTAGTGTTCTGTTCTAGTGTAGGTCTCGGGTGTGAATGGGGAGCAGGTGTGTTAAATTTGGTGTTATCGCTCTCTCACTTTCTTATACTGGTCACTGGAAGTTCAACATGACAGCTCATGGCAAAAAACTGAGGATCTGAAAAAAAGAATTGTTGCTCTACATAAAGATGGCCTGGGCTATAAGTGAATTGCCAAGAGCTACAGCACGGTGGCCAAGACCATACAGCAGTTTAACAGAAAAGGTTTTACTCAGAACAGGCCTCGCCATGGTCGGCCAAAGAAGTTGAGTGAACGTGCTCAGCGTCATATCCAGAGGTTGTCTTTGGGAAATAGACATAAGAGTGCTGCCAGCATTGCTGCAGAAGTTGATGGGGTGGGGGGTCAGCCTGTCAGTGCTCAGACCATACGCCGCACACTGCATCAATTTGGTCTGCATGGCTGTCGTCCCAGAAGGAAGCCTCTTCTAAAGATGAAACACAACAAAGCCCACAGTTTGCTAAGACAAGCAGACTAAGGACATGGATTACTGGGACCATGTCCTGTGGTCTGATGAGACCAAGATAAACTCATTTGTTTCAGATGGTATCAAGCGTGTGTGGCAGCAACCAGATGAGGAGTACAAAGACAAGTGTGTCTCGTCTACAGTCAAGCATGGTGGTGGAAATGTTATGGTCTGGGGCTGCATGAGTGCTGCCGGCACTTGGAAGCTACAGTTCATTGAGGGAACCATGAATGCTAACATGTAGTGTGACATACTGAAGCAGAACTTGATCCCCTTCCTTCGGAGACTGGGCCGCAGGGCAGTATTCCAGCATGATAATGACCTCAAACACACCTACAAGATGACCACTACCCTGCTAAAGAAGCTGAGGGTAAAGGTGGTGGACTGGCCAAGCATCTCTCCAGACCTAAACCCTATTGAGCATCTGTGGAGCATCCTCAAATGGAAGGTGGAGGAGTGCAAGGTCTCTAACGTCTCAACAACTCCGTGATGTCATCATGGAGGAGTGGAAGAGGACTCCAGTGGCAACCTGTGAAGCTCTGGTGAACTCCATGCCCAAGAGGATTAAGGCAGTGCTGGAAAATAATGATGGCCACACAAAATACTGACACTTTGGGCCCAATGTGGACATTTTTACTTAGGGGTGTACTGACTTTTGTCGCCAGCTGTTTAGACATTAATGGCTCTGTGTTGAGTTATTTTGAAGGGACAAAAAATGTACAATGTTATACAAGCTGTACACTCACTACTTTACATTGTAGCAAAGTGTCATTTCTTCAGTGCTGTCACATGAAAAGATATAATAAAATATTTACAAAAATGTGAGGGGTGTACTCACTTTTGTGAGATACTGTACATATACAGTATATATATATATAAATTGCGTTTTATAGTTGGCTTACTTTTGTCCCTGTCCCCCCATGTGCCCCCCTAAATATGAAAACTGGAGACGCTACTGAAAATATGAATGTTTCCATGGCAGCAGATTCTATAAAGATTATCTTTAAAATCAATTACCTAACCTTTTCAGAATAACAAGGTTACATTTTATTCAAAGGTGGTTTACAAGCATTAAGAAAAGAGGTCAAACTGGGCAGACTCAAATTCACAGCATTGTGTGGTAAAGCTGGTCATAGATGCATCACTTTTTTTTTACAATCAGAGGACTGCTTGAAAAAATAATTATTGGATTAGTGGTCCACACCGTCGAGATGAATAAAGGAATTTTCCCAGCTGTGCCATTGAATTCTGATAGCAGTGGTTGCAGCTGGCTAAATGACAAATGTTTTCCAACAGTCCAATTTGACAGAAGACGATCAGAAAGTCGACTTCTGTCAAGCAGGAATGACCATAGATGGATAGAAAGTTAGACATCTCCTGCTGAACCTACCAGGTTTCGACCCCTCTCTGGGCAGCTTTAGATTATATACAGTATCTCACAAAAGTGAGTACACCCCTCACATTTTTGTAAATATTTTATTATAGCTTTTCATGTGACAACACTGAAGAAATGACACTTTGCTACAATGTAAAGTAGTGAGTGTACAGCTTATATAACAGTGTAAATTTGCTGTCCCCTAAAAATAACTCAACACACAGCCATTAATGTCTAAACCACTGGCAACAAAAATGATGTACACTCCTAAGTGAAAATGTCCAAATTGGGCCCAGAGTGGCCACCATTATTTTCCAGCACTGCCTTAAAACAGCTTTTTTTATGTGCCACCATGTACCTGCCTGCCCTGTTCAGCCTCATATATAGTAAATACATAATTTTTGCTAAATTACTGACAAGTTGTATTTCATGCATTGATGTTTCTTTTTTTTTTCTAATGTGCCAGACCCAGACCAGTGAACTTGTCACCATGTGCCTGCCAGTGCCCTGCCTGCCCTGCTCAGTGCTGCTCAGCCTCACACACACTGCACAGCTCACCTCTCCCCACCGTTGCTTCTCCCAATGTGCACTGCCAGCTCAATGCTGTAAACGACGAGAAGAGAGAGTGCAGCCGCATATCACTCCGCCGCTGCCGGTACTATAGAAGGAGCATCGGCAAATGCGGCTCCGCAGCGGTGGTGCCTCCCTCCCACTCGCAGCACAGACAGGTCTTTTTGCCGGACTCTAGTGACACTGACACACGACGCACATGTATGTTACAAGCCAGCAAGGAACACATTAACACAGCTAGTAGCAGAGGATGTGCTGAGCAGTAAAAGCAAGACTGAGCACAGGGGGGATTAGGGTGTGCCTGGGCACACTCGGCACACCCCGTGTGCACCCCTATGCTTAGGACTGGCATGGAAGGTTTATGGCAGGGGAGACCCTTGATGTAATAGAACCCTGATGAGTAAAGAGAACCTGCCATTACAGTATGCCGTGAAAGCAATAAAGTTAATTAGAAAAAATAATGTAACACATTTAAAAAAAAAAAAATTTCCACCCCCCAAAAAAATCCCCTGCCCTCACATACACTCACATAAAAACATAAAAGTATGTGGTGAGTGCACCTATGTACAAAAATAACGATTGTGAACATCAAAGTGAGTCTTCATTCAAGGTTAACTCTAAACTGATAACTTGCAAAGGCTTTTAACCACTTCAGCCCCGGAAGGATTTCCCACTGTAGGACCAGAGCACTTTTTGCGATTCGGCACTGCGTCGCTTTAACTGACAATTGCGTGGCCGTGCGACGTTGTACCCCAACAAAATTTGTGTCCTTTTTTTTCCCCACAAATGGAGCTTTCTATTGGTGGTATTTGGTCACCTCTGTGTCATTTTTGATCGCCACTATAAACAAAGAGAGCAACAATTTTGCACAAAAAAAAACAATATTTCTTGCTTTTTGCTAATATACAAATCCAAAAAAAATATATAAAAAAACAAATCTATTCATCAGTTTTGGCCGATTTATATTCTTCCTCATATTTTTGGTAAAAAAAAATTGCAAGCGGCGTTTATTGATTGGTTTGCGCAAAAGTTGGCGCGTTTACAAACCGTGAGGATTCATTTGTGGTGGCGTTTTTACATTTTTTTTTCTAGTAATGGCAGCGATCTGCGATTTTTATCGGGACTGCGATATTTGGGCAGACATGTCGGACATTTTTGACACTTTTTTTGGGACCAATGACATTTATACAGCGATCAGAAATTGAAATATCCACTGATTACTGTATAAATGTCATTGGCAGTGAAGGGGTTAACCTGCAGGGGGCGATCTAGGGGTTAACTGTGTTCCCTAGGAGTGTTCTAACTGTGAGGGGGTTGGACTGTCAGGAGCATAAGAGATCTAACTGATCCCAGTGGCAGGGATCAGTAGATCTCTTAGATGTCGCCTGTCAGAAAGGGGAACCGCCGTGTTTACTTCAGTGGTTCCCCATTCTTTCTCTCTGGCAGCTCGTCGCGGCTCGCCGGCGGCCATCGGGTCCATCCGAGCCGTGGGCACACTCCTCCAGAGTGCAGCGGGCACGAGCGCACGCCGATGGCAGCGTGCTCGCGCCACCTAGCTGCATGTCCGTAAATCGGCGTCTATTTATAGCGATTCGCGAGACAGCCCCGCAATGCCGTAATAAATATACTGCGCGCGGTTGGCAAGTGGTTAAAGTGATGCCTGTGGTCAATTTTTGGTAACAACATTTGCCACCATTTTTGTTGCATTCTTTATTTAACCTCTTCCTTACTGGGCACTTAAACCCCCCTCCTGCCCAGACCAATTTTTGACTTTCAGCGCTGTCGCATTTTGAATGAGAATTGTGCGTTCGTGCAACGTTGTACCAAACTAAATTTATATAATTTTTTTTCCCACAAATAGAGCTTTCTTTTGTTGGTATTTAATCACCTCTGCGTCATTTATGATTGCCGCTATAAACAAACAAAGAGCGATGATTTTGAAAAAAGGACAATATTTTTTACTTTTTGCTATAATAAATATCAAAAAAAAAAAAATGATTCAACAGTTTTGGCCGATATATATTCTTCTACATATTTTTGGTAAGAAAATAAATCGCAATCGGCGTATATTGATTGGTTTGCGCAAAAGTTATCACGTCTACAAACTATGGGAATTGATTTATGGCGGTTTTATTATTTATTTATTTTTTACTAGTAATGGCGGTGATCTGCGATTTTTATCGGGACTGCGATATTGGGGCGGACATATTGGACATTTTTTTGGGACCAATGACATTTATACAGCGATCAGAAATTTAAATGTCCACTGATTACTGTATAAATGTCATTGGCAGTGAATGGGTTAACCTGCAGGGGGCAGAAAAGGGGTTAAGTGTGTTCCCTGGGTGTGTTCTAACTGTGGGGGGCAGGGCTGCTCGGGACAGAACAGATCTAACTGATCCCAGTGACAGGGATCAGTAAATCTGTCATGTCCCCTTCAACAGAACGAAGAACCGCTGTGTTTACATCGGCGGTTCCCCGTTCTGCAGGTCTGACAGGGGATCGCGGGTCTCGGGCGGACCAACCCGCGGGCACGCCCACGCAGTGTGCGGCGGGTGCGCGGCGCCACCGCCTGTGAGTGCGCGCCAGGAGCGCTCACTTGGCCAGGACGTCCATGGACGTCCACCCGGCAATTCAGATCCGCGCTGGAGCCGTACTTCGGCTATAGCGCGGATCAGAATGGGTTAATGGTCACCCGGTTGAGTTCCCGGTAGTCGATGCATGGCCTGAGCGAGTGATCCTTCTTCTCCACGAAGAAGATGCCAGCCCCAGCAGGAGACGTAGAAGGGTCGGATGAACCCTTTTTCAAGGTTTTCATCCAAATAGGCCTTGAGGGCCGCTAGTTCGGGTTCTGAGAGGGGGTAGATCCTCCTGAAAGGCACTTCTGCCCCAGGTAAAAGTTCTATGGGGCAGTCATAAGGTCTATGTGGAGGTAACTTGTCGGCCCCTTTCTTGCTGAACACATCCATGAATGAATGGTAGGCCGGTGGGACGAGGGACCGGATTTCAGGCTCAGCGTTAGAGTCCAGACAGAGCAGTGGGGGAACTGACTCTCTTCCGGGGGCTAGACAGTGTTGTTGGCAGTATGTGGACCGGAATTGGACGGTCCCTGTGACCCAGTCGATGCAGGGGTTGTGTGCCCTGAACCACGGTAGCCCCAGGAGGATTGGGCAGAGAGGGGATGTAATGGCGTCTAGCCGTAATAGCTCTTGGTGACCCTCCCCTGTGGAGGAAGGAAGAATGGCGTCTAGCCGTAAGAGTTCTTGGTGACCCCCCCCCTGTGGAGGAGGGAAGAGGGACAGTCTCATGGGTAACAATCCCAGACTTGATGTGAGATCCGTCCGCCAGTCGGATAAGCATGTTGTGGGACTTGGGTTGTAAGGGAATGCGGTGCAGTGCTGCAAAGTCCTGGTCAATGAAACAGCCGCATGCTCCGGAGTCAAGGATGGCTGGGACCGTGGTACTCCCTCCGGGAAGCTGTTGGGAGAGGAGAAGGGTGAGATGAGCAGAAGGACTGGCAGAACTGGGTGGACCATTCTGAATAATTGGAGGGCACTTACCGCGCTTGGTGGGGCACATTCTGACCACATGGCCTCGCTCGCCACAGTACAGGCATAAGTTCAAGGTGAAGCATCGCTGCCTTTTTTCTGTGGAGAGGGACAGGCGCAGCAGCCCGATCTGCATGGGTTCAGAGGAGTCTGGAGGAGGAGGTCACTGGGGCGAACATCGGCGGGTTCGGGTAACTAGGGACCCGCGGGAGCATCCAGGTGGAGCGTGACTGCCCTGACGACCTTTCAGTACAGCGCTCTCTGAGACGCCGATCTATGGCAATGGCCAAGTTGATCAGGGCCTCCAGGGTCTGTGGCACCCCCACACGTGCCAACTCGTCCTTCAAGGATTCAGAGAGTCCCATACGAAACTAGAAGCATAGGGCTGCGTAGTTCCAGGCCGTATCAGCGCTCCAGCACCGGAATTCTCATATGTAATCTTCCACTGGCCGACGACCCTGCTGAAGTGCATGCAGGGCGGCCTCGGCCGTGGCGGCCTGAAGAGGGTCCTCATATAGTTTTGCCATGGCCTGGAACGACCTCCAGAGCATTTTGTTCCCAGAGCCTATGGGCCCAGGCCTGGGGCTCATTCTGGGGCAAAGAAATAATGAACCCCACCTTGGTAGCTTCTAGGGAGAAGGTGCGAGGTTGCAGTCCTAAGTATAGCTCGCATGCAGTCCGAAATGCCCGAAACTTGCGTCGGTCCCCGGTGAACTTATCCGACAGCGGGACCTTGGGCTCAGAGGGCAGGGCCACAATGGTGCGACCTGCAGATGCAGCAGCTCCCGTGGATGGGGCAGTGGAGAGCTCCTGCACCCACTCCTCCAAGTGGGTATACCCCTCCTGCAGGTTCTTAACTGCTTGTGTAAGGCCTGCCAAGTGTGCACACAAATCGGCCATGGCGGAGCGGGCTCCCTGCGCAGACTCAGTCATGGCTGTCCGTTACTGTCACGGTCCTGGTGGTGGAGTCTGTCTTGTGCAGGGAGCAACCGCTCTTGCGCACACCCGATTCTGGGACCCCTGATAGAGCAGAAAGGAAGTCCAAGAGTGCGGGATGGCACGAGGGCTGGAAGGTCACTGATGGTGGTGTGAAGATCCAAAGGATCATGCAGATCAGAGGGATGGTCGTGCAGGCTGGATCGGCAACGGGCTGACTGTGCGGTACCAAGGGATTAAGCAGAAGGGTCATTAAGTCCAAGCAGGGTCGCTATCAGGCAGTCAGCAGAAGTACAGAAGGATCAGGCAATCGGGTGTTCGTTGGAAGCCGGGGTCGGTGCAGGTAGCAATCAGCAGGTCAGGCCTAGCCAGGTCAAACAGGAAACAGGCAATCTCAGGAAACAGAGGTAGAGCTGGGGCTCACAGGACGCTGTAGAAGGGACAGCACTTGCTGCTGGGCCCCACTGGTCTAAATAGAGCTGTTTGGTGCCTTTTCCGGCACACGCACGCGAACACGCATGGATACGCGCGCACCACCGCGGAAAGGGGGCAAAAGCACCAAAACACCCGGACAACTGGTTATTCCTAACACAGGGAGGGAACGGGGGAGAGAAGAGCAGCGGATGACGGAGGCACGTAAACTGACCACGGTAATTAGGGCTCAGCAGCCATGATTACCGTGGTCAGTACATACAGGGGGACACAGGAACTGGCAGGATCAACCAGGTCTGTGCTATTTAACCTGCTATGAGGGAACAGGAGCTCCTTTTTTATAGGGTTACAACCACTTTAACTTTGGTGTATATTTGTATTGTTTTTTACTGAAAATTTTCGTTTAATATATATAATTTGTATGCTAACATGGGACATAAAAATTGCAACTACCACCATTTTTCTCCAGGATCTTTGCTTTAAGAAAATATATACTGTTTGCGAGTTTCAAATAAAAATGTGCATTTTAACATGTGTGTAAAAACAGAAATATGGGTCTGGTGACAAGTGGTAGACAAAGTAAAACTCCAGGATTTAAAAAAACCCCATTAGTACACCTCCCTAATTATAAACACTAAACAGTTATTACATTTGTGAAATTCCTTACCTTTGAAGAGATATGTCCAATTTAATTTACAGGAAGTGGTCTCTCTAGTTCAAATGATGCACTATGTATTCTGCAAAGCAGGCTCTGTTAGAAGAGTGATTGCATCATATCCTCTTTTTTCTGTTTAGACTATATTTCCCATCAGGCATTGCACAATTCAGTGAATGTGGGAGGTACACTAGCATGTACATGTAAATGTGAACAAGCCCCCTTCAACATAAATCACACCCCTCATTCTGCAGCAAGGCCCACTAACCAGTGACACACAGCATTTCTCCTCTCCAGCCACAAGGAGATAAACGTATTGCCCTTACATGCTTTCTGTAATCATTACTGAACTGTACACACATCACATAATGATATATTATACACACTGTGTACTCTGCTGTAATTCACTATTAGAAATATTCCTCCTCCTCATGCAGATCTGACATTGTTATAACAGCAATCAGTGCTGGTATGGTGTATGAGAACATCCCCAGCTGCACCACAGAAAGAAAGAGCCATGATGTTTTATACCAGCATGTGACACAAGTAAATGTCAGCATAATAAAAAAATTTAAAAAGTGCAGCGCTAACTTACTAATCAATAACACAATAATGGTGGAACCCTCTAATGTATGGAAATCTCATAAAATTTCAATATCACCACAATACTGGCCTCTGTGATATGTAACATCACATATAATACACATCACACTGAAAAGAAGACATAAAAATGAAACTGTGCAGGGATGGTGGAAACCCCTCCTACAGATAGTGCAGCCTCATCAGTGCCGCTTATCAGTGCCCATCAGTGTGGTCTCACCAGTGCCACTTATCAGTGCCCATCAGTGAGGTCACACAGTGCCCATCAGTGCAGTCACACAGTGCACACCAGTGCAGCTTATCAGTATCCATCAGTGCGGTGACACCATGCTCACCAGTGCGCTGACACCGTGACCACCAGTGCTGCTTATCAGCGCCAATCAGTGCGGTGACACCGTGCCCACCAGTGTCGTGACACGGTGCCCACCAGTGCTGCTTACCAGTGCCCATCAGTGCGGTGACACCATGCCCACAAGTGCCGCTTATCAGTGCGGTGACACTGTGCCCACCAGTGCCGCTTATCAGTGCCCATCAGTGTGGTGACACTAGTCTGTTCAGGGAGTAAGACAGAAGCAATAGATACGTTTGGAAACATGGATGTAGGACAGTAAGAGGCACTCCAGGTCACCTAACCCAACGGACCAACATTCCAGCAAGGGCTTGTGCATACAGTGATGAACACCATCACGGAAATATTTGTGAGGGTTCCGCTGCTGACTATCTGGAGCGACTGAGTGCACACCCCTGGCTAGGGAAAAGCCACAGGCGCTTTTTCAGTCTTATCTCTGGTAAGCCTTTTCAATATTGGTGGCGGACAGCACATTATCCATAGCTATTGCACCTGGGTGTCACCATTCCTGCCATATGAATCATCACCCATGTGGGAGATTGGCCCTGCACTTTATTGCTTATAGACTGTGATCTATGGTGGTTTCATTATCAACACAGCACGTGCCTTTGGACCCTCTCTGATTTTTATTATTTAAACATTTGCATTTAACCTATTTTGCAATATTCTATAATTCCTTAGCGCAGCCCTTTGTTTTTATTTTATTCTAGACTATACTGATTGGGTATATTGGCTGTAGCTTGTTACCTTTGTACTTTCGCGCGATATTCTCTGACACACATCATTGATGAGATGGCAGGCGGACGAGGGGGGGCAGAGGGGGCGTTGCTGGCAGAGAGGAGGAGGGAGGAGGAAAACCACCTCTATGGGAGGCACAGACTAGGGGCTAAGAGACCCCCTCTGCCAGCAGGCGGAAATAGAAATGCCTGCTGGACTGTTAGAAAACTACAAGTCGGAGTGTCAGCCTGCTGCCTGGCAGTACAGGATGGAGAGGCTCCAGTGGTCTTACAAACAGGATGTTAGAGGGGAATAACTGAGGTTCAAGAACCTCAAAACACGTTAGCCTTCATGGTGTGAGGACCAGCCAGACATGACGTGTTGATGAACGAGCAGGACTTCACAATTGTTTGAAATGCTTATTTGAAAGCTTGTTTGTGAGTATATCTCTTTTTAATCTTTTTATAAAGGCTTTGTCAAAGGTAATGCGCTAGGCCAGTGCACCATTGTTTTTCTGTTTTCATCATACTACAGAGGAACTACAGAGCTCAGCAGAAGATGGATGGCATAGTTGGTGAAGGTAGGAGATCAGCAACAAAGACATGGAAAAAAGTTTTTTCCCGGAGTTCTGCTTTAACAATTTGGTCTATGGTCAAAATCTAACATCTTATATTCATTTCCACATTGTATCTCAAATATACAATAACAATAAGTGCAGGCCTGAATGTTTTGATCTGGGCAGGGGAGTGGCCCAGGAAGAGCTGGGGATTGCCGGAAGGAACATCCCTTGGATACTCCTCCCCTTTGTTTCTAGAAGGCTCTGGAAAAGGGGATGGATGAGGAGGTGTCACTTTCTGAAGTATGTTAAGGAGCCCAGACCAATCCCCATCCTGGATTGGTAGGGGGCAGGCCTCCTTAAATACTGTGATCTGCCCAGCTGGGGGAGGAGAGTGTCGGGTGGAAGAGTGGAGATGTAGCAAAGGTTGCTGAGGCCTCATCCGGGAGGGAGCCCCCCAGTCTGTGGGGGTGACCTTCAGGCCTGGTGGCTCGGGTGCAGCCAGGAATGGACAGAGATCCTGGAGTAGCACAAGGGAGCAGGAGAGCAACAGAGAGGCTACAGGAAAGGCTCTTTAAAGGAGCCACCGGTGCGGTGAGTGATAAACCCTGGGCCCTGCCTCCTCCCTGCAAACCATGTGTGCAGGGAGGAGGCAGGGCCCCACTGTCAGGCAGCTCAGAGGTGTGGGCTGGCTGTGTGTGCTGGAGACATTTAGATGGAGGTCTTGTCATGCCTGTCCTAGATTCTGCCACTGACATCATCTTGAGGAGGAGCGGCATGACTGGGAGGAACAGTCTGCAGGAATGGTGAGATCTGAGGGATTGGTAAACCCTAGGTATGTGTGATGGTGGAGGGGGGTATCTGGGGTGTGTGTTAGGGGAGAAGTATGGGGGTGTGATCAGAGTGGAGAGATATGGGGGAGTGATAAG
>BLSH010162857.1:1231688-1248696 GCA_018402905.1 Glandirana rugosa
TACCATTTGAGACAAGATGGTGAAAATGGATGTCCATTCGGATATTATTCCGAATGGACATCCGTGACACTTATTGAGAATTTGCACGTGACAAAACCTCTATAAATCTCACGTACGTCGACCACTACCGTTGTGGTACGGTCTGGAAGTCTCGGGCACGGTATTTACCGTCGATAGCACACGTACGCACCCTCACTGTAGTAACACGGGGACCGGTGAGTACGTCGGCCTCCGGCGTATGGACCTTCCTTCTGGTCCACTTCTACCTTCGGGAGAGTCACCACTGTCTCGTAGCGACCTCCCGAAGGAAAATCAGGTAAGCCTTATTATAGGCTTACCTGTAGGTAAAAGTGGTAGAACAGAGTTTACCATACCTCCCAACTATTTGAGATGGGAATGAGGGACACCTATTAGCAAAAGTATGTAGGCATAGGACAACCCCCCTGCCATGCCCCCTTAAAGGAGAAATGTACAACACAAAAATGATTGGTTAAACCCACAAGTGCTTTTTTACCACATTTATTCCTTTATATTGGCTTTTCGAATTTATAAATGCAGCAATTTATAAATTGGATGAAAGATTTAGCACTGGGAAACACTTTTTTGATAGATCAGACCAAAATGAGTGACAAATGATGAGGAAAGAGGGACAGAGGGACTTTGTTTCAAATGAGGGACAGTCCCTCGAAATCAGGGACAGTTGGGAGCTATTGATTTTACTACCACTTTAAGGACAATGAAATACAGTCAGCTGCTATAGGATATTGTAGCATGCACTCCCACGCTGCATTTCACACAATGTTGCTATATAATCCTATTAATGGAGGTTGTTATAGATAGACAGAAATCATTGCGTTTTTTGTTACTACAGGTTTTATATATATATTGTGAACCCTATCCACATGTTGTAAACATATTACCATGACAGCAAAAGGAAGTTGTGCTGTGGCACAATTAGATGTGGTTGACACCGCTGCGCAAAGAAAAAGGTGAGAAAACAGGAGCATCAAAAAGAAAAATGAAAGTCAAAGGAGACTTATCGCTTGGTTTCCAGCTATTGTCTCCCTTAGATTTCTCAGGAGAAAGCCAATGTTAGTCACACTCAGCATACCATAACTGACCTAGAGATTCTATGGTAACCATAATGCAACATGACATACAAACATTTATAAAATATGAGTTGAATACTGGTGATACTGGTGGAGAATCAATCACTGTCTTTTTAAATACGTGGTCAAAAAAAAAAATCACTTGCAGTGAGTGTTCGGTGAATGTTAGTTTAACTGATTTATGAATATACCCCTTTAAAGCGGTTCTTCAATCATTTCTTTTAAAAATTAGAAGTCAGCAGCTACAAAAACTGACACTCACCTGTCCAGGGATCCAGCGACATCCTTGCCCGAACCAGTTTCTTCACCGGTTTTTGGGTCCCAGTCCCAGCATATTAACTGTGGGCAGCCAGCTGTGACCCCTTGCGGCTTCACAGCCAGCTGTCCGCTGCGCATGCCCAAGCCATGCTTCACCCTGCGAGGGGTCCTGTAGCTTTCTGGGACCTGTAAATTGTCCCAGAAGACTGTGGGCAGGGATTGGGTGGTGGGGGCAAGGGTTTGGGGGGAGGGGTAACTTCTGCTCAGATTGCCTAGCCAGAAATGGGAAAGGGTACTTGTCAAAACCAGGTACCCACTCCCCCAAAAAAATGTAAAGTTCCAAATGTTGCAGAGGAGGGGAAGAGTAGGCGAAAGACCTTTTGGGTGAAGTTCAATTTTAAAGCGGAGTTCCACCCTTTTAAAAAAAAAAAGTGTAGCTGCTGACTTTTAATAATCGGACACTCACCTGTCCCAGGCTCCAGCGAAGCGGCCGCCCGCATTATCGCTCTTTTCCCCCTCCTCCGTGCGGCGCCGGCATCACTGTGAATGACCAGTGTATCTTCTGGGACCTGTGACGTGTCCCAGAAGATCGCCGGGTGGGAAGGAGGGAAGGTGAACTTCCTTCCAGCTCCGCGGCGCCAGGAGAGGAAGTTGGACCTGGAATCCTGAAAAAAAAATGACATGCCAATTGTGGCATGTCAGGGGGTCACCTTCCCTTAAAGCGGAAGTTTCACTTTTGGGTGGAATTCTGCTTTAAGTCAAAGCTGGAATAGTACATATAGGGCAAGTGTATTTAAACCTTTACCATGAAATTCTCTTATTTGCTTACATTTGATCTATTATATATACCAGTGGTCTCTAAAATGCATCCCTTTGCTAGCCTTTCATCCTGCCCCTGGGGCACTATTCCTCCCACTGATTTTAGCCACTATTCCTAACACCACCAGTGGGGCATAATTCCCCTAACTGACACCACTGATGGTGCATTATTCCTCCCACTGATAGCACACTATTTCTCCCACTGAGAACAATGATGGGGCACTATTCCTTCCACTGATAACAATGATGGTTCACTTTTCCTCCCACTGATAACAATGATGGGGCACTATTCGTAGCACTAATAATGATGATTGGCCACTATTCCTCCCACTGATAACAATGATAGTACATTATTCCTCCCACTGATAACAATGATAGTACACTATTCCTCTCACTGATAACAATGATGGGGCACTATTCCTCCTATTGATAACAATGATTGGGCACTATTCCTCCCACTGATAACAATGATGGGGCACTATTCCTCCCACTGATAACAATGATGGGGCACTATTCCTCCCACTAATAACGATGATGGGGCACTTTTCCTCCCACTGATAACGATTGGGCACTATTCCTACCACTGATAACAATGATGGGGCACTATTCCTCCCACTAATAACGATGATGGGGCACTATTCCTCCCACTGATAACGATTGGGCACTATTCCTACCACTGATAACAATGATGGGGCACTATTCCTCCTACTGATAACGATGATGGGGCACTATTCCTCCCACTGATAACAATGATGGGGCACTATTCCTCCCACTAATAACGATGATGCGGCACTATTTCTCCCACTGATAACAATGATTGGGCACTATTCCTCCCACTGATAACAATGATTGGGCACTATTCCTCCCACTGATAACAATGATGGGGCACTATTCCACCTACTGATAACAATGATGGGGCACAGCTCTTCCCACTGATAACAATGATGGGCAACTATTCCTCCCACTGATAATAATTGTAGCGGCATCCCCGTAGGGGCTGCTGAGTATTGTGGTTCACCTGTCACCCTGTCCAGCCCGGCATGCAAATTCTCAAACATCCAGAGTCATTGAACAGTCCGTTAGCTTTGTTTGTATTTTTATTGAGGGAATTGAACTTGGATGGGGTATGGGAAATATGGGATGCTGGGTAGAATGAATAGCAATTAGCTTGGGACAACTATGTACAGACACTGTACACAGTAGTATTTCAGTCTCCTCCAGCACACTTGCTTACAGACTGTTACACTTCCTCTCTCTCCAGCACAACACTTTCTCTTCAGGCACAGCTAGCACATGTGGTTAGGCCTGACACTGACTTCAGCCAGGCCTTAGCAAAATCGCCCCTCGGGTATAGCGATTGGAAAGTTCTGGTGCTAGCTGTCCTAGGTGGACTACTGATCCCAGTCAGCCCACTTCAGGCACTGTCAGCCATCCTGGCCACAGCTGCCTAACATCGCTGCCCAAGACACTGTAATCTTCACCACTGGCTCTGCACCCAACTCAGACTGCATCCTCCCAGTCCTCTCAGGCGTGCCTCCCCAGTCCTCCTGAATGCACATGTCACTCACCAGCCCTCCTGGCTGCAACTGGTGGTTCTCTCCTGAAGACTTGCCCAGCAGTAGTAGCTCCTGCTGTCCTCTCACTTGCTCTACCTGTGCCCCCTGTCCGGATCCTTCACGAGTTCTTGAAGAGCTCTGTCCTGCACCCGAGCCCCAGGCCCAAGGTCACCTCCCCAGACTGGGGGGGCTCCCTCAAAGGCCCCGATAGCTTAGTATTCCATCTCCAGTTCTTCCACCCAAACTACTCCTCCCTAGCTGTGCTGACCCTAGGTATTTAAGAAGGCCTGCCCCCTGACAATTGGTCAGGGCTCCCTAAAACACCCAAGACAGTTCCACCTCTCCTCACCTCCTCTCTTTCCAGAGCTTTCCAGAAGCCTCTGGAAAGAAGAGGGAGGCCTCAATGATGCTGCCTGTGAGTCACCAGCTGATACTTTGAACCACTTCCAGCCCAGACCAAACAAAAACAAATAGGCCTAGCTTCCAGCTAGGCCTGCCTAAATTTGCTTACACTCACAAACCCTCACCCTAGCACCTACCTAGGTAGAGGGTGCTACACTCACCCCCCACCAAAATCCAACTGGTCCCTCAGCTGGGAAAATTGAAAAATGGCTCCTGGGCCCAGGAGCAAGGGTATCCCATAAGATAAGTTGGAAGGGGAAAGGGAAATAACTGGGACAGGGCTATGATACAAATAAGTATGTACAAAAATAGAGTGAATTTTGTGAGTATTTACAGTATACACTTCACATTTCATTCCTACCTACAGGTCCCTGTAGCTGACATCAACATCACATAATATATACAGTTGAGCCAGAGCATCTCTCCCTTGAGAGAGATACTCTGCTCATCGAAAAATCTTGACTCCAGCCGGAGGGGATGGACAGCTATCCCATCCCAGAAGATCCTAAGAGAAGACAAAACAGTATAGCACATCCTACACTGAAACCTAGCTACACATTGTACAGTTTCTGTTAGGAGGGGGTTAGCATCCACCCAACAGAAATTTAAGAAATTACTTGCCACGTGTTTTTTTCCTGTTCATTCTGTCAGGAGGGGGTTATGACCTGCTGACTGAAACAATCAGGAAAGAAAACACATAAGGGTATAGTGAACATTTCTTCTTTGGAGTTCCTGATGGGAGGGGCCCCTCCCCATGCAGGCAGGCTCCTAAAGAGTTAGTTCAGCAGGAAACAGGCCTCGCCCAAATGTCCTTGCAATAGGGTCCATCCATTGGGCAGACAGGGTGGCAGGCTGGCCTGATCCTGCAAAGTTAGGGAGGACACAAACTCACAACTGCAACTTCCCTGCAGTCTATGTGGCAACTTCCATGGTGGCCGTACGACTCAACAGTCCCCCTCATACATAGAAGTGTGGGTTAGGTAGTCTCTTCCTGACTCCATTTTCCTTTGTCTACAAAGCGGATCCATGCTTTACTCTGTGGCACCCGCAGTGGCTTAGGCATGTGCAAAAAGTCCCAGACCATGCCATCCTCCCACTCTACCCGGGAGTTCTCTATGACGTCCATGATCTGGGGAGGATATATGGGTAGTCCAGACCCCACTCCAGAGCAACTTTTCTCTGCACCTCCTGCTGGAATCGACAAAAACTGGGCAGCTACTTAGGTCTTCCCTTTCATGGCAGGACACAGGCATCTGGAGACCTCACGACCCACTGACGGTATGCAGGTGCTCCGGTCTGGGTGGTGGATGGTCTGTTCAAAAAAAGCTGACTGCTGCTGATGGGGGTTCCTACGGCTTCCTTTGTTCCCAGCATCGACTCTGGTCCATCTCCTTCCTCAGACTGTGTCCCCAAGAGAGGGGAACCTCCTGTCTCCCATTCTTCCTCATCTGAGCTCTCATCAGGGGATGACCACTCTGCCAGTCTCTCCAGGGATCCAAATTCTGCCAGTAATCTGGGAGAACCCCAATCAATGACCCTGTCCTCACACTCCCCATCCAGCTCACCTGAGGCTGCACCCCTCTCCTGCACTGGCTCTGCTGGGATTAGGATGGCGAGGGAGATGGAAGCAGCCGGCATTTCAGGGACTACTGGGTCTTGCTGGGCAGTACTGACAGTTACCAGGTCCTCGACCAGGCCACGGGTCATGACAGTCCTCTGTCTCCTGATGTCCTCTATCTGTGTGGGGGAGTCACCAGGCCTCAACTCTGCTCTGCCTTTAGGGGATGATTCTAGGCCCACTCCAGCCTCCTGGGACTTCCACGGCTGTGCTTGGCATAGTCCTGTGTGCAGGTCCACATTGAAGTATCGTGGTTCCTGCTGGCTGGATGCAAGCCGTGTAGGGGGTTCCCTGCAATGGCCACACCGGACCCATGCTCGAACCACGGCATCTGGCACTTGGGACACAGTAGTCCATCACCAAGGCAAGTCCCCCCGTGGTGCTCCAATCGGAAGTGTCCACCAGTGTCCGCTCTGGCAGTTCCGGCAACCAGGTCAATGCTGGTAGTAAACGACCACCTTTCGCCATCTTCCTTCGCCTTGTGGTGTCTGATGCTAGCAGGGAATGCTGGGTCTCCTCCAGGGTATGGCGCCTACCCCTTGCTTCCAGACAGGCTGGCTTCTGCCAAACGAATAGGCAGGCCCCTCCCTGAGCACGCTGCTGTAACCCCTTGTTGGATGAACTGAAGTTTGCAGGCATGCTGACGCTAGCAGGACTTGTCCAGGAATGTTGCTCAGCACTGACTGTGTCCAAGCAACTGACTTTTCCATTGGTTGCAACAATAAATTTAGTAGCCACTGCCTCCCTGATTGGAACATTTCTAGCACAGTCCCGCCTGCAGGCACCCGCAGGTTTACCCCATCACCCGGGCCATAGTAGACAGTTCCAGGCACACTTTACTGTTAAGAGCAGGAGTTTGGAGCAACAGTTCAAGATGTCCAGCATTAGCAGAACGCTGGACATATTTGTAATCCACAGTGAAATGCCCGGTAATAGCAGAACGCTGGACAAACTTGTAATCCATGGCTGCGGTCGTCCGCCCTGGTTTCCACGGGTGACAGCACATGTTACAAAGTCCCTGTATTGCAGGAATTAGCTCAAGTGTCTGTCCCAGCAGCGGTTGTGGGAACTCGGTAAGCAGGTAGCAATAATTGGCAATGGCTCCTGCTGGTTGCTATGGACAACGGCACTTGTTATTGCAGCACTGAATAGCAGGCAGAGCACATAAGTCCTTCCCCTGGGTTCAATTCCTCAACGGTGGTGAAACAAAGCACAGTTCCCCTTGGCTCGCTCAACTTTGGTTGCTAGGAGCAATGGCTGGCAGGTTACCCATGAACAAGTGGTTCCAGAAGGAGCCCACAAATGTAGTGATACCCCCATAGGGGCTGCTGAGTATTGTGGTTCCCCTGTCACCCTGCCCAGTATGGCATGCAATTTCTCAAACATCCAGAGTCATTGAACAGCCCGTTAGCTTTGTTTGTATTTTTATTGAGGGAATTGAACTTGGATAAGGTATGGGAAATATGGAATGCCCAGTAGAATGAATAGCAATTAGCTTGGGACAACTATGTACATACACTGTACACACTACTCCGTCAGTCTCCTCCAGCACAACACTTGTTTGCAAACTTTTACACTTCCTCTCTCTCCAGCACAACACTTACTCTTCAGGCATGGCTAGCACATGTGGTTATGCCTGACACTGACTTCAGCCAAAAATATATGGAGGTCAATAGAGCATCTAGAGGGTTGAGAATCAAAAATTTTGTAGCTACCTAGAAGGTTATCTCAAGGCCTCTTGGATGAAACATTCTAGGGAGTGTAGTGACAAGTGGATTAAACGTATTGTGGAACAAAGAGAGCACAACCTGGATACAATTAGAGTAGAGTTCCTAGAGGTTCAGGACGCTCTAGGGGTCTTCACCCACCTGCCCACATTCTCAGAATGGGATACCAAGATTAACGATAAAGTAATGGATTTCGAGAGGCAGAGCTGATTAGTAGTAAGGCAGAAAAATTTGAGAGGGACAGGCAGGATTTTCTCCTAGGGCACGAGCAAAATTGGAGGAAAAGTAAGAACAAGGGGGGCAATGATCATATACCAGTGGCTAACACAAGTAACATCGTGAGCAAGCCACGCACCAATCCCAGACAGCATTTTAAGGATATGGGAAAAGCCAAAAGGTCGGCAAAAAAATCAGGTAGACAAGGGGCCTGAGGGGGTGCGATGAAGAAGGGGGCAGTAGGGTCTCCTCAGGTGGGCAATCACAATAGGAAGTCCACCGAGGAATCATTAAAACATCAGGGCCAAGTCTTTACTAAAACCCCTGCTAGGACTAAATCCCAACCCAAGCTTTTAGAAGGAACTGGGTCTTTGGGAGGGAGAGCCCTGGTGGTGCAGTATACCAATTATAGAGCCCTCACAGATCAGAGTGAGTTGGTGGATAAACCCAAGCACTTTAACCCCAAGATGGAGCCCCCAAAGGGAACTAAAGCAGGTGACCTTGAGGGAACTAGTCTAGACCAGCCCCCACAGGCACGATCAAGGTCCTTGTCCAACAAGGAGGGGGGGAACTCGCATCTGATTCCCCCAAAGGCCCCAAGGGTACGAACAGACAGAAAAGGTCAGGCACACTAGGAGAGGAAGGAGAGGTGGTAAGAAGTCCCAAAAGAGGCAAAATCTAAATACCCATTATGAGACCATAAAAATGTACAATCTCTCCACAATACAGTTTAATGAGCCACCGATGGCTCTTTTACGCAAGGGTTTAAATGATGCCCCCCCGCCACTCCTAACCTTTTTGAAATTTTTGTAGATTTAAACAAGTTTACACGGAATCTAACACTAAACAGATTTTAAGCAACAAAAGGAAAAAAGAGAGATGAACAAAAAGCTGAGTCATGAGAGTCCCAAGAAGAAACCCATACAGACCAGGACAGCAAAGCGCTGTCTACACTTGAGGAACTTTGGTTGGAGGTAGCGATAGATAGTGAGGAAGGTCACATGGATAGTTTTGAAGGGTTATCTTATATGAGCATAGGCTCTATTCAACACACTTCTTTTAAACCAAAGTCTAATTTCCATCCGTATTGGGCAAAGGGTAACTATATATCCACCTTCTATGAGATGGTCTATTCGGATTTCAAGAAAATGTGCTTAAAAGCAAGAGAGGACCGCATGACAACCATGTTTGTGGAAGACAGGAAGGCTCTCAAGAGACTAAAAGACAATTCTAATATCATAATTAGGCAAGCAGACAGGGGAGGAGGACTAGTGAAACAGGACAAGGACAAATACCTGGCAGAAGCGGATAGATTATTGGGGGATGAGGAGACATATGAGAAACTCCAGGTAGACCCGGTGGCATCATATAAAGCGGCCCTAAAGAGAATACTAGACCAGGCCGTAGAGGACAAGATTCTCACCAAACTAGAATGGCACTTTCTGTACAGGCCATTTCCGGTGACACCTCATTTCTACCATATCGCCAAGGTGCACAAAGACTTATCTAATCCTCCCGGCAGGGCGATTATAGCCAGCATTGACAGTCTGACGTGCAACTTGCTGAATTACATAGATTATTTTCTGCATGATTTAGTTGTCCAGTTACCTTCATACATCCGTGACTCAGGGCACATGCTGGAGGCTCTCTCCAGCTATGAGTGGCAAGAGGTATATAGATGGGTATCCCTTGAGGCTCCATCTTTATATACGTCAATTAAACATGAATATGGGATACAGGCCATACAGCATTTCCTATTTAAGGAGAAAAAGTTACACTATGCCCAGATTGCGTTCTTGGTACGTTGTATTGAGTTTACTTTAACTTATAACTATTTTACGTTTGTGGGAGATTTCTACAGGCAACTGAAAGGTACAGCTATGGGGGCCAGGTTCGCCCCTAGCTATGCAAATTTATTCATGGGTTTTTGGGAATATCACCATATTTGGAATAATAACCCATAAGGGGTGAACCTGGGCCTCTTTGCACATTACATCGATGACATAATAGTCATTAGGGACGGGAGGGACTCCCAATTGGAAGGTTTCATCCAGTACTGTCAGTCTAATCCCTATGGGATACAATTTAGGTATCTGGTTAACAAGGAGAGGTTAGTGTTCCTTGATCTAGAACTCATGGTGGACTTGAATTCCCACAGAATTTCCAGAACTCATTTCAAGCCTACAGCAGGAAATTCATATTTGCATGCCCGCAGCTATCCTCACCCCAGGTGGATACAGAATGTCCCTCTGGGGCAGTTCTGTAGGCTCGGACGCACATGTGTGAAGATTAACGATTATGATGAACAAATCGAAATTGAAAAAATTTTTAGAGAAAAGTTATGATAAGGACCTCATACACGGGGCCTACGAGAAATATAGACTAAAGTACCTACAAGAAGGGAATCCCAGCGGGATCAGGGAAGAAGCCTGTAGAGGAGACGAAGTGTCCAATAAGAAAAGGGACGACTACCAAGTAGCATTCTGTACCAAGTACAATCAGAAAGCCTTAACTATTAAAAGGATCTTGGAAAAACACTGGGACATCTTGGAACATGACCCACTTCTATCATGGTCAATTACAGACAAACCTAGGGTGATTTATCGTAAACCAAGAGATCTAACAATCCTCATAGCCCCAAGTAAAGTGAAACCGCAAAAGAAGTCTCTATTACCTACGTGAGCCACTATTGTTGATCAAAAGGGCAATTATAAGTGTGGAGTCTCAAACTGTGGACTGTTTCAGTATATGTAGAATATGAAAAAGGAGGCAGCAGGGGTGGATGGTAGAGTTCACCCAATCAAGCAGTTTATCAATTGTTCTACTCAGTCAGTTATATACTGTTTGGTCTGCCCCTGCGGTCTCCTTTATGTGGGTCGCACTTCACATGCATTCAGGACCCATTTTGCAGAGCATAAATGTAATATCCTAAAACGGTTTGATAAACATTCCCTGTCTTGCCACTTTCGTAATATCCACAGTAAAGAACCCAGGGGCCTTAAAGCTCACAGGTTGGAGGCCATAGTGGGGTTTCCAGACACGAGTCTCAGGTTTCAGAAATTGTGCAACAGTGAGACCTTTTGGATTCACCAGCTAGGATCTTTGGCCCCCCACGGGGTTAAATAAGAGCCTAGACCAACAGGCAGTTTTGTAGGTACTCTAGGAACCTTTATCCTCCATCTTGAGCTTGACTGGTCAGGTGGCCTTGGATATAAATACACAGGACATCAAGAACATCAATCATACACCTAGGGATGGACCCGTCAGGTGGCTTTGGGTAGGTACACACTGACCAGGACCCTTGGGGAAAATCATTGGAGGTTCCATGGGTTGTCGGGCCCGTGTTAAAAAACATCCCCGATCTGTACCCTACTATTAGGTCATATGGGTCAGAAGAGATGTCAGTCATGGGTATGTGGGAACTCTCAGCCATTAGGTATAAAGTAGAGGTTTAGACCTTTGGGAAGATTATTCAGTTAAGCATACAGACCATAGGAGTTTTACTCAAATTTTCTCATGTGGTTTTTAATTAGGCACCATTGCACTTTCGTTTTATGAAAGTGATTGTAAAGGCTCGCTTTTTAAAAAAAAAAATAATAACAAACATGTTATACTTACCTCCTCTGTGCAGTTGGTTTTGCACAGAGCAGCCTGGGTCCTCCTCTTCTCGGATCCCTCACTGGCTCTCCTGGCCCCTCCCTCCTTCGAGTGCCTCCTCAGCCAGCAGCTCTCTATGGGGGCACGCAAGCTGAGTCAGAGCTCTGTGTATCCATTCAGACACGGAGCCCCGACCTGGCCCTGACCCCTCTCTCTTGATTGGCCGACATACTTTTATTGACAGCCACAGGAGCCAATGGCGCTGCTGCGGTCTCTCAGCCAATCAGGAGGAGTTTCTTGGACGGCTGAGGGGATCGTGGACATCGCTGGAGAGCGAAGGGGCTCAGTGTAAGTATTAGGGGTGCTGGGGAGGCTCTTACACACAGAAGGTTTTTTACCTTCTGCCTTTACAATCCCTTTAAGGGTTTTTTGAACTACTGGGGACCTCCTATTATTTCTGTTTTAGAATACTGTGTGTAAATGAATTCAATAAGGATGTATTTTAATATATTTTGAATGGATTCTAAAAGGTTTTATGGGCACCTTTTATGAGCATTGTTTACCATGAGTGTAGGCTGTACAGAACAGAGTCACTGGCATTTGGTATATGTGTATGTATGTATGTATGTATGTAAATTAATGATAGACATAGCCAGTTGCGAGTCATATTAAATGCAAGGCTCCTGTGCTGTACATTTTAATAATTATTAATTGTTATTTATATATTTTTAATTTCTAGAATATTCTAGCATTTTATGTTTTGCTCACTAACCCCATTAACGGGGCAATTCTATCAGCTACTAAGGGTTGGTTGTGCTGTTATAGTCCAGCGGCGGCTGGTCAATAAGGGGCGCGTGGGCGCCGCCTCCCCGCCACTGGCAAGAAAAAAAAGTTAGCCCGGCCCCCTACAGCAGGCGCCGGTATATTGGCTTTTTTTTTTTTCTCGGCTCCTTGCTGTCTGCTGACAGCAAGTAGTGAGCCGATTGGTCAGTCATTAAAGACTATGTGTGTGCGCTGAACAGGCTGAACAGTCTGATTGGCTGCACTGAGCCAATGACTGACTGGCATTGGATGCTGTGGGCGGGAGCAGGACTGTGGTGGATGTGCTGGCTGCGTGATTACTCACGCAGGCCAGAGGCGTAACTATAGGGGATGCAGAGGTTGCAATTGCAACCGGGCCCCGTGCTCCAGGGGGCCCGTGTGCCTCCCTTGTACACCTGGATAGGAGGAATGGCGGGGGTGGCATTTAGAGGAACCAATCTCCTCCATTTTCCTCCTAATGGAGGAGATTGGTTCCTCTATATTCTGCACCCCCCCACCCCTCCTATCCAGTTTACTTGTCTTCTGCTGTTCCCAGGGTCCCTGGGTGCTTCCCTGCTCCCCCCCCCCCCCACAGAGCTGCTGTCTTCCCCCCTCCTCTCTCCTGCCAGCTGCTGTAGAAGATGTATCATGATGGAGAGATGGGAACAGGTAGGTAAATTTGTCATTTACCGGCTCCTTCATTTTCCGAATGGACAGAGTCAGTGATTGGTACTAATTGGTTCATTCATAACTGAAGCATAGTAACCTGTTTTTACTATACTCCGTTTCTGAATGAATGGGAGGCTCGGTACAAAGCTATTTGTTTATTCGGTGGGATCGTAATAAAGGGATCCGCGATGGGTGTAAAGGGCCCCAGGATCAGTGGGAAGGGCCCTGGTCAGGGGGGCCCTTCATAATTTCTTGCACCGGGGCCCTGAAGATTCTAGTTACGCCTCTGACGCAGGCGCAGCACTTCGCTGGGTTTCAGTCCCGACTCTCGCGCCGCAGACACTCCACTTCAGCATGCTGTCCGCAAACGAAGCTCTGCACACTGCCAGCCCGCTCTCCGCAAGACGAGCTCTGCACACTCCTGCCTGCCTATTAGATGGGGTAAGTGCGGGACTTTGGGGGGCGGGGTCTGTCAGTGCCACAAGCCCCTATCTGGGGCTCTGTATACTGCTATAGTGACTATCTGGTGACTATATACCCTATCTGGTGACTGTATACTGCAATATGGAGGCTCTGTATACCCTATCTGGTGACTGTATACCCTATCTGGGGCTCTGCATACCCTATCTGGTGCTATGTATACTACTATCTGGGGCTCTGTATACCCTATATGGTGACTGTATACCCTATCTGAGGCTCTGTATACCCTATCTGGTGACTGTATACCCTATCTGGGGCTCTGTATACCCCTATCTGGTGACTGTATACCCTATCTGGTGCTACAGTATGTATACTGCTATCTGGGGCTCTGTATACCCTATCTGGTGACTGTATACCCTATCTGGTGCTATGTATAATGCTATCTGGGGCTCTGAATACCCTATCTGGTGACTGTATACCCTATCTGGGGCTCTGTATACCCCTATCTGGTGACTGTATACCCTATTTGGTGCTGTGTATACTGCTATCTGGGGCTCTGTATACTGCCATCTGGGGCTCTGTATACTGCTATATGGTGACTCTGTATACTGCTATCTGGTGACTCTGTATACCCCTATCTGGGGCTCTGTATACTCCTATCTGGTGACTCTGTATACCCCTATCTGGTGATGCTGTATATCCTATCTGGCGATGCTGGGCTGTATACTCCTGACACAAGGGGTGGAAACTATAAGAGGTGGAGCTTACGAGAAGTGGGAGGGGTCAAAAAGGAAGGGCGGGGTCTGGCGCCTCATCCTAAAATTTCACCAGCCGCCACTGTTATAGTCTCCTCCCCTACATCTAGAAGCCTAATGCAGTGGGACATTAATAGCGGGGGTCATAAGCCGGTTTGACGCCCAGAGATGGGCATATAGGATCCTTCCAGAGGAAGCTGAGCTGTTTCCGTCCCGTAAGGGGGCGGGCAGTATGGAGATAACTTGCCCTTTGGCCGTGGGCACTCCCCCGGGGAGGGATCTGTACCAGTGTCCATAATAACAACATACAACCATGTGTAGCTTTAGCTCAGGGTATCGTCCTTTCGTTGTACGTCAGTGTAGGCGCATTGGGCGGGATGTACTCCCAGCTTAACCCAAAAGTCTTGCTACTGTTTACACTCGCGGCGTGCGGTTCACACACCAGAAGTGTAGATGGGCACCATTGTGAGAACTGATCGGATGCGTTCCACGCAATTTAAGCATGTTCCAGGAGCTCAGTAAGAGGTGATGGCATCTCTGTGCCGGGCACGCATGGATCATCACACCTGGACACCAAGGGAGGATTTCTGGAAGGTGTAGTTTTTGGTAAGATCCACGTATCCATTGTACCTATAGAGGTTTGGGGGATCACGCCTGCTTAGATTATATTTAAGTAATGACCCCATAGATATAAGCTGAGTAGGTCCCATTTGGAGACGGACATACACTCCCCCTTGACCCCACTGCTGGTTGGCCCCGCCCAGATTTTTCAGGGAAGGGAAGGAGACTGTACCCTTAAACTGTATAAATAAGGTGCCGTGAAGTTGTTGGATCAGCTCTGAAGAAGGGGGCTTGTCTCCCGAAACGTGTTAGCTTTCCAAGCGCAGAGACTTGATGCCCACGTCACTGGAGTGATATATGACATGTGCAATGTCTATATATGTTTGTGAGTATGTTTTTGGCTTTCTCAATAAATTGTGGCATGTGTTGAAGGTCATGCACTAGGCATTTGCGCCCTCCCTTTTTGTTTGCTTTTAGAATTTTGGAGTTTCCCCGCTCAGGGAGAGCAGCATCGCCTTAACTACCTTGGATGAAGTGAGCGCTGAAGTTTGGCAGCTTTTCTTACTGTCTTCAGCCAGGCTTTAGAAAAATGCCTTATTACAGGCAGGGATGCGGGCCCCTCGGGTGTAGCGATTGGAAAGTTCTAGCTGTCCTAGGTGGACCACTGATCCCAGTCAGCCCTCTTCAGGCACTGCCAGCCTTCCTGGCTGCAGCTGCTTAACTCTGCTGCTCATGATACTGCAATCTGCACCACTGGCTCTGCACCCATCTCAGACTGCATCCTCCCAGTCCTCTCAAGCGTGCCTCCCCAGTTCTCCTGAATGCACATGTTACTCACCAGCCCTCCTAGCTGCAACTGGTGGTTCCCTCCTGAAGACTTGCCCTGTAGTACTAGCTCCTGCTGTCCTCTCACTTGCTCCTCCTGTGCTTCCTGTCCGGATCCTTCATGAGTTCTTGAAGAGCTCTGACCTGCACCCGAGTCCCAGGCCCAAGGTCACTCTCCCCAAACTGGGGGGTTTGCTCAAAGCCTCCAGTTCTTCCACCCAAATTACTTCTCTCTAGCTGAGCTGACCCTAAGCATTAAGGACAAATACACAGAAAAGTGCCCTGGGACTTTATATAAGGGTGAGCACCATTTGCCACTAATAACAAAGTAACAGGAGTATACACAGTTTGAACATTTATTGAAAAATTATCTTACATACATGGATAGCATGACAATTGCTGAGCCAATATGCAGGTGGCCCCACCTGTCCCTGAGGGGCAGGGGGGACAACAGGAGACATGAAAATCTCCCTGGTTACATATCGCAGCTCCCAAGCCACACAAAACAGAGTCACCACCTGGGGGGGGGGGGACAGCATAACCGGCTAAAGCGTAGATCGAAAAGCCAAAATGAAATGGTCCTAATATAAATTGTATAGGGCTTTAGCATGTATGTGGATATATATGTGTTAATAACTGTGGCTCGGGGTGGCAACAGACCTGATTGGGCTATGGGTGTCTTCCTCCATGTCCATCTCATTTTTTGGACCAGGTTGGTACATATATGTGACCATATACAGGCGGTCCCCGGGTCACAAATAAGATAGGGTCTGTAGGTTTGCTCTTAAGTTGATTTTGTGTGTAAGTCGGAAAAGGTACATTTTTTAAGTGTAGCTTCAGCCAAAAACACAATTTTTTAGCTTTTTGGATAGCATAGGGAAGGGATAACACCCCTGTAATGTTTGCTTTGCTGTCTATGTTTCTGTTCAGAAGATTTCACCTCACTTCCTGTCCCAATGATAATTGGATTTTGAAAATTTTGGGTTGTTGCGGAAACAAACCTTGGTGATAAAACATCAGTGGAGACATCTTTTTCCCATAATAACTCTTACAGAAGTGAATTTCCCTTCCTAGGGCAAGATTTCCTCTCACTTCCTGTTGTCTCCCTCCGTTTGTAAGTAGAGGTTGTTCGTAAGTCGAATGTTTGTAACTAGGGGACTGCCTGTATATATACTCTTCAATGTTTAGTCTGCTACTATAGCAATAATTACTACTACATATATTTATGTTACAGCTGACACATATTTTGACAAGGTGGAACTTCTAGGCTCACACAATCCCACCCATGCTATGTCTGCCCTCTGGTTGTCCCTTGGTGTTGGTTCTGGTTGGCTTCCTCCCCTTAGCTCCCGCACCACACATCCATTGCTACCGCCTGTTGGGCAGTTGTGTATACTCCTGTTACTTTGTTATTAGTGGCAAATGGTGCTCACCTCATATAAAGTCCCAGGGCGCTTTTCTGTGTATTTGTTGTGTATATAGGGATGGAGGTGTGTCACTGCCAATCCAGATTGGGGATTGATCAGGGCTCCCTAAAACACCCCAGACAGCTCCACCTCTCCTCACCTCCTCTCTTTCCAGAGTTTTCCAGAAGCCTCTGGAAAGAAGAGGGAGGTCTCAGTGATGCTGCCTGTAAGTCACCAGCTGTTACGCCGAACCACTCCCAGCCCAGGTT